>VZSJ01002326.1:22007-70426 GCA_013398405.1 Pheucticus melanocephalus | reverse complement strand
GGTTTTAAACAGGATGAAAGGCAATGGAGGAAATGAAAATGCACAAGTGGGGAGCTCATGGAATATATGAGCCTTTTCACAGAATTCTGGAGGACTGTTCTATGTGGTAGATATCTGAGAAGTGCAATTCACTGGGCTTTTTGCATTATGTCCTCATGGGATGGACTTGGTTTTTAGTGCTGCAGAACCTGAATTTCATCGTGTAGCTGGTAATCTGCCTGCACCAGATGAAGGCTCTGCAAGCTAGCAAGTCTTGATGCTGAGCTGAAGCTTGGAATGTCATTAGCCAAATGTTTTTATTGATAACATAAAGGTCATGTCTGCTTGGGAAGAGAAAAACTGGAAAGATTTTGACCACTGACATCACACTGTTAAGGCCAAATCCGTGCTCTTGGCAGCCCAGACCTAATGCTGAAGCAGGAATAAACAGAGTTTTTTCATATTTGTTGCAATAATTATGGCTGTAATAAGTGTTTGCCTACAATGAAGTCTTTCTATTAAAAAAATACATCAGCAAAATTTCTGCCCTTGGAAAGTTTACTTCTATGTTTGATCATAATAATTCATTTTCAGATGTTTTATGGACCTAGAAGTCATCTATGTTAGTGAAGTTCATATTCATATGTTATTACATGGTAATATGCTTTCATGTAGCCAGAAATTAAGACACATAAAATAGTTGTGTTTCCTCTTCAGGCTATGTCTAAACGCAAATCTGTCCAAAAGACAATTGAGCAATGTGACTCTGATGCAACAAACACATTTGAAGATGCACCTGGAAAAATAAAAAAGGCTGAAGAAAAAAATCACTTCTTTCTGGATGGTGTCTCATTAGCTAGGCAATGTGGTGTGGTGGAACTCTGTAATCTCATTTACTCTTGGTTGAGCTTTTCACTGCGGAGGCTTAAGTGTTGAAGTATATTTTTATGCCTCACCTTCTAATTTCTCACTGATGACTGCTGACAGAAAGTGTGTAAAATGGCTTTCAGGATGTTCCATTTCCAGTAAATAAGTATTACTTACTGTTTAATTATTCTCATAAGTGAAAAGGTTAATAAATGTATATACTGCTGCAAGAAAGACAGGGTGATCTGATTATCTCTGTTAATATTTTCAGTTAATATTTGATCATGAGACAGTAAGCAGGAAACAGTGCTTGCTGATTACATTCTGCTCTTTGAACAGATGAGCATGTAAATGTGACTTGCCAGGCTTTAAGGACTGTCTGAGGCCTCTATTTATGGGTGGCATGTGAGTGCATGTGGCATATGGGTGCCATGTGAGCAAGTGATGATGTCCTTGGTCTGCAAAATTCACCCTATTGCAATTTAACTGAAAATTAAAGCACAGCCTGGCAAATCAGTAGTTTAATTAGATAATAACTGCTGCCATGATAGATTTCTTTTCATTGTAAAGAACTTTTTCTGTCTGTGAGGAGGTAGAGCTGTGTCACAACATGTGATTAACAGTCAGGGGAGGTGCAACTGTCAGCACTAGAGGTCCCTTGATTTCCCTTGCTCCTGTCCCTTAGTGGCCATGACATTATTGAAGCAGTGGATCCTGTGAAGTAAGAACAAGGTGCAGCAAATGCTTCATCCTGAGCTGAAGAGAACAAACCCAAGCTTCAGCATTTTCTGGACTGTCTGAAGAGTCTGGGGTGCTTCAAGGCCCAGGTGTGCAGGGGCACTGGGCATCTGCTGCCTCCCCTGGGGCTGTCCTTGCAGGGCAGGCACTGACCTTCAGGTCCTGCTGTCCTGCCTGCTTTGGTTCAGGAGCCCCAGAGAAGCTGCAGTGCCCTTCTGCCAGTGCTGCATCTCTGCCTGCCTGGGCTGGATTCTGCCTGATGGCACCATCACCCCACTGCCTGTTGATACAGAGCTAGGGGGGCTTCATGGAACCAAGTGTGAACTTACATCTGGCACCAGGCACTTTCAGTGTTTGATTTCACAGTCTTACTTGGTTAAAAAAAAAAAAATAAAAGGGTTTTGCTGTGTTTTGTCTTTTGGAAAAGTGTGTCATCGGCTTGAGCAATGGATATTATTGCACTGCTTTTTTCAGCAGGCTCACCCCACTTAAAGGGTTTAAGCAGCTTATATTTGGTGATTACAAAAGAGAAAGCAGTGTTATCACTGTAATATTCCAAACACACAGAGACATAGGAGGAGTTCTATTTTGTTCACCTTCAGTTATTTTCCTCACAAGTAGAGTAAGCTGGTAATTTTTTTGTATCCACTGAAGAAATGACTTGTGAAAGAGGTTGTACAGATTGAAGTGAATGTTTGTAATCTGTATTACCAGTTTTCTCTTCTTTTGCAAAGGGTGTTATTCAAGATGTGAAAATCATCTTTATCCCTAATGGATATATAACACAGTGTCCTAATCTGAATCGCAGTAAGTAGCAATCTTTTTATTGTCTCTAGTTTAGATTTTTCATACAGATTGTTTCTCTGCTTTAAAAATAATACTTTCAGGCTTGTTATTTTTGCATGTGCTGACTTCCAGAAGGCAAGAATTCTGTATAAACAGATTGCATTTTATGTTCAGATAAATCTAGTGTGATAGATTGTTGTTTATTTATGGGTTATTGTGTCTTTCCTTCTTTTCTGTTTCTTTTTAATCTTTCTCTATTGAGCATGCCCAACCTGCAGTGATTTCTTAAGTCTGGTGCAAGGAATCATGGATTTGCAAGAACTCCTGGCAAAAATGACTGCAAAAGTAGGTACCTAAGCTTTTTTTTTAGTTGCTCCTTTCCTTCTTTTCCTTCCATAAGACAAAGATGAAAGTATTTATTCTAGATGCCATTTCTTATACCATGAAAATGATTCTAAATTTTCATAGTAGAGCCACTTTTTTTCTTGCTGTCTGCAGTAGTCTTGTGGACATAGTTCTGAGTTCTGTGCTTGTTTCTTAAGCTTAATAATGTTTCTGTTGTCTGCTTTATTATTTGTCAGGTAGTGACAAAATACCCAGAGTCTGATGTTTTTGTAAGAAGCCTTAGCTTGATTTCCCTTTTCATGTTGAGGGATAAATGCAGAAACAAAAGGGTGAAACCAACCCCTCAACAATTTCCTCACCATGTGAAGCTGTCAGAGGGGGAGTGTTTTCTTGTGGGAAGTTCTGTGAATGGTGTAGTCTCCTTGCTGGGAATTGAAATGAGGCCCCAAAATGAAAATGCCTGTGAACCTGCTGACTGTGCTGCCCTTGATAGCACCTTTGATCAGTGGCTTTTATCAGTTTTCATCAGCTCCAGGTGATGGGGTGTGTGCTTGGGTTTGTGTTTTTTTTTTTTTTCTTCTTTATCCCCCCAGGCTTTGGATCATGAATAGGGTGAATGGGAATCTATACTGTTGGATATTTTTTGTGTTTGTTTGAAATGTTAGAAGTTTTCTTGAGGTTCTGCTCCCACAATACACAGGCAACCTCAGTGTTAAGCCAAGGCCATTCAGCAAGGCTGTGCTGAAGTTTTGGGATAGGAAACTGTGTTTTAGAGGTGACCAAACCCCTGATCTGTGTTAAAAGGAGAATCTGAACACTATTTGAGGTTACTGGTGACGAACCATCTGGTTTGTGGTAGAGGGATGTTAATTGTCTCTTTTGAAACAGCACTTATATGTTCCTTACTTAGATTTAAGTGCAGATGCAACCAACCTGCAGATTACCTTACTCCCAGTGTAGTTACTGTAGGGATTTCCAAACCAGGATTTGCATAGCAGTGCTGCTTGTGTACAAAAATGATACTTTTTAATGCTTCATGATACTTCAAATGCTCTTTCCCTTCCCCACAGGAAAGGGGAAACTGTTTTTTGGAGAGTGAGTGCATTATGCTGGCAATCCTCTTACTCAACTGACATGCTTTGGACAGGCTGGATCCAAATGAAAAATGTGAAGCTTTTAGTTCAGTTTTCTGCTTGTACTATGAAAGAGAGGCAATTATTTTGAGCCCTGCTGGTGGTATGAGCAAGTTCCAATTATGCAGTGTACTGAGTAACTTGCTTTCTCTGATGTTAATTATATTTTTGCTTGCTAGTACTTTATGAGGGGAAGCAAATAACACAGTATTTGTACTGCAAAGACTCTGCACTTTCATAAAGTGGTGCTGGCATAATCCTTCATTGCAAATTCCTTTTCTATAACAGCAGTCACTGACTGTTTTCTTGCAGTTGTTTCCTGTTGTCCATGCAAAATGCACGCTACAGGAAAGGAAATTAACTTGGTAGAAAAATGCAAGTTAAAAATAGGGGGTCTGGAGGTTTGTACCTGCCTTTGAAGTCCTGACCACAACAGGCAAGAGTGACTAATGTAGACACAGATGTATTTTGTGGAGATGCTGCATGTCAAGGCTTTGAAGGGCTGCCTGCAGAGATGCTGTGTGGCCTGGCAGGTGCTCAGAGAATGCCAAATAAAGAAAACATCCTGCAACAGGCTTGCTCATGGACAGCATCCCTGGCTCCTGATCCTGCGCCAGGAGGTGCAGAGCATTGACACCATGGTTTGGAAAAGTGTCTTGGTGTCTCGTTGCTGCTTTTAGGCTCCTCTGTATGCAGATTTCAGGTTCTCAGTCTCTGGTTACAGCTGTATCACAGCATTGAACAGAGGAGCAAGTGTTGTTTGCCATGAATGTGTATGTGCAGTTTATAGAAATTAAAATTATGGAGACTCAGAGCTGGGGAGGAAAAATCCAGCTACTGGTTTCAGGCTCCAGTAATTTTAGGAGCTGTGCGAGTTGTGCAGAATGAAAGCAGGAAAGGGAGGCTCCCTCCTGTCACCATGATATTTTCTAAAAAATCCTCTTTGCCCAGGATTTTCTCCTGGGAAGCTGAGAAGCCTCAGAGAGGAATGAAAACAATAATTATCTGATTGCTGCTCCTCTGTTTGCTGCTTTGGAATGTGGCTTGGACATTGTTTACCAGCAGGTGAATGTTTGATTGGTTCCATGTGAATTGCTTTAATTTAATGACCAATCATGGTCCAGCTGTGGTGAGGCTCTGAGTCAGTCACAAGCTTTCATTATCATTCTTGTTAAGCCTTCTGATGTATCCTTTCTCTTTCTTTAGTATAGTTTTAGTATAGCATAATATAATGTAATGTAATATAATATATGTAATATAATATAGTATAGTATAATAATGTAATATAGTATAGTATAATATAATATAATATAAATCAGCCTTCTGAGAACTTGGAGTCAGATTCTCATCTCTCACCTCGTCCTGGGGACCCTCACAAACACCACACTCTCCTGCTTGGGCTGTTCCTCTCCTGAGTCTGGTGGGCTCAGGGTGGGACACAGGGCCCATGAGAGAGGTCCAGCAGAGCCCTGGCTATGGCAGATTGTCACAGAGGGCTGTGAAAGGAGCATTTGATCATGACTTGTAGCAAGCTAACCACCCTTACCTCCTCTTCCTACCTGTGTTTTGTGAAGATACTACTTTTAAAGACTAATAAATCCTAGCTTTTAAAGCTTATTTTGTTTTTGTCATAATTTGAATGAATTCTGAATCTCTCCAGTAGATATGTTCAGTTTCTTTAATTTTGTGCCCTTACATAGAGACACACTGTATGTCAGGGTGTTACAGTCTGGCTAAAATGTTAATTTGCTGCAGGAGAAAAGGGTTGTGCTACATTGCAGCATTCCCCACTGGGCTAGAGTACTGTTAGTTCCTCTAAATATAATGGCTAAAATAATTCATGTGGCTTTAACAACCTACTGAAATCAGTCTGGGCATCTCCTGCACTTCCTGGAGTGGAATATAACTTCTTTTGGTGAATTATGAGCCTCCACTAGGGTGTGCTTTGTATTCAGATGTGTTTGTTACATGGAGACTTCCAGCATAGAAATTTCTACTGAGTCTTTCCTTGCTGGAAGTCAAAAAGGTTCAAGCTTGGCTTTGATTAAAATCAAGAAAAATCAAGCACTTTATTTCATTTATGGACTAGGCAATCTGATTTATTTACATCATGGGTTTATACAGCCAGGGATACTTTCATGTATCACAAAGTTTTCCCTGTAAGTTTTGATTCATTTTTTAAAATTTCTTGTATTTATTTTGCCAGAAAAAATATTTTTGAGCAGAGGTCTGTTGTCTTTCAGTTATTTGTATGGGCAGGGAAGGAATGCACATATTTACTGCTCAATATTAAGCTTGAATTTCTGCTGTAACAACAAGGAGTGTTCAGAGCTAGCCACAAGCCCAGGGCTTGCTCCAGGAGCATGGTTTCTCCATGGATCATAGTGTGGGGTGACCATGTACTAACTCCATCAAAATCTGAGAAATAGGGTTAGTTTTTATCTGCTGATTTCCTGGTTCAGTGTTTCAAAGGTTGTGGTCAAAGTAGGTTTTGCTAAAAATAAGTGTACTGGTTTTTGCTTTTTTAAATCATATGTTTGAATTGCAGAAATCTCATCAAGTTACTTTCATTTATAGTTAAATTATGCAGAAACAAGGCTGAGTCAATTGGAAGACTGTCATTGTGAGAAGACTTGTCAAGTAAATGGATTGATCTACAGAGACAAAGACTCATGGGTTGAAGATGATCACTGCAGGAATTGCACATGCAAAGTAAGAATTGCTGGAGAGTTTGAAGGATAGGATCTAATGAAAATGTGAAAATGGCCTTTGAATACATAATGTTCACTCTGAGAATTCCTGTGTTTTTAGTATGGGTCTAGTGGCAGCATGGACAATAGAGAGGGAAATGGTAAAATAAATAAAATTTTGACATTATTATTTGTAAGCTTCATACATAAAATCTGCCTTCCCTTGACAGTGCTTTCTTACATGTTCTAATTATAGCTGTGAGGACTTTGTGGTTTTGGGGTGAAGGAGTGGCATTGTCTGTGTTTGCTTTGGAATTGTTTTCACTGCAGTAGCTTTTTCTAAAAGGAGGCGTTATCTTAATAGTATTCATCGATGCTTAGTTGCATCTTGCATGGTAACAACTTGCAGATTCATTTTCAGCATTTATCAGACTGAAAAATACAAGGGACAGAAAGAGGATTAGTATGCAAAACTTGTATCTTTGAAATTATTTGATAAATATCTGAAGAGAGCCTTTGTTTGCTCAGGAAAATAGAAGCCTGATTGTTAAAAAACCCAGAGATGATTGGAACAGCATACAGAAAGTAGGGCTTATGTTCTTGACTTATGTTTTCCAATTGATGTATTTTGCTCTGGGTTTGGGGGCAAAATCAGTAATATGTATCAAAATTCTGAAGGCAGTTCACCTTCAGCTGCACTTTGATTCATTTTGTAGTTGGGTGGGATTAAATCTGTTGCTGAAGGAAAGATTTGTAATCCAGAATGGTGTTTCCATTTACTGAAATAATTCCTAGTGTTGTGTATAAAATGCAGCTGATTTCTGTCCTGCCCTCTTTGCTCAGGGAGGAGCTGTGGAGTGCAGGAGGATGTCCTGTCCCCCTCTGGAGTGTCCCCCCGATGCTCTGCCTGTGCACGTGGACACTCAGTGCTGCAAGGTGTGCAAGGGTGAGTACAGCACACACACCTGGCTGCTTTGCCTTCTTGTCCTGCCGCCAGGCACCTTTTGGGATGGCTTTCAGAGCTCTTGGTACTTCAGATAACATGAGTCATAGTGGCAAACGTGATTTAGGAAGAAAATTAACAATTGCTGAGAAATGAACAAGCATTGCAAGTTTCTGAGGTACTGTTTTTACCTGTTGTTAGTGTAAAATTATTCATCCTGTTGAGTGTCAAATTATTCATCCTGACTTGGCTCCAGTTGGTGTCTCCTCTTGATGTGTTGAGGAGCATCAAACCTGTGGTCTGAACTTTCTTTTGTGATGAGTAACTAACCAAGCTGTTATCTTTTTGCCTGTCTTTTATTTCAAGTTAAAAGGCTTTTCTTTAAAATAAACATGACAGTATATCAGACCCTGGCTTAATATCTCTGTGTGGAGCCGTAGTTTGCTGTAATTAATTTCCAAATAAATTAATGAGAAGAAAGAAAAGCTAAGTACATTTTGTGATTGGTGTTATTATCAGCTTTCAGTTCCTTTTACTGGGAATGAAAGCTGTTTAGTGACATTCACAGAAAGAATATTCAATATTTGTTACTTTAATAGTAGTACAAGGAACAAAGGCAATTTATGTATGAAAATTTTAGCTGTATACTAATGCCAGTCGTACCTTGAGAAGCACAAATTCTTTCCCCTGATTTGTTCTGGAAGATGAGTAAACTTCATGCATGAGCTTTTCAATAATTTATTAGGACAGGGATGTTGAATTATTTTAGGATTTATTAGGAAAATAATCACACTTTTTTAGCATTCTGTCACCCTTCTTCAGTCATTGAATTCGTTAGTTCCGTGCACAAATATCCTTTAGCTGTGATCTTGCACTTGCTCTTGTTTCTCTTGTAATCTCATTTCTCTGGGCTGTGTGTCAGCATGAATATTCTGCATACTAAAAGGTGTTCATAAACAGAGTACTTGGGTGGCAAAGTGGCCATGCTGGCCTGTATTATTTGTCTCAAAATATTTTTATTTGTAACACTGAAAGTCTAGGAAGTTCTTTCATGAAACTGGATGTATGCACAAGAGTCAAAATCTGACACAAAGAAATTGTGAGGCACAAAATTGTAGATTCAGTGTATACCCTCATGAGTGAACTCTTCCTGTTATTTGTAATGGGAAGATGAACAATCAAACTTGCCTTTTGTCAGTGATTGGCACAAACTTGACTCGTTATTCTGACAAGAACTCAGCGTGTCACTCAATGGGAAGAGACGTGTGGAAGTTGATTGAAATTGATTGTAAATGCCAGCTCCTTGACAAAATGATGTGCTAGGACCACAGTTGGTCACCTCTAGGTAGATAGTAGTAATTGCAGAGGTTTTCCAAAGAGCTGCACTGCAGGTGTTATTTTCTCTGTGCTTTTTCTATTTAGCTCTGATAGAACCATCAGTTGTAATTTGCTGTCTCTAGGGATTATTGAATGGCTGGGTTATTGAACACTTTCCCATCTTAGCTAAGGGTTAATGAGCAAAGCTCTAATGTCTGATATGTTAAGGGGTTTAGGCAGTTCAGTTTTGATCCCTGCCACCTTGTGTTAGCATTTCAGATAATATTTGGCAAAAGACTATAATTTTAGATGTAATTTTTCTGAATCATACATTAACTTGCTTTCCAGTGTGTCCATTCTTTTGTAAAAAGCAGTCACGTCAGGAAAACAGGCAGAAAGAAGGAAATGTCTCTATTTCAAATTCTCCTAAAAATAGTTACTGGGATTCCTAATTTAAACAAAGCTTCCTCATCTGAAGTTTTCTTCAGAAGTGAGATCACAACAAGTAAGGCATAAAAAACTAGGGCAGCTTTTGAAAAACAAAGAAAACTAGGATGCCAAAAGGAAGACACCTCTTTTTAAATGCTTTAGTGATGATGAAAACTGAGTTAAAACTGAGTTAGCCTGAAAATCGTAAATCATTCTCTTTTTTTTTTTTTGAAGAAATGAGCATTTTCACGAAGAGTCATTAGAAGCAAATTTATGTCTGAAGGTTCATGAAGATTGATCTAGCAGTCTCTTCTGCTTAAAATTTGGGAATCAATCTGGCTATGACAGTTGCTGCTGTGGAACTGTTGGCATCACCTGTAACGGGGACACGCTTGCACCTCTGAGTGCTTCCCCTGCCTGGGGGTTTACCCAGGAAATTTACCTGAATTTCCCCCCTGGGCACTCAGGAGGGAGATTCAGGTAAAACAGTCCTAGATAGAGTGTGTGTTTTGAGAACAGACTGCTCTGAACACTTGCACTGTGCAAGTGCCTTGACTCTCAAAACCTTAAAGCACTGCTCAGTTGCAGCATAGGATTCACACCTTTTAGCTTTCCTTTCAGGGTCACAGGTCAGACTTTTAGTGGCCAAGTACAGAAAGAGCTGAAATAGCACAGCAGAAAGTTATTTTATCAGTGTTTAATATCGATCTGCTTTGTAATGCAGGGCGCTTTTATGGCAGACACTTGATTTGTGTGAGATCGTAACAGTCCAGCTGCTCTCTTTAATTGATGGATTTACTGTCCTTCTCTGCAGTTGGAATTCAGACATGTAGTTGCATGGGGACTGTGATAATTCTGGTCATAATTGACCAAGCTGTTTGCTGCTGTGGCCCTGATGCCCGTTGCCTTCTTCATGGTGGCAGGAGTCCCAAACCAGGTGACTTTGCCGTGAAGAGAGCGAGGAATGTTCCAGTCTGTTGGATCATTTGTGGAGCTACTTATCTTTGGCAGAGGGGTCAAAACTTCAGGCAAGAGTTTTGCAGTAGGAGTTCTCAGTTTGCTGGGAAAATCCTACATATTTCACGTGTGCCTGAAGAATATTTTCCTGAAATAGATTTTTGCAATTTGTTGATTCAGTAGTCATTCACTGCATCCAATCTGTTTGTGCAGTCCTCCAGTAAGTTGAAGAGTTCACCTTTGAGCCCACAAAAAATGTGAAGGCTTAATTGAAATCTCTGCTTACATTATTCTTGTGATGAACTGGATGCTAATAAATGTCTCCAGTTCTTGAAGTGAGCCATGAGGACCTCTAGTAACACAAATACTGTAACTACTCCACATGATGTTGGTAGTGAAAACATTTTCTATTGAATGATAGGTTATTTAGTCCAGGATGTATTGTTTATGTTCCTGTTCCCTCTCTTTAGTTTGAGTAAAGAGGCTACTTTCTCTTAAAATGAATTTATTGTTTGTTACCTTGTTTGTAATTCTATGTGATACTGACTTTTGATGAAAGCAACATGAATCATGTTTTTAATGTATTGCTATTTTTTCAGTGTATGTGTATACTGGTTTTACTTCTTCGTTATACCTTGCATTTATTTGCTGCTTAAACAGTGATTTAATGAATTTTTAATCTCCTTCCTCCTCTCGAATTACAGCAAAGTGTATCTATGGAGGCAAAGTGCTAGCAGAAGGTCAACGAGTGTTAACCAAGAGCTGCAGGGAATGTCGAGTAAGTTTCAGTTGTATAAACCTTTCCTGTCTTTAAATGTATCTGTGGTGTTCAGAAGTGACAGTGAAAAGTTAGTGCATTTCTTTAGGCTTCCTTCATGCAAATGTGACGTCTGTTGTCTGGAAAAAGGTGACCTTGAAGTCACTGAAAGCCACAAATACAAAAACAAGGCAGGAATATGACCCTTGCAGGATAAGAGAAATATGGGCAAAATGTTTTGGAAGAATGTTTTCTCTTATCTCTGCTTTCATGAGCTTTAGAAAAAAGTGACAGCCTCTTGGGAAAAATTACTTATTTCAGCCAAATTGCTAAAATTTGAAGCAACCTTCTTGTTACATTGTGTGAGATACTCTATATTTTTCCTAGTATTGTTCAGACTATATATAGCTTTTCTAATAATTGAGGTAAATTACAGAATATTGGAGTGGACTGAATTCTTTTTGGGCAAATTCATGACATTTGGACTATGGCAGTCAGTATTTAAGAGCACAGGTGAATGGAGATCACGTTAGATCTGTTCAGGGGGTGTTGGTGAGTGTGCATTGGAACAGATTACAGTGATCTGGTTATTGTTGTGCTTGGGGCTCAGTGTGCAGAGTAGCAATTTTCTGTTCACTAATGGAAATGGACAATAGCTGGTTGCAGATGTTGTGAAAACAGCTTGTTATGCAGAATTACTTTGCTGTTGTTCCTATTGAGCTGTATGGGGTGCTCAGCACTGCCTGTACAAATACGTGGGCAAGGTTGTTGCCTGGGAAGGCAGACTAAGATGACAGTCATTTATAATATGACATAGAATGCTTATTTGAGAGTGGAAGTACATGTATAAAATGAGAACAGGAGTATTTTCAAGTTAGAGTGAAACCAGAGAGGGTGATCTGAATTATGTCTGGGGAACATCTCTGTGCTATAAATAAGAGTGTTATATTCATCATTAGGAGTGTGATAATACATTCAGGAAGATTAAAAGCAAATACCAACCATCAAATATCTGTCATTAGGAATGAGTAAAATAATGAAAACAGCTTTTGTATTTTGCTTATTGTTAAAGAGAAAATGATATGGCAATGTTAATTACAGTAACATTGCAGTTGATATTTGCATCTTAATTGACAGTATTGATAAATATTCAAAATGGCATCTGTGAATGTTACACCATAAAAAAATAATTTGATGCATGCCTTCAGAAAAACCCCAACAATCTGAAGTTCTGTCCACAGCTGTGCTTCAACAAAATATTAAACCTCACTGGCCTGGGGAGACTTTTTAAGAGGGTGCTTGCATCCGTTTCTGTGGGCTGATGTGTCTCTGTGCAGGAGGTTCATTCAATATGCCTTCAGCATGACCTCCTAAATCTGACCTACTTGTCTACTGCCTCAGGTAGGAGTGCTCCCTGGATGAAGGATGGATTGTGATGAGTCAAACTGTGGCTGTGTCATTGTTTTCTGTTCTGTGTGGACAAGGTGTTGTATGAGAAAAGGAGGGACTTTGTCATAGGGGAGGACCATACAAAATGTAATATGGTTTAATTTTCCAGACTTGAAAAACTGACATCAAGTTTCCAAAGCTGCTGATTCCTGCTGAAGGAATACAGTGGAGGGTACACACCTACTGTCAATAGTAATAGTGTTGATAAAGATAACTTAAAAATCTTTGTGTCTGTAAAGGAGGATATATTTGTAAGTGGAGTAATGTCAAAAAGATTAAATTGAAATTTCACATTTCAATTTTTATTTGATGATAGGTTCCTTATTCTTTGCATAGTACTGATCCAAACTTAAGAGGCTTTTAACTTGTATTGATTTTTCCATCTAAAAAAAAATAATACTGCTGATGGATCCAGCTAGATCAAAGATTTTCTTTATCAGGCAGAGAGACCTTTTTTTAATTTTTCAAAACTAATCCAGACTAAAAATATTTATGGTGCACATCCTCTTAACCATAAGCACAGATGTTACTCATGAACAACCATTCCCAGCTGGAATCCTGCCCACAAACACTCTTTAGATGAATCTACAATGACAAAAGGAGCACACAGGTATTTCTAACAATCATGGAACAGTTCAGGCTGGAAGGGACCTCTGGAGGTCATCCTGTCCAACTCACCTGCTCGAGCAGGGTTACCTGGAGCCAGCTGCCCAGGACCATGTCCAGATGTTGAGTATCCCCAAGGATGGAGACTGCCCAGCAGCCCCACACTGCAGGAGTGTTTCCTGATGCTCACATGGGCCCTGCTGTGTTTCACTTTGTGCCTGTGGGCCCTGCTGCTGTCTTTATGTGTGTCTATAGGGTCCCTCTGAGCCTTCTCCTCTCCAGCCTTTCCTCCTGTGAGAAGCTCCAGTCTATTATTTATCCTCATGGTCCATGGCTGATCTCTCTCAGCTTTTCCATCTCTCTCTTGTGGTGAGAAGGCCAGAAAGTGCAAGTGTGTATGAGCTTTTGATAACTGCACCTTTCTGCATTCAATAAGTGTTTGATTTTTTTGTTTGTTGGTTTGTTTAGGGCTTTTTTTTTTCTGGGTTTCACCCGTATGGTGATGTGGGCCATGGAATGTCAATGGAAAGATTTTTATAACTTTTTTTGGAGTGGGAATTTGCAGTTGATCAGCTGCCTGTGAATGACATGATGCCTGTTCATAAACAGATGACATGCTTGACAGCAAAGGGTACAAAAAATGAATGCCTCTTCATTAATGCTGGGAGCAGGCAGTCACAGTGTGCCATGCAAGATGGACAGGGCCCACAGCATTCAGGAAGGTTGACTAAAAAGTTTTTTGTAAAAATAAGGAACAATGTACTTCTTCAGAGTGACAACTGAGGCTGCTGTTTGTGTCCTAAGAGAGTGATCAATACCAGCTTGTTGTGGCTTAGGAGTGATACTGCTGCATGTGGTGCTCTGTCTGAAACCACATCTCTCACTTCCCTGGGTGGGATGGAGAGAACTGGAGGTACAAAAGGTAAAGATCATGGGTTGAGGTAAGAACAGTTTATTGGAATCAGCAAGGGCATAAGAAAAAAACCAGTGACAGCAATAATAGTAATGACACAGGGTACAGGGAAGAGGTGATCATTTCACAGGAACAGCAAAACCTGAGTGCTTCCTCTGGACCCCAGCAGCCCCACATCAGAGTGAGGTGCTGTAGGACAACCTCCTGTCCTGGCCATGCCCCTCCTGGCTACTGCAGAGATCAACCCTGTCTTGTCTGGGACCAGGGCAGAGAGAAATTCAGACAGGAAAAAGCCCCCACCAAAATAGCCTTATCTGAAATCTTGCAAATAATTTTCGAAGCCGATCATGTGAGATGAGCTGTTTATTGTTCATATTTTCACTGCATGTCACTGATTAGGCTTACATCCAGTCCTTTTTTGTATGTACTTACCTTGGTAATTACAAGAAATTTAATTATCTTGTTGTAAGTATTTGACTCCAGATCTCATTCTTTGTGGATTGTATGTCACAACTGAGGTTCGATATATTTATTCCAGAAAAAAATGTCTTTTTGACATCTATTTCTATTCACATTCTATGACTACTACATATGTGAATTGAATATAAAAAGGAATAATTTTTCTAAGGCTGCCTGAAGCAATAATTCTGAAGTGTGAACTCTTCTTACTTATCTCAGTGGATAAAATCTGAAATCTGATGATGATAATTCTTATAATTGGATCTGTACAAGTTTATAACAAATTAATTTTAACCCAAAGAATACTCAACATGGAAATGTTTTAATTGTTTTAAAACTTAATTACAAATAAGTTTAATTTGTTTTCCCAAGATGCAAATTCTGCAGAAAAGAGAAGACTTAAGGAAATAAAATCTTACTCTCGTTAAATTAATGGAATTCTCAATTTGTGTTGTTTAATCTCCTTGTGAGTCACTAAAGAAGCAGTGAGCTTGGAATAAATTTGTCTTTAGCTTTTTGACTCATCCTGACACTCATTTGACTTTCATACTGTTTCTTGCCATATTTTTCTGGCCAGATTTATAGTCAGTCAACACGTTTTGTGGTGTGCTGACATACTTTACTCTTTCTGCTGTAATTGTCCTGTCTGAGCTTAAATAGGCAATGAGTTACAGCCAGAGCTGTTCTAGCTGCTTGTTTGATAACGTGATAGTAAGTGATGGCTCAGTGTCTGGTTCTTTTATCACCTTTGATCCTGCAGTTGCACAGACAACCGTGGGGGATTCCTGCCTTTCCCCTGTGGAAGTGAGATCAGGAGGAGACCGAATGCCTCCATTAACTTCACTGCTCTTGCTCTGATGATGTGTGCCCTCTGTAGCTGCTTTTTCTCACAAAAAATAAGAAAAGCAGATGCCTGTGGGGTTTTTTAGCATTATTCATGACAGCAACTGGTGCAGCTTGCCAGTGAAGGCAATTGGCCCTGCTTAGCCTGAAGATTGCAATGTCAGGGGCAGCGACGGGCAGCGGTTCCAGAATTACAGATTTGCATTCCTTGGCAAGGCTGCACTCCTCAGCTGGATGCTCTGCAAGATGCTGGGCACCTCGGGCACGTCATCTGTGCCTTGTAGACTCAGCAGGCATTTCCTAAGTGTGTAGGTGGGATCTCCTTCTGGAGCCTGGAGGGGCAGAGCTGAGTTGGTGTGGTGAGATGAGGTGAGGTGGCAGGGCTGATGGCCAGCAGAGGTTTTTACCTGTGTGAGCCTGTGCTTCAGTGTGCTGTGGCACAGTGTTGTGTAGCTATGAGGGCAAGTTTCTGCACTGGATGTTTCTTCATGCAGGGTGCACTCACAGGTAATTTCAATATCCTCTCTTCAAAGTCATGTATCTGGTTGTCACCGTGATATTTTCTGAAAAATCCCTTCCCCGGGATTTCTTCTCCTGGGAAGCTGAGAAGCCTCAAAGAGGAATGAAAACAATAATTATCTGATTGCTGCTCCTGTGTTTTGCTGCTTTGGAATGTGGCTTGGACATTGTTTACCAAGAGGTGCATGTTTGATTGGTTCCATGTGAATTGTTTTTACTCAATGACCAATCAACTCTGAGGAGTCAGTCACGAGCTTTTATTCTCATTCTTGTGAAGCCTTCTGATGTATCCTTTCTCTTTCTTTAGTATAGTTTTAGTATAGCATTCTTTTAATATCATATCATATCATAAAATAGTAAATCAGCCTTCTGAGAACATGGAGTCAGATTCTCATCTCTCACCTCGTCCTGGGGACCCTCACAAACACCACATCTAGTCCTTCAGATTATGAGAATGATTGCTTTAATGAGGTTTTGGGTGTTTTTTGGTATTGGTTTTCCTCTGCTTTCCCAGCCCTAAATATGTTTGGATTGTATTTTTAAACTTGTCTCTGCAAGCATGATAGCTGGAAAATGAAATTTCTTTATTTGAGGAAAGCAGAAATTCCTATTCCACCTTTTTGTTCTGACATCTGAGATGTCATGAAAAATATTCTGGGAGGAGTGAAGACTAGACTGATGTTAAAAAGGAGTTTTGGCAACATAGCAGGCTGCCTGCTTTCATAGTGGAGTTTCATAGCTTGGAGAATGAGATTACTCAGGTGTGGACAGTCCTGTGGGGTAGTTACTGTAGTTCCTACTGAGCAAAAATCTCACTTGTTAATTTTTTCTCCACTTGCTAGTTTTCAGTGATGGCACAGCTGCAGAGGGGGTGCTGAGCAAGTAAATTATGGTATGGAGAAGGCTGGAGGGGAGGATAAGGTAAAAGATGAGGTAACAGAGGAGGCTATTTTGGGACGAGATGTTAAGAAACAAGGAACCAAGTGCTGGAGAGCTGTTTGGTCTGGAGACATAGTGAGGCTGATCTGCTGGATGGCAGAAGATGGAGTAAAATTTGGTGGAAAAATCTCCCCATGAAGGCTCTATGTCTATGATTACAGAAAGTTTCTAGCATCTAGACCTCCTATCACAGTCTTATTCTGAATCTAGAAATCAAAATCATAGCAATGTCTTTAGCTTGATTTTTACACAGCAGTTTCTGTAGGGATCTCTCAAGATGAGCTTTCTTCTCTGAAGGATCTAACTTTGGAAATAAGGTGATCAGTAATTCTAAAGAACAGACTCTTGCACACAACAGAACAGCACAACACTTGAAAATACTGGTCTTGCTGTGTAAATTGGAGTTGAGTAACTTATCAATGAAGTATGTGGACTGGGAAATAAGAGGAATAAAGATCAGATTTGCAGAAAGCAGGAAGATTATCTTAAGGCTGGATTGAAATTCTTAAATTCCTTTGAATACATGAAAAGAAGACAACTACATATTGGTAAAATGAGACTTTTACCAGATATGAGACTACATATTGAGACTTTTATCAAATATGAAACTACATGTTTGGTAAAATTAGCATAGAATTTTGAGGTGAAGTGCCTTGCCTTTTAATATTTTTTTTTTAGTGCAAAGAAATGCACAGTAGATTACTCCAGATTTGATGTTATGGTGGAACAAATGAATTTAACTTGCCTCTTGCTAATTTACCAGTGTTGTAACTGGAGATTACTAGTGCTGTGGATGGAAAAGTATGTGATCCTTGCCACTGGATGTATTTTCAGCAATGTAATTTTTAAAAAATGTTGTTTATTTTCAGAATGGAGTTTTAGTCAAAGTAACAGAGACCTGTCCACCACTGAACTGCTCAGAAAAAGATCATGTTCTCCCAGAGAACCAGTGCTGCAGTGTTTGTAGAGGTAAGCCAGCTTGGAAGGAATACAAGTTGTTGGTTCAATATGGGAATACATTGAAAAGAGCAATTCCTTTTTAATAAGATATTAAGTACCTCTGTAAGCATGATTGCAAAACCACTCTGTGATACTCCTTTGGTTAGAAGACTTAGCAGATACAAAGCTGTAATTGAACTGAATTAGGCAGGACGAGGGAGAAAAGGAAGAGCTGGAGGAGAAAGGAACCATTATCTCCTAAAACATCCTATTAAAAGGATGTTGTATTTGAAAAAAAAAATTTGTTCCTTATATCTGCAACTGCAGGGTTTTGAAAGTGTTTTTTCAAGGTCTCTATTTTAAAATCTCAAAAATAGCATTAAGATTCTAGTTGGATGGATATTAGGAGGTTGATTTAGATCTGAGCACTCTCAGGACTAATTTATGAATTAAGCTGGACAATGAAATGGTACCAATGCAAAACAAAAATGAAAAAATTAATGCTAGAGCCCAGAACCTCATTTTTTCCTCCTTCCAGAGGATATTGAGATGCAGTTCCTCTTCCTTTCAGCCCTGTGAGTCCTGGTTGTAGGCTGGACCAGACTGAACAGGCAATAACTAAAATCTTAATTGAGGAAATCCCCTTAAATGAGGAACGTGCAGGTATCACAAGGTTAAGGCTTGAGCAAGCCTTTTTTAAAAAATGTGTTCTAATCAGTGGATTGCTGGGTGAATAATCATTCCCTGTGTGTTGTATCTCTGTTCCTCATCTCTCCCTTGGTGCTGAGTCTCAGCTGAGCTCAAGGGGAGCCTGGTCTCTCAGGACTCCCATGTCAGCCTTCAGTGATGCACCTGAGAGATTCAAGCAGGAGGTGTGCCAAATGAGCATGGAACGTTTGCAGGCTTACATGGTTATTGAGCTCTGCTGGAATATTTGTCTTGCCTGCGTATAAATACCTCCAGTGCCATTGCAGATGGCAGTGAAGGGGCTCTGAACCTCTCCCTGTGCCAGTAAATATTAATTAGTAAATAAGCATGGTTAAATATTTACTGAGGCCTTGAACTTCAAAAGCACATGCATGTGGTTGCAGGGACCAGCATGCTTGAGGCTCCCTGTTGGGTCATGGTCTAAGAATATACACGTTAATTTTTTTTTAGCAGTTTCTAGAAACATCTGCAACTATTTAAGCAAGCAGTAAATGTTGCTTCTCTGTCCCTCAGAGGGCTGGATGTCTTAATGATACTTCTTAACAGATGGCCCAGTTTGATGTAGTGCAGTACTGAAAAAGAATGCATTCATTACTTAAAAGGATTAGAAATATGAAAGCTTCAAAGTTGATGGAGACAAAGTTCCATAATTATTCCCTTCCATATTATTGTTAGTGATAGGTCCTCTTTTTAGATATTCATTCCCAAACTGGCTTCATTATTTATAATATTAGATGAATATGTATATTTATGTGATGATCTCTAGAAGCAAGGGAAGAAATTGTATTTTCCCTTCCCAGGAATTCTGGTACATGATGCATTCAATTTGGCACATTAAACTTCCACTTCAGTTCTGCTTTAGCTGACTGCTAAAACAATACCTCCTCTTTTTGTATTTCATCATGGCTTTTTAAAATTCTTTTGAAAATGATGCCTAAAGATATGATTGATTTTTGTCAACTTTACAAAGGCATAAATTCAGTTTAGCACTCATAAGTTGCTTTTATATCTTGAAGTAGAATATATGCTGCTTGACACTTTGCTTCAGTTGCATGCAACCCAAAGTGGGAGTATATAATTTAATCATGTGTTGTTGTTACAAATGGATATTTATTAAGAATTCCATGTTTGGTATGGGTTTTGTCCAGCAAACAGGTGCTCTCTGATATGGCAAGCAGGCCACAGTTTCTGATCCTGTCCTGTGCCAGCATATCCTTTCCTGGGAAAGGAGAGATTGCTCCTCTTGTTTGCAAGACTGACTTCTTTCAGAGACTGTATTCAGCTTCTTTTTGTCCGAGCCAAAGTAGTAAGGAAGACATACTGTAATAATTGCTGTCCTGAATAAGCAAAATTATTTGTTGGAAGGCCACACAGGTCATTTGCACATCACATGCAAATTCCACATTGTATGAATGATGATGCAGGTAATTTGTTGCATTAGTCCTTAGCCTAGCCTTAAGTTATTCAACAGAATATTTAGGAAACATTTACTAGCAATGTTAAATAAGAATATTATTTCTGTATTAAGTTTATCAGTGCATGTTGGTGACTGCTAGGTTCTGAGCTTTGTAGCAATTAGTGTGTTTTAAGTATTTGTAGTTGTGAAAACAGAAGCCTTCTACTGAATTTCATATTCTGGAGAATTATAGAATATATTTGCTGAATTGGACAAGGGTTGAGAGGGTTGCATCTTGTGCTTTTCTAGCTGCAGCAAAGGAATTTCCATGTAATGAAAGGATAAATATGAGGGGATCAGCAGAAGGAAGGAAAACCACAGAAATAAAGAATCTTCATGATGCTGTGGAATGAGAGTGTGCCCTCTGAAGTACTTCCCACAATAACAGATGAGTGCCATAGCTTCTGCAGGGTGAAACATAAATCCGTGGTGTTATGGAGATGGAAATTGTGAGTCAGCAAAGAAAAGAGTTGAATACTGTTATGTACAGAGCTGGTGGCCTTCCTAGATAGTCATTATTGTTTGTAAATGGTAGGGAAAATAAAGCCAGCAAATAATGTCTGCTCTTCTTCAGGCTTGCCCCATGAGTTTCTAGTGCAGCAGAAGGTAATAGCACATTGCTAGGAGGCAATTTCCAGATTTCAGGGAGTGGTTGTGTGAGGTGTGCAGGTGAGAGTAATATGGAAGAACTCTGCTTTTAAATGACAGTTTATTTTTGTGATTTCATGTACTGAATGCATGAGCCTCACCAAATCTGTATATGGGAACAATCCTTGGCTGTCATGTAGAGTATATCCAGTTTTTCCTTTCATCTCCGTGCTTTAATATAAATGTCTGCTTAAACTATGTGGCCACTTTATACTTTCCAGCAGGACAATGTGGTGTTATTAAACTGTCTTTTAGGCTTACAGAAAATTTAGTTAATTTTCAAGTTTCACAAAGAATTGTGTCACAAAATACATTTTTTGCTACTTTTGAGAATCACTCATTTTTCTTACAGCATGCCTGCTACATTTTTTATAGCCCAGGGACAAAACTAATATAAAAAATAGTGTCATGAAAGTGTTTTATTGTTCCCTTTAGCTGTTTTTCTCCTTGCCAAAGACAGTGTATGATTTTGAAAGAGTGGATTTTTTTTTCCCTTTTGCATGAGTGATTCAAATAAAACTTCATGAGAGAATTTTTATGTTATGCTCACAATTTTAAATACGTAAAAATAGCCTTAACAGCCTTAGCAACTTCAGATGTGCTCTTCTTAAAAGCAAGAGTGTGATGAAATAATGAAGTAGTGAGAGTGGTTTTGTTTCTAGAGAAAATAATTATTTGCTGTCCTGCAGTATGGTGGGACTGATGATTTATATTGCCTGCTGACACTTGTTAGGAGGAAAGGGAGAATTCTTATTGATGAGGTGAAATATACCTTTTACAGCAGGGAGCAGCATTTAATTCTAAAATTGGGGCTTCTGCCACCCTTCTTTGTGCTGCTTTGGGAAGGTTTTTAGTTTTTCAGTTAGAGGGTGAGAAGGCTCTTCAGTTGTGCATGTTTCTCATCTCTTCCCGCCTGGCTGTGAAACTGAGATTTGACTCTTCAGAAAATGAATTTTTCTCATTTATTGCTGTGAGGTAGGAATTATTTCAAGGTTTTAGATTTATTAAGATTTAATGGCAGTTGATAAATATGAATTAGTTTATTTCTAAACATAGTTGTAGCATTACTTAGGATTTTAGAGGAGCTCTCTATCTGAAAAAGAAGAAATCTTTTTAAGCTTGTTGGGCTGTGTAGTTACCATTATTCTATTGCACACAGATAAGCACTGTGTAATAAGCTCTGCATTCATAGGCAGCTTGAAAGAATGTATGAAGTTGCTGTTTTATGTCAGACAACTGAGTTCTATCCACAGTCTCTGAAGGTGTAAAAGCTGCTGTTCAAAGCGCTGCTTTGCACATGACTCATTAAAAACTGATTCAGATCATGGAAAGACATAATTGGTAATGCAAATTTTAGCACTCTTCATGACTTCTCCCTCAGATTTACCTTACATATTTATATTGTAACTGTGGGGTTAAATCCTAACAGTAGAAAAGATTTTGAGGTTGGAACTACCTTGGATTTTTGAACAATGCTGAAGCTTTAACAGGAGCGTTATAACAATTTTTGTTTTCACATTTAGAGATTTCTCAGTATAAAACAGTGAAATGGAGGATATCTTGAAAAGCAAGAGAACAGGGCTTTTACAGTTTTTGATGTGAACAGCTAAGGCCGCTGTAAGAAATACAGAAAATTGTACAGAAGTTAGAAGGAAACCCTCAGAAACAAGGAGAGGCACATCAGTGTTGACCATAAAAAAAAAGTAGGAAGAGATACAGGTCTGAAATCTATTGATTGCAGCTGAAGTCTTGAATGAATTCTTGCATTTTACAATCAATAATTAAGCCAAATTACCAAGTATGTAAAAAACTGGGTGACAGCAAAGCAGCTTAGTGTGCTGCTCTGCAAAAGCAGGTTCTGGGAACCACGACTAGGAAGATGTTGCTTGGAAAAATGAGAGCAATGTTCAGGTGTCCCAGAATGGAATATATTTTTAATTTGAGATATCTGACTTGAGGCCACTAAGGCCTAGCCATTTGTGCAGTTCCTGATGCTGCAGAAGAAACCATGATGGTTTTATGACTGCTAGCATGTGTCTGATTCTTTTCCTAATTGTCTTAGTACATTTAGTAATGGTCATTCTATATTCAGAACGAAGGAGTAGAAAGAAACTTGTATTTGCTCAGAAAATGATGGAGCAAACATTTCAGCAGCTTTGATGAAGGAAGAGAGCAATGTTATCAGAAATGTCTGGGGAACGAACAGAGGTCATCAGGCCTATAAAAATCTAAACACACTCTTCAATATTTCATTCTCCTGGTAGTATTGAATTGTTTTGGATGACTTTGAACGTGCACAACAGCCCTTCATGATTGTGTGTATGTGCAGGGAAGGTGGTTTCTGGCATCTCTTCTGAATGCATTCATCTGTAATTTTAATTCATGCTTGCCTTGTCATCTGTGCTGGCCTGAAATTCGTTAAGATTATCAGAACTGTTTAAGATTTTCTGTGGTTTTGTTAAATCCTCTCCAATTGCCTGCTTGCTGTGATGATTCTATTTTAAGCCATTCTTATATTTAGAGAGAAGCTGACTATCTCAGATAAGCCTTTGCTGAATATTCTGAATGAATTGTTATTTTGGCTGGGCAGTGGAGATGTGTGCCCTCTGCTATCTCCCACCCATGTGGGATTTAGGGATCCCACTGCAGCATCAGTGGGTGGTTTTGGCATCTCTGGAGGTATTTTTAAGGAATCCTATCAGCCATTTCACACCAAAGAATTAATAAAAATCAGATATTTGGCTCTAAAACTCATGCTGGGGAGAATTTGGACCAATGTCTAAGAAATCCAAGGACCACACTTCCTTGATATGCATCTTTTGGCTCTTTTGAAGTGCTATTTTTTCATTTTTGCTGGGAAAAAAAAAATATCTCTGGACAAACCTCTGATCCAAGCAATGGTGTACTTTTTCTGACAGAGGCACAGTGAACCCTTGCTCTTCTGTTCTCTCAAGTACATTTTTTTCCTGCTGGTTAACCTTAAATTACAGTTGTTTTGTAAAAGCTTGGTGAAATAAAATGTTGTAGCACCATGTGTGCTCTTAGCAGGAACGGCTTCCACTATCCACTCACAGAGGAATTGAACAAGTTTGCTGAAATGCTGTTGGAAAGTGAAGTGGAGTCACTTCTAGACAGCAGTTTTAACAGGGAAGAATCAGTGTTTCACAGGTCTTTTGTGATAATAAATGCCAAGACAGTTTAGAGGTGTAGTAGATGTTCTATGATTGTGTATTCCTAATGACAGGAGAAAAATGGAATGTCTTTTAGAGCCTTGATTTTCTCAAGTTACAGAACTGGAGTTACTTTTAAAACTTAATTTTAAAAATTAAATATAGAAATTAATTATTAAAATTATTATTTAAATATAAAATAGACATTTAAATAATTTTTTTAGATTTTTTAATGTAATGCTCTTTTAATAGCCTTCAAGCTGGAAAACCTGATTCTGGATGGAGACTGTTCATATTTGAGTTGATAAAGGAAACAAAATCAGTGCAGATTTTTACAGAGATTTTTTTAAAAACAGGTGACAGCTCTAGTGGCAAAAAATGGATAAATAGGGTAGCCATCATATCTACAGGTAGGTTTTAGAGGTGGCAAATAAACAATGAAGGATTCACAGGGCTGTGATGTGAAAATTAATCCCTGGCTTGTGCCTGGGAAAAAGTGCTCTTGGAGTGGTTGATCTGGGACCTGGGACTTGTGATTAGAGTTAACTCTGAGAAGCCACCAACTTGGCTAATTGTCTTATATTTGCCATGGGCTGATCACAAGGTACAATGTTGACTCACTAGGATAAAAAGAGCCTGGAAACACAGAATTTTGTTGCAGAAAGTTGCATGATGCTACGTACCAGCACTCTTGTAACTGAAACATCCTGATAGAGGTGAAATTTTTTTTACACGTTTGAATGAGAGGGAAATAGAACTAAATATAAACCAAATGCCCTGAGAGAGAGTAAGAATCCATGTGATATTTTCATACTGCCTAGCTCAATACACTGCTATGTTACAGAGGTTCTGACCAATAATAATCAAATCAAGCTCATGCTGCATATGAGCTCAAAGGAGAATTATTATTCTAAAGAAGCAGGAAACAGACCAGGATGTCATAGTCTTAGGGGAAACAAAATATTATAAAACTTACTGTCTCTTGGATGTTATCTGGAATGCCAGTAGAATAGTAATCCTGTGTGGGGAGCATAAATCAGATGCTGAATGGGGAAGTTTGAGGAGATGGGTTCCAGTGTTCAGTTTCAATTATAGTTATAAAGGCAAAAATGAGAAGTCAAATACTGTGATTGCATAAATGGCTAAAGGCAGTGTATTGGCACCCTGTTTTACCAGTCTAAAGTGTACCTGGGCTTCACAAGGCTGGATCTGGAATACTTGAGTTGTTTTTACCAGACTGTGAAATGAGTGAAGACTAGAAGGGATAACGGAAGGTTTCATTAAGGGAATTGGTTCTTTTTCTCCAGCTGGATTACAATGAAAGAAGGAGCCAGCTGAGCTCAAAGAAGATACCTTGGCTGTTAATAAAATGAATTTGAACTCTAAGTGTAGAATTGGGTGTTGACACTGCTAACAGATGTTAATATTTAAAAAAAATTACCTCAGAACTCAACATTAGATAATCAGACACATAAATCTGGAGTGCACTAAGCTGGCACAACCTGAGTGTTAAATTAGTACACAACTGAAGTGTGTGTGTAAAAATACTTAAAATATGATATCAAAGCAAGGTATAGGCAACTAAAAGTACATTAAAATATGATATCAAAGCAAGGGACATAAATAGAGACCTGAATCTGGCATTTAGATGTTAAAGTCTGGGTTATGTTTTTCTTAGCTGCTTTTAGGGGGTGTTAGGAAGTTTATGATCAATGAACAAGAACTTTTACTTTGCTCATTTATGGCCACGTGGAACTGGCACAAACTGCTCTGGTATTCAGATCAGCACAAGCTGGAATACCAATAGATATGTGTGGGTTTCTGCTTTTCCTCCTTCCAGGACAGAAAATGGATACAAAATAGGATTTACCAAAATGAGTGCTTATAGATCTCAGACAAATAGAAATGAACTCTTGGATGTTAATAGAGAAAATCCATAAAACATACATCAGTGGAGGGAGGAAAAAAAATCCTGTTGTCAAATTCTGTAAGTTATTTCTTAGCTTCCAGTGGAGTGCCTTTAGAGATGAAGTTAAAATTCCTTTCACTTTAGACTTAAGCAGAGAAAGATGTTGACGTGTCTCTGAGAAATACTGAAAATCAGAAAGGAAGAATTTCAGCCACTTGTACCTTTACAGAAGGAGGTGGGGAAGTTCATCATATTTCTAGAAACAAGGAATAAGAGAAACTGTTCACAAAGAAATTACTGAGAACTTGTGTGAAGGAAAAAGGAGAGATTAATAAAAATATTCCCCTCGATAGAACATGATGCATGGAATAATTATAAACTGTAGAAACAATTGAGCTGGTTTTTGATGACAGAATTACAAGGCAGTGTATGAGGTTGCTTTGACTACCGCTACAATTTTGTGCAGTGTCTCATTTTGGTCTACTAAAAGCACACGTGGCTATGCATAATAAAAGAATTTTGAGGGCTTTATTTCTTATATTACACTTCATTGTCCTTTTGATGTAAGTTATTTTATTGGCATTGCACTTCCTGACAATCAGAGACTTAATGCTATGTGGGCTCAGTAGAACATAATGAATTGTCATTGCTTCCTGCTTTGGAGTTGTCTTTTCTCCTGAATAAAACTAGTCATACAAATATCTTTTCAAAGAAAATGGTTCTTCTGAGAATGAATTGATGGAGAAATCCAAAAAAAGTCTGTGTGCACCAACTATGTTTATAGAGAGAATTTGAAATGTAAAATGCCTAAGTTTTTGGGTGATACAGTCAATGTAAATACCTGAATATCTGAACTAAACATGTTTTAAAAGCCTATTGTGTGTTCCTTGTGTTTTAGGCCATAACTTCTGTGCAGAGGGACACAGGTGTGGTGAAAACTCAGAGTGCAAAAACTGGAACACAAAAGCCACTTGTGAATGCAAGAACGGTTATCTCTCTGTCCAAGGGGACTCTGCATATTGTGAAGGTAAACAAAATACTCAAAGACCCATTCCCTGAACAACTTATTCAAAACCATGAAATAAATATGTAGATGAATATGTAATATGTAATATGAAATGTTAATTACATATTCATTACATATGAATATGTAATATGAAATAAATGGTAGATGAATGAATTTCATTGCAAAGTTCAGTTTCATGGTGGTGAGTATGACAGGGCCCCTTCTTGTGTTCATGAATTGAGGGTTCCAGGTGGTGCTGGGCCCCCCTGTCTGTAGTATTGCATTGCTGCAGTTGTGTCTTTCTGCACCGTGGTCACACTGTCAGGACAAATTTCAAACCACTCTTTTTCAGACAATAGCACCTACCTTCTAAAATGTTTCTTAGAGAACAGTGTCTTCATAAGATGCATTAATTTAGGAGGTGGGAATTGTGCAGGCATTTGTGAGAATGGTAAGTGTGAGGGAGTGCTGTGGCTCGGATATAAAAATGATGACCTGCAGTCCTTCCTGAAGCACTTCTGTGGGACAGGTACTTTGCTGAAATGGCTTTCCTATGGTACATAAGAGACCTATTTCTGAGAAGATTGTAGCTGAGGTACTTCTGTTCATGTGTTATGCCGTCACAGGAATGAATGCAGTGGAGTATTACTCTCTTTCTTGTTTTCCAGTGTTTTCTAGAGCTTGTTATTCAGAGCTGTGATGTACTTCTTAAAAAATAAATGGGTGATTCAATGTGTACCACATTCCTTCCTGCCTTTGCATTGTGGGTTGGGTTTTTTTAATAGTCTTGTATGTCAGGCTGTAATATTTTATTTTTTGACCATTGTAGGAAGTTTTTGAGCTACTCTGTAAAAAATATTTCCCTTGATTGTTTTTGCAATAGTACTGGTGATGGAAGGGGATGGCATTTTTGACAAGTTGTCAAAATATAGCATAAGAATTGAAATACTGAGGATTAAGGATGAAAAAATAAAAAAAGATGTGTGGGGATTGTGCTTAAATGATCCTGCATTCATAAAAGGGCTTTTTAGTGTATACAAGTGATCAGGATGGCTTGAAATAGCATTTTATAAATATGTTCAGTAAAGTGCAGCTTTAAATCTTACAGTATTTAGTAATTTCTCTGCAAACATTAATTTGAATGGTCTGTTATATTCACTTTCAGTCACTGGAAAAACAGTTCCCACATGTGTTCTTAAAGGTAGGCAGCAGATGTATTGTGCCAAGAGAGAAACTTTTTTGGTACAAAAAACTGAACAACTGCTTTTTACATACTACAAGGACTTCTTGGACATCAGAGGACAGGCTGTTTATCAGCTATGATACATAACTCAGTGTTAGCTGGGCTCTTCTTTGTTGTTTTAAATAATTACAGTGCTTAGTATTTCTATTTACCCTGTTTTTTTTCCTGTGGAAAAAATTCAAACATCTTGACCCAAGCAATTTTGGAGATATTGGCAGTACATTAGTGGTAGTGATGGTGGAAAAAACAGCTTTTTAAAAGAAATTAGCAGGAATTGCAATGTACCTGGGTCTATGTTGGAAAAAGTTTTGGAGGGCAAATTAAATCCTTGACTTTGACCCACTGTGTGGGTGAAACATGAGGCAACAGAACAAACAGCTGCTTTTGCTGCTGGAGACCATGGGATAGAGGAGAGAGTTGCTTTCTGTGTTTTATGAAATTATGTATTTGCTAGAAGGAGTGTAGTTCTCTGCAGGTAGCACGGGAGAGAGGCCCTTGAGCAAGGGAGCTCCACACTGACAAATTGATTAGCCAAGAGGTGACTCCTTTCAGCCCTGTGAAGAGCTTCCTTCCACTCCTCTTCCACTCCTCCTTCCTCTGCTTTCTGTAGAATTTCTTTTTATGCCTCTCTAACCTCATTCCTCTCATCTACGTGTTTAATTTCCTAAATAGAATCATTTCATAGCTGGCTGTACAGTAGTCTCAAATGCATGGTGAAGCTTTGAGTTAAAAAAATGAGAGCAAAGGCAAATGTCTGCAAGTACAGTTTAGCAGGAGGTTGAAATAGTATGGATTTTCTTTTACTGTTTTGAATTTCTGTGTGTAAGGATTAAATACTCAAAACACCTGAGCAACAAATACTAAACATACAAAACACCTGTGGAAGCAAGGAAGAGCTCATGCTCAGCTGTAGCTCTGAATTTCTCTTTGTTTTTGCTAAGCCTTTAAACTCTGGACGTGTAAGATTACTCTTTCCTTTGAGATGGAAGGTTAAATTATTTCAAACTTGTGATATGTGCTGGTAAGTGGCACCTTAGTTTAGAGTGCTCCAAATCATTGACTTGGAGCTTTCCAGATTTTTCATCTCTTCCAGTGTACTTGAAGTAGTTGTGCATGTCAGTTGTGATGTATAGTATTACTTTATCTTACATCTGATTTTAATGTTTTTTCTGCTTGCTCTCACTCACAGTTTTATCCTGCTGGAGTTTGGCATCATTTTCATTTTGTAAGATCTCTGAAGTATTGTGTTTGAGTCTGCTCTGCTTTTTGATAAGCATTAGTCTCTTTTTTAACTTTGCATAGTCACATTAGGAGTACAGTGGAAAAAAAATTAAAAAGATTCTAACTTTTATTGAAGAATTGGCATCAACAAATTTGTAAAATAAATAATTTAAACCTGAGAGGCTTTCCCTATTCATTCTCAGCCACTACTTTTAGAGTACTTAGAAGCTTCTTATGTCAAGATGTACGTATAAGATAGCCACTCACTATATGCATTCCATTTTTGAAATAACAGATGTGTTGAGGGAACACTGTTTCTGAAAGCAAACAAGTGAATGAAGCTTGTGATGAATGAAGGAGATGAGTGGAGATTCTCTGGGTTATATAAAAGCAATATATTTTACTTAAAAGCAGAAAAGTTGGGCTTTTTCTGATTTTCTGACGTTTGGCTGCTTGTCTTGCATATAAGATATAATTACAGCACTGGTCTTTTGAAAAGAGAAGTGTAGAAACATTTCTATTGATCATGTGGTTGAGGTTTACCTATAGCTGTGGATGCTTGGGCACAAGTGTTGAAGCAGTGTCCCTTTGTCACACAGGCATGGATAAATCCTGGCACTCATGCAGCTGAGCTAGCCAAGCCCAGGCCTGCAGGACTCAAACATTCCAGTTGTGTGCACACTTGCAGCTCTCAGGACAGACAGACGGACACCTGCACTGAGCATGGAAAGTTGCAGGTGTGTTAGTGCCACATGGACAGCAGCTTGTGGCAGAAAGAGCACCAAAATGTGAAGTTGTGTATGTGTTAGTGCCACATGGACAGCAGTTTGTGGCAGAACAGGACCAAAATGTGAAGTTGTGTATGTGTTATTGCCACATGGGCAGCAGTTTGTGGCAGAGCCAGGACCAAAATTTGAAGTTGTGTATGTGTTAGTGCCACATGAGCAGCAGTTTGTGGCAGAGCCAGGACCAAAATGTGAAGTTGTGTATGTGTTAGTGCCACATGAGCAGCAGTCTGTGGCAGAGCCAGGACCAAAATGTGAAGTTGTGTATGTGTTAGTGCCATAAGGGCAGCAGTCTGTGGCAGAACCAACACCAAAATGTGAAGTTGCTTGTGTGTTAGTGCCACATGGGCAGCAGCTTGTGGCAGAAAGAGCACCAAAATGTGAAGTTGTATGTGTGTTATTGCCACATGAGCAGCAGTTTGTGGCAGAACCAGCACCAAAATGGGGGCTCTGTCTGAGTCTGTGTGATGCTGATTGTTCCAGATGTGATGTGGGATGTGTGCAGCAGACCTGCAGATATTTATACTCCTATGTACTTCTTCAGAGCTGAAAAACACTGCAGTCTGTGACTACTTTGCAAATAATAGCGCAGCACTACGAACCAAGAGGCAGGAAAGGGTCAGCACGTGGGGAGTCTGGAGGTCAGAGATGATAAAGGGAAATCAAGGCACATCAGCTGGGAGCCAGTGTTGCTGCTAGCCAGCATGCTGATGCTGACTTTTTAGATAACAGGCCAAGGGCCATCTCTTCTGAAAAGAATTTCTGCTATATATTTCACAGTGAAGGGGAAAAGAATAATATTTCTCTGCCACATTCCAGCTCCCCATTCTTTATTACCTTCTTCACTTGAAGCATTTACAGCCCCTTTCTACCTGCAAAGTTATGTTGGTACAGAAGTGATTTTTACCTTGGTGCTGTTGAGATCTGATCCATTGTGAGTACTGCTAAAATCTGATCTATCTGGGATAGACAGCACAGGACAAATGCGTGCTTCTTCTCGCTGACAAGAGTGCATGGAACAAGAAAATCAGTGTTACTCTGAGCCATCCTTTACACCCCCAAGAAGCATCTCATGGAAAGGGGTTCATTGGCATAGCACAAGGTGTTTTGTCATGTTACACAGCATGTGCTCAGCCAGTGTCACCAGAGAATGGTCTGTGGTAACAGGTGTCATGTAAGAAAAGATCCATTCACTGAAGTGGACCTGCAAGATGAATATTCTCATTTTATGACTGTATTGTATTCTTTCCCTCTGTACCTGAGTATGCTCTCTAGGATGATTCTTGTATGACCTGACCCTCACCTTAGCACTGTTACATCAGCTTAAAGAGTGATGAATTAAATTTTTTAACACTTCTGAAAATTTATGCAATTTTTGACCTTGATGGAATGCTCTAGAAGCACACGTGACTTTCAGGAGGAACATGACTCAGTCGCTCTTTCCTTTCTGTGCTCCCAAAGTGTTATTTAATCTGTTGTTAACAAATTATTGCTCATTTCTAAAAGATGTCACATAAGCTCTGAAATGCTAGCCAAATTCAGAAAATCTGCCTACTTTGTGCTCTAAGGAAGAGTTATGATAATTTTACTGGGCTTGGCAGATTTTGGGAAGATGAAATAAAGACGAATGAAAGCGTAGGGAGAAAACTGAGTGTTCATTTTCCACTGAGCATGGATCCAAGCATGCAGCATGGGGGCCTGGCAGAATGTCTGCCTGGTGTGCTTGAAATCTCAGGACTTGGTTGCTTGCTATTGTAAAAATGAAACCATATTTAATTTCCTTGTAATTTGCAAGTACGTTCCAGACACATACAGTGGCCTTTATTGCTTTCAGTTTCTTTTCCACATGTAGTCAGCAAGTCCTTTACAGAAAGATAGATACCTAAATGTATTGAAAATATCTGTTCTGAAGGTACATTAGTGTAGGTTTTGCCAGAAAATGCTTCTTTTCCGAAAGTCACTTAGAAAAAAAATTACAGCACACAGAAGATGTTGGGTTTTTTCCCCATTGTTGCAGAAATCAGGAGAAATTAACCTTTTTAGATTAATGATTTAGTTCCAAATGCAAAGGCACAGCTATCAGCATGCCTTAGTGAGAAAAAAAGAAGTTTACTTCTGTTGCAAAACATAGTGGAACAAAAAACCCTTTCATCATAAAGTGGGGCTTCTGTGAGAGTTTTGAGGATGAGAGAGCTTCGTAAAGCTTACCTCTAATATTTAATCCTTTGACTCACCACATTCTGTGCATAAATAACTGTTCAGTGTGCAGAACTTTTCTCAAGCCATTTAAACTGAAAAAGAATAAACCCAGTCCTGCATATGGCCCTCAGAGTAGAAGTCTGCTGGCAATCCACTGAGTTTTCACAGCTGGTGTTTTTCTTGCTCTGTAAAATAAAGTGAATTTTGTTGAGTTCTCCCCTCCTCCTCTGTAGTGATTTCACTGCAGCTGTTCTAATTTCACTGCACTGTGGCTTGGGAGGTGGCATTAACATTATATGGGACCATATAAACCTTCTGTGTGGCAGTGATGTACAGCTGTGCTTTTGGATGGGGTCCATTGACTTGACTTCTGGATCAGCTTCTAATGAGAGAGAATCCTTCTGCTTGCTGTACTCCCAGAAAAGCTGCATCACAAGATGTCTGTGTCCTGCAGATGTTTTTCTGTGTGCTGTGATTAACTTATATTCTGTGCATAGGTGTGAGGATACAGATACATCTGCAGAACTGTGCAGGTTTAAGGTGATTTCATGAAGTTAAGGAGTTGGGACAAATATTGATGGTAAATGCACTGATTTTTTTTTTCTCTATGCAGAATCCATAGAAAAGGGGAGGGCAGGAGAAGAATCTGAAAATGTTACAGTCAAATGATCATCTCTGTCTGAAAGATGAAGAGGGCAGTGGTTCAGTTGGAACAAAGTTCTCATGGGGATATCCAAAGCAAAACCCAAACCCCCCCTTGAAATGCCAGAACCCCAAATAACCCCCCCAACATTTTATAAACATGGAACTCGATGCCAGGTTGCTTTTTAGAAAGTTTTCTTTGAAAGACACTTGTTAACCTACTTTTTAAGATTTCAGTTACCTAACAGTGTCAAATTTCAACTTCTACTACGTAGGTAATCCTATTTATCAGTGAAAGTAATTTCTCCTGGTGATGCAATACAAATAATATGTTTGTTCTGCCTACTGTTTCCATAGAGAGAGACTTTTTATTTAAAATTATACCCTTAACCATCACATGAACTCAGAATCATCTTTTATAACATAATCCAAAGGCAGGCACTTGTCAGTTGTATGTGGACTTTAATAAGTGAGACTGCAAATTCCTTGTGCTATGAGCTGCTGGTGGAGGACACTGAATTAAAACCAAAATAGACCCTTTCCCTCTCAAGTTCATTGGATGGTGCTAAATTCCAGGCAGAGATTATGTTCTTGCCAGTGAACAGAAAGAGTTCAAGCAAAATACTAAAATTTTTATCCTAAGAAGATTCACGAGTTTTTTGGAAGTGATGTTCGTGCCTTATATGGCTCTGGATAGAATATTTCTGTTATCAAAGCTGCTTTTATATTTACAAGTTAATTAGTTTAAAATCATATTCCAGCTACAGAAACCTGGAAAGTGGAATTACTTGCCATCCCCTGGAGTAACTTTAGTTCTTTTGGTGTAATGTCATGCTGAGATTTATATGAAAATAAATTCTAATTTCTAATAAGGTAACCATATGTTTTGGTGGTGTTGTAATAAAGTGTCATAAATAATTATGGCTCCCAAGGAATTCAGGCTTGCAACTGTCAGTTCTTGTGTTAGTAACTCACATTTGAACAAATTATAATCATTGCTGTTAAAGGAAAAAAAATCCTTGCTCCTGCAGGATGGCAATGAAAATCTTGCTCTGAAGAAGTTGAAATCTTTGTTCACATGAAGAGATTGGGGATCTTGTGTCCCCAAATCAATAAATGTTCTTACATGCTGGGGTTGCATTCTCCTGAACTGTACAGGGTATAATTTGATAGATGGGTTAATGAAAACCCAGTGCCATGTTGTTGGGTACTAATCATAGTGGAATCTGACTTAAAAGCTGACCAGTAGAGAAAAAATGCATGTTCAGTATCAGTGATCTTTTTCACTGTAATGACCCTTCATTGTGTGCAGAATGGGAGCTTCAGACAAGGTTAGAGAAACCCTGCTGTTTAGTCAGGAGGTGCAGAAAGGGCTCCCTTGCTGTCTGAACTCCTCCCCAGAGAGGAGAGTGGGTGCAGCTGGAGCCAGGCTTAGCATCAGGCTTGCTTTGAGTCCAAAGGGTTGGGTAGGTGTAACTGAACCTCAATATATCTTTGTTCCACAGGGTTAAGGATGGCCAACTATTTATATTTATATTTATAGGTATAGCTATATTTATATCTATATTCATATTATGTTTAGATAATATATTAATATATTACATATTATGTATATTATATAAGTATACATATCTGTATAAAAGAAATTATTTATAGTTATTTATATTATTCATAGTTATTATATATTATATCTATTTATAATTCTATATAATTATAAGTATTTATATTTATAATGTATAATTATTTATAAATTATTTATATTATATATTTATGATATATATGATATATATTTTATAAATATAAATATTTATATAAAAGAAATTATTTATAATGGTAGTGCTTAGACTAAAAGATGTTAATCAGAATTATTTACTACACAGTACAGGCAGCCATGATTACTAGTATAGTATAATTCACTATTTTTGAATCAATATCAAAGGAATGATGTTGAAGTTATAGTAAAAGCAATTATTCAGTAGAGATTGATGTTATTCACCCATACCAATGTGGGCACACCTCTTTTGCTCACCCTGCAGGATGTCCCCACTCCAGGAGGACTCTGCACACACTCCAAGGAGGGGTGTGTTAGAAGACCTTGTCATTAAAGAGTGGGATTGGGCTTTTCTAGTACAAAATGACATCAGTCATGGGTGTCCTGGCCAGCTGTGCCAGCCCAGCATCTCCAGTTATCAGTGGTGTCATTGTTGGTTCCTTTCTCGGGTACTTTACCAGGTCTGCCCCATCTTCCCCTCCCTGTGGGGAGGTTGAACTCTGGCCTTGATGAGTCAGGCTGGTTTCAGCGTTATCCAACACCAAAAGCAGCAAGAGGCCCCTTCTCCTTCTGCCCCAGACAATTCTGGCAATAGGGCATTGTTCCAGTTGTTTTACCCCCACTCCAGGCACAGCATCCTGCTGCACCTTTACAGCAAATTGTCCCCATAGCTGTTCCAGCAGTGCAAGAGGGAGAAATCCATGCAATCAGTGTGGGTGGGTATGTCCTCCACCCTGTCAGCAGAAAGAGCTTTTGCTGGTCTTTACTCATTAAGCCCTTATATTGATCGTGATATTTCCAAAATATTTTAATTTTTTCACATTATGATACAGTATAGCTCATGTCACATTCCTGCTGGCATCAATGAAAAAGGGTAAGATTTGAAAGAGTTTTGGTGGAATTCTGGTGGTTTAAACCAGACAAGTGCTTGCATCAAACATTTGGGAGCAAAGGAAAGAAAAAAATCAGCACTGTTCTTCCAGTGATGATCAGAAGTTCACTTGTGCTTGAGCTGACAGAAAAATACTGAGAAATATTTGTACATAATGAGGAGGTTCTGCTTGGGCTTGGATGGAAGCCACTTACCAGTATTTTTATACAAGCTGCTAAAAATTGTGTGCTTAGCTCTCAAAACCTAAAGGTTGAAGTTCTACCTTTTTAAAAGTCTGTAGCATAACTGGAATAGTTAAAAAAGCGCCGTGTGTGCACGTGTGTTTATGTATCTGTGGGGATGGAGTTTTCCCATTGCCTTTGGTTACCTGGGGTCTGCTGACACCTGCACCTCTCTCAGGGACCTGGGAACTTCAAAAGGGAGTTGGCATAGAAGAACTCCAGGTAAATTCCAACCTAATTTTTTTCTGATTCTGTCATCTTGACCTTTTGTCAGGACCCAGGACATTCCTCTGGCTGCCCTGGGTGATTCCAGACCCTGGCAGGGGGCTCAGAGACCTTGGCACGGAGTTACAAACACCTGTGCCTTTGATTTTAACCCATGGAAACAATTACCAACTTTGTGTGAGGAGTTACAAGCCACAAGGGTTTGAATAAAATAATAGTTAATTTGTCTCAAAGTAAAAAAAAGAGAATTTTAAAGTTTTAAAATAAGAATTCAAAAAACAAAAGAATCTAAGCGTGTCCTGTCCTTCTACTCCTTCTTCTTATCCTCCATCTTCTGCTATAATGGTAACATTTTTCAGTTAGTTTAAAATAAAAACAAACTATTTAACATAAGTAATAAGTATTAAACAATTATTATAAATAAAGTACACGTAATTTGTAATATAAAAAATTAACACCACCCCAAAAACAAATGCTGTGCCACAACCTGACCTGCTAAACAAATCTGAACAAAAAAAAAAACCCACAAAAGAACCCCAAACAAACAAAAAAAACCCAAACAAAAACCTTAAAAAACAAAACCAACAAATCTCAACTTCTTCAGTCACAAAGCTAAAAAAAAAGACTTTCTAATACCTCAAAAGTGATGTCAACCACAAAAACCCAAAAGACCTCCATCAAGAGCTCTGGAGGGTAATTTCAGATGCTGTTGTGTCTCTGTGGTTTCCTTTGGCAGTGCTTGGGTTTGCAGAGAGGGCGATTATTTTGTATTGTTTAATGTTTTGAAATGAGAAAAATGGTGGTGCTTAACATTTTTTTCAGCTACTTTGAACAAACTTGATTGGTGGATTTGGTGCTCAATCTGTCTCTCTGTTGCTCTTAAAGAATGATCTGGGGACATGGGAGTCCTTTTTCCAAGTGGGAGTTCTCACAGCCAGTTTAGAGATAACACGATGGCTTGGGCTTGATTCTGGCTGTGTAAAATTGCATGTTATAAATGATCTTGCTGGCTTCAAAGGTTTTGAGGCTGCCTGAATGTTGGCATGGGTGGGTCAGAAGAGGGAAACAAAAGCACTTGTCCTACAGCAGGATCTCTTACAGACTGAAAAGAGCACCCTCCACCCTCCTCAGTTTTGAGAACATAAGAAAAGAAACTGATTTGCTGGAGAAACCCACATGAAGGATGTGGAGCACTGATCTAAGGCTAGGGAATTAGAAACCAGAGGTAACAGATGCAGTGAAGTGACTGTAGAAAATCACTTTGTTCAGGTTTGTATATAGATTTAGGGATCTTGGGGAAAAAAATAGCATTAAACTCCTCAGGAACTGTTCTCATTGCCATGGTGTCTCAGAGAAGTTTTTTTAAAAGAGCTTTTAAGCCATTTCAGCTGCTTGGATGTGAGTGTGTGTGAGGCTCTGGTGCCTCCTGGGGAGATGCTGAGCAGTGGGCAATGACCCTGGGGACACTGTGGTGATATTGCTAATTCAACTGAACTCCAAAAATCTCTATTTCAGTGGCACTTGGCCAGGCTTTGCACAGCACTGTCCTGGAGAAGGCAACAGATGAGGAGGGGGACACCTTTACAGAGAAGGTGAAAATGAAAGGTGGGGGCTCTGGGGAACCAGGAGCCTTACAGTGCCCAGGCTCTGTAGTATGAGTCAAAATACAGCAGAAAAGGACATTTAGCAGATATTCTCTGTTGTATGATTAACCTTGAAGGATTTGCTGTACCTAAAGTTAGTTGCCCTAAAGAAGAAAACCAAAAAGGGCAGCAAACCAAACAATCACTCCTTTCTCCCTGCAACTGTTATGGATTTTTTTGTATTTGAAACTACTGAAGGAAATTAGGATTTTATCCTTCAGTAGAAAAAACCTCAACAAGCAAAGCAACAAAAAAACCAAATGGAGGATATAATTTGGCTTAATATAAAAATATTTTTAAAAATTATTTTTAGTAGCAAATATATTTTGCCCTTGGTGATAGCATAGCTGGAGGCTGCTCCAGAAAATATTGCTATTGTTTTTTCCCTTGTGTGAATATATTTTGTTGCCAGTAGAAGGTAAACAAAATTGGTTCTAAAAGTACAAGAGTCTCTAAACCCATGGCAAATGTCAGTTTATACTGACACATTTTTCCCTGCATGATTTAGTAAGGGACTTACTGATTTGGTTCTGGGTATCCAAAGTTAATGTGCATGTGAAAAACAAAGCCCAGAAGTTAAGAAATTATTGGAAAAGGCATTATTACTAACCTCAGGCTTTGCTATTTGGTTTGCTCTCTACTCTTTTTTTGCTATTTCAGTATGCATATTTGTCATCCTTGACCAGCATTTCTCCTTACAGCTTCTGTTCAGATAATTTGGAACTGAGTTGTGTGCTGATAGTACAGGCTATGTCTGTACCAGTACAGTCTATTCTGAATTTATTAAAAGGCATTGAGCTTTTGACATTATCCAAACGTAGCAGGGATACACTGGTATATAACAATTTTAATATATTTAGACAATTTTAGACAGCAAATGTAATATCTGTAGACATTTTGTTTCTACGTATTTGTATCAAGTTTTATTTTCAAATAAAAATACTTTTACTTGGGTTTTTTTCAATGCAGTTCATTTATAGAAACACATTTATTGATTTATTTAAGCAAAACAGCAACATATTATTTATTGTGTTGCATGAGGAGATGTATTTTAATTTAAGCTAAAAAGGAGGCTGCATTTTTCCGCTTGCATGGTTTTAGTAAGAAGAGGAAACTGGGTCCAGTTGTCTGTAGGATCTGTGTGTTTAGTGCTGTGTATCTGGGCAGGTTTATCTGGTTTGCTTTACTGCCTAAAATCTGGGATAATAGTGGTAGCAGCATCCTTTGTTGTTTTGCCAGGGTGGTGTGAAGTTTACTGGGTGCAGGATTGTACAAGGAATAGCACAATGATACCACAAAATCAGCCAGAGTAAGTGTAGAAAAGTAATCAAACTGCTTACTCAGCAAGAAATAAGTTGTTGGGTTTTTTTTTTTCCAGTTTTATTTTCTAAGTGTTATTGACAGCTGAGGGCAGACAGTCTATAAAATATTCATGTACATATTTAATTTTTAGAAAGAGAATTCCTCTTAGTCTGTAAGATTTTTGACAGACAAATCAATTTCATTTAAGTAGGTAGCTGCCTCTAAAAAAAAAAATCTCCAAAATGTATTTTTCTAATGCAACTACCTCTATTTAATGATCTGCTTCTGTGTACCTGTATCTTTTTGGAGGCTGATAAAAAGAGTTATAAAAAAAGTTAGTGAGACTTTGATTTAAATAATTGAAATCAGTAGAAATGTATGTACAGCATCTACAAAGGTAATCCTTATATTGATGTGAGTTTCCTGTTGGTTTGCTGACTCCTATAATAATTTTAGTATTCAGTGGTTTTTTTCCAAAAATGATAACGTCTCATTTTTCCAGTTGGTGTATCTGTTCTTCATGTCTAAAAGGTAAATTTCAAAATACTCTTTGGGTGTTCAGTAGAAAATTTTTCAGTATCTGTCCTTATCACTTCCTTTAAAATTTTAATTTCTAAATTAGAATCTTGGTTTTCCTTCCTGCTATGGATATTTTCTGACTAACTGCATTATATTAACCTAATTTTTTATTGCTTTTGTTGAAGATGTTTGCAATGTTTGTATCTTGTGTTGTTTCTATCTTGTCCTGAGCTCGCTTGCTGAAGCTGTGCATGCCTTATATGAAGGAGCCATGTCCCTGTAGGGGTCACTGTGTTTAATAGTAGAATATTATTTTCTCTCCACTTACAGGCTTAAGGAAGTGCTTGAAAATAATTGGGATAAAATTGACAATGCAAAAATGCAAACTCCTTTTTGTCTCTCATCTTCCTTAGGATTGTTTACTTCTCTTTTTCGTTTTATTATTTTGTTTCCCTAATTTTCATGACTTACATTATCCCTTCAAGCTTTCACCAGAGGCTGTGTCTGTACATCTTGGTAGCTATTAGTAACTGAGATAATTATAGGAATACACAGTAACATCTTATTTGACTGTGAGTTAGTGTTAGCTCAGAGACTTGCTGTGTTCTGCAAAACCAGAGAACATCCAGCTTGCCCAGAGTTTGCACTGACCAATGCCCGTGTGCCTTGGGCTGGCTCTGGGCTGGGCACAGGGGGTGGGTTCCTGGGACAGTGTCACTGACATATTTTATGAAAAATCCTTTTGCCAGGATCTTTTCTCCTGAGAAGCTGGGAAGCCTCAGCTTCTCCCTGTTTTGCTGCTTTGGAATGTGATTAGGAGAATTGTTTACCCAGCATGTGAATTGTTTTTACTTGATGGCCAATCCCAGTCCAGCTGTGTCAAGGCTGTGAGCAGTCACAAGATTTTATTATTCATTCCATTCCTTTCCTTGCTAGCCTTCTGATGAAATCCTTTCTTCCATTCTTTTAGTGTAGTTTTAATATATCATTTTCTTTTCATATAATATATATCATAAAATAATAAATCAGCCTTCTGAACATGGAGTCAAGATTCTCATCTCTTCCCTCATCCTGGGGACCCTCAAACACCACCACAGGGCAGTTTGGCCACTCTGCTTGCCCAGTGCTGGTGCCAGGGTGTGGTGGTGTTCACAGGGGTCCCAGGATGAGAGAAGAGATGAGAATCTTGACTCCATGGTTCAGAAGGCTGATTTATTATTTTATGATATATACTATGTTAAAAATATACTAAAAGAATTGAAGAAAGGATTTCATCAGGAGGCTTAAAAGGAACGGAATGGAATGATAATAAAATTTTGTGACTGACCAGAGAGTCTGAGACAGCTGGACTGTGATTGGCCATTAATTAAAAACAACCACATGAGAGCAATCAGAGATCCACCTGTTGCATTCCACAGCAGCAGATAATCATTGTTTACATTTTGTTCCTGAGGCCTCTCAGCTTCTCCGGAGAAAAATCCTAAGGAAAGGATTTTTCATAAAACATGTCTGTGACAACAGGACTCGGTGCCTGCTGGTGCTTCCCAGGGAGCAGGAAATGCACTGAGACCTGCCAGCCATCGTGGTGGGTGTTCAAGGAGCAGCTGTGGCCATCCCCACTGTTTCTGTTCCCTCAGGAGAAGATCACTGAGGTTTTGTTTCCTGGCTTTTGAGTCCCCCATCCGTGAGGCAGTAAACCACAGTTTTGTGCAGAGTTGATTCAGTGACAGGTCTGAGTTGTTATTTGGCACACGTGAGGGTACCATGGCAATGAGTTTGTTGCCTCCAGGAATAGAAATGGTCCTGATTTGTTTTTCTCCACAAAGCTCTTCCTAGAATACGGGCATTGTTTTCCACTGTGGATTTCTTAGGCAAGAGGAATTTTGCAGTACTCACATGGACTTTTATTGTCACTTAACTGACAAAATGGAAAACTGGGTAAGCCTGTGGGAAGATGAGGATCATTGTTAAAAATTGGGATTTGTGTAACCCATTGGTTCAGTCTCTTAAGACACCAGTTCATGGAGAGTGTCAAAAAGGAGTAATGTCTCATCTTATTCTGTAAGGAACAGGTTTGATTTCCAAGAGTTATGACCATCACTCGTGCATGTGAGTTATTTTTTGGTTAAGCACTTTGTTTCACTGGAATTATATAATGTCTATTTAAGAACCACTGTTTTGATCACGAAACACTTCCTCCATTTACTTGGGCACAAGTGACATTAACCTTTGAAGGTCAGGCCTTCTGCTCTCTTCTGGAGGTTTTTTAACCCATTACCCCTTTGGTGACTTTATTTGCTTTCTAACTTTCAGTCTAGTTAGCTCAATCAGTGTTGTTGAAAAGGTCAGTGGCAATCTGAAGTGCATCCAGTTTGTGGAAGAATGTAAGGCACAATTTTCAGTTGCTCTTTTCTATGAGAATCAATTCAGAGCCTGACACTGCTGCTGTGTCTGGTTATCATCTGATGGTTTTTCTGTACAAACAATATCAAATTTGGCTCAAACATGACCTGCCTCGTGGCTGGTGGGCAGCTGAGGCTTGACAAAACTGGAGCTGCAGTACACCAACGTCCTTTTTAGCAATTAGAGCCTTGCTAATTTTAAATAAAAGGCTACAGAACACTGAATTTTGTGAAGATGTAGAGCTTTTACCAAACATTGTTTAGGTTGTCAGGAGTACCCAGGTTTGTGTTTTGGGTACACCAGGAAATTGTCAGCTCAGTCTGAGAGCTAACAGATTGTGCCAGTCGTTTCTTGGTTAGTATTGGCATTATTGGATATTCAATAATGTGCAGCAGATGATGAATTTGGAGATGAGCTGAACCATCCTCTCTCATTAAATGTTTGGAGACAAATGAATTTTAGTTTCAGATGAATAGAAAATTTTTTCCCTTATTTAACAGAATATAAATAACTGGAGCTCGGTACAGCTTGGAACATCTATTTTGCAATTCACATAAATCTTGAAATGAATTAATGAGGAACATGGAAAAGAGGACTGCATCTTGGACAGAGGAATCTAATCAATGTGTATTCCCCTGAGCTATATCTGTTTTGTGCTGGGTTCCCATTGATTTTGTAAACAGTTTAGTGTTAGCCATAATCCCTTTTGAATATAAATCATTCCCTGGTAGTTTCTCCTGTGTTTTAATTAAATCTCAACTGACTGGTTTGAGAACTCTTCCTTCAATATTACTACTAAGCCAGGTAAATTCTCCCTTATTTTCTTCACAGCCTTACTCTGACCCCTGTGGAATCTGTAGGTATATAGAATTCTCAAGAACTGGTGAAGCTCAGAAAACCTGAGATAGCCAGAAAGTGCCAAAATTAGAAACGATAAGAAAATCAGAAATCTTGAGGGAATACCAAGTGATTTTGTAGTAAATGATTTTCTTTATTTGAAATTATATGAGTTCCTGTTACAGGTGATAACTCCTTACCCTTCAAAAGAAAAAGGAGACTGAAATCATCCTTCTGAGACTGGAGGGTTGGGACAGGGGCCTTATACCCTCAATCTGGTTTAAGGATACAGGGAACGTGAGCTGTCTGTTCTCTTTTCAAATGAATTAGTTGGAAAAAGAATTTTGGGAAGAAAAATTTTGGTTGATTGGTACAATTTCTTGGTTCCAGTCTTGGAAAAGAATGTTACCTAAAGAGATGATATTGAAATGATTCCTTTGTGACATAAGTATCCTACAACTAGCATGAAAGCTGGCACTGTTATTTCCTGAAAAATAACATATATTGCAGTAGGAGCTATTTTGTCCTGTAGAGTGACAGACTGCATCATCAGGTAAACTGATTACAGTCTGAGGTTGGGATGTTGTAAGTGCAGCAGCATCAGATGCTGTTCTTTGATACTCCTGCTTGGGAAGGAATATTTGATATTCCTGCTCCAGGGCAGGGAGGAATTTTTTCAGCTTAAACACTCTATTTTCACTAATCTGTGAAAGGATTACACCTTTTACCAGCCTCCATTTACAGCCACCAACTGTAAAGGGAGGGAGGCTCATCATCCATCCAGTAGACAAAACTCCAGGTATTCTCCCCACTCTCTTGTGCAGAGAGCAATTATTGCTGCTCCTTTCCCAGAGCCTGTTCCATGGGCTGTGGGCTGACAGTCATGTGTAATTCCACATGACACCCCAACATCAGTACCAATAATAATACAAGTAGTTAAATAAGTTTAGGTCTAGTCTAACTCTACTGCAATAGCTGAATCTCTTCATTACTGAGAATTACTGTATTATATTAATTACTATATTGTATTTTTGGACAGGATTTTTCAATGGTCATAATTCTTGGAAATCAAATCTATTCCTTACAGAATAAGATGAGGCATAACTTCTTTTTGACAGTCTGCATCTTTAAATTGCAACTTTGTAATCCTACCCATTTTGATAATTGCTTTGTTCATATTTGAGTACCAAAATTCTTTCTGAAGTGGAAAAGATTGAGATTTTAGAATCCTTTAAATAGCTGATCAAACTTCCCCACCTCCCCAAACTTTCTAAATCCACACATGCATAGATGGAAGGCAAGAGTTTGTCAGCTGGAGGTGACTGTTTCACTCTGTAATGGTTGTTTGAGACAGCAGCTGGACTCAGTGATTTTAAAGGTCTTTCCCTGTTTAAATGAGTCTATGATTAATATTTAACCATCAGATTGGCTTGAATGACATGTGAACAGTGAGATGGAAGGATGAGGATAAGTGATAGGGTATGATCAGTTGTTGTTCACAGTTTGTGTTGTGCATTTCCATTGGATGACTGCAATATCTCTCACCAAGTTTCCTGTGTTTCCCTCATTCTTGGGTTTCTGTACTTGAGATGACCCCCGAGGTGTTAGAAAGTCTTTTTTCCCAGCCCTGCGACTGAAGAAGAAGTCAAGATTCGTTGCTTTTGTTTCTCAAGATTGTTTATTTTTCCTTATCTGTTCCATTCCTTCTCTGACCTGCTGAGATCTGTCCAGCAGGTCGGGTTGTGGCACAGTCCCTGCCCTTGGGGTGCTGTTAGCTTTTTATACTAAGAACTGTGTGTACTTTATTTACAATAATTTTCCAATACCTATCACCTATGTTAGACAGTCTGTCTGTACCCTAAACCAATCCAGAAGTGTCACCATCACAGCAGGAGATGGAGGACAAGAAGAAGAAGGACAGGACACACCCAGATTCCTCCATCTTGCTTCTTGAACCCCCCATTCTAAAAACCCCAAAATTCTACTTTTTCATCCTGTGATAAATTAACTATCATTCTATTCAAACCTTTGTGGCTTGTGACTACTCACACAAAGTTGGTAATTGTTTCCATGGGCTAAAATCAAAGGCACAGGTGTTGGTGACTCCGTGCCGAGGTCTCTGAGCCCCCTGCCAGGGTCTGGAATCCCCCAGGGCAGCCAGAGGAATGTCCTGGGCTCTGACACCTCATCACATTTTTACCCCGTAAAAGAATCAGTGATGTTTATTCCTTACCTGGAAGCCACTTCGTTGTGATTAGGAGCAATTTTGGAGGATGTTAATGACAGGAAGGTACCACAAAGGTGTTCTAAGCTTTGATTATGTGAGTTACTTGTTTATGGAAAGAAGCATCGTCCATAGCTGTGTGTGTGCTCATACATATTTATACACGAGTGTATTTTAGATGTTAGCTACATCTGTACCTTTAGGCTGTTGTTTAGTCTGTTGTAATCATGTTGCAATAATTAAAATATCAGAGGAACAAACAAACAAAACCTCATTTTAGTGCAGTGGGGCTTATGATGCCTGACAGATAGAAGTAATTAATTTTTTGCATGAGAAGCATACAATAGGAGTTCTATCAAAACTGTGCTAGCTGAACTGTGCTTTGAGGAGGCAATAAGTGCACTTGAACTGTGTGGCATGTACTGATACACCACATATTTGGATTTTTTTGTTTGTTCCCTTCTGATATCTTGTTGTACTAAGAGGCTGCATTATTTGAACAAAGCCTGGTAACTCATGCACGGCTTACTAAATTCTCATTTACTGTAAATACTATCTTTCCTTTCAAAAGATGCCAGTCCTATTTTGTCCTAAATGTCTCATCAAATTTGATGCAAATCCCAGCCTCTCACTGTGGGGTTGATTCTTGTTACTTGTTTGGAGAGGTTAGCTGTGTAGACTCTCCATCACTTTTTACCTTTTCAATAGGCTCCTTGATTTTCCCTGAGATTTCTGAGCACTTGGCTGCTTCCTGTGATCAGTGTATGTTTCTTCTGAAGCTTAGAACAGCAGTTTCAGTTACTGGCACTAGAAATAGAAGTGGATAGTTAAATATTCAGATTTCAACTGTGCTTGCCTTGCTGTCTCTGGGTTGGTGTGGTGTGAAAGATGAAAGTGGTTTAAACAGAATAAGGGTGCTTTTCTGAGCCTTTTATATTTTTTTTCCTTTATCTGTGCATTGACATTATTTTTCTAATGTCTCATTGTTCAAAGTTACTGACTGAAAAGGTTTCCTGGTCTCCCTGTGGGCTCCTTAAATTCCCCTTACAGTGGAAGCAGAGCTCAGAGTGAGCCCACAGAAGCAGCAGCTGATTGCTGGGGTGCAGCATTGTGGGGTTGCCACAGTTTATCTGTTATCTATTTATCTATTATCCATGCTGGATCCCAGGAATGCATTTCCCAGGGTCCCAGGAGCCAACTTCACAAAGCTGTAATGATCCACAGACTTGTCCATTGCTCCATTGCAGGATCAATGCTCACCAACAACAGATAAAAATCCCATCTCTGCTGTTTGCAAAGTATATGTTTTCACAAAAGGAAACTGTAGTTAAGGGTATAAATGGCACTGCAGACATTAAGCAGTGACAAAAAAACTAAGGAAACACTCCATGAGCATGACTCTTATAAGTCAATAAGGCAGACTTGAATCAAGCTACCTGAAATTTATTATGGCACTTTAAACAACAGCAATCATCACATCTCAGGTGACAGCCTGGGTCACTGAATGCTGGTTTGAACTTACAAGTCATGGCAGACTGCTGCTGAGGTCAGAAAACTTTTTGTAAAGTGAGAATGTGTTATTTAAGAAGAAATTATTATTAAAATAATAAGAGGACATGTCTAATGACAGCTTCCTGATGGGGCAGTTGGAATTAAGTAATTCTCAGTTATGGTTTATGTTCCTTTCCCTCATCATCAGTGTGTTATTCCAGTGTTTTGGAACATGTGGGTCTGGATCTTAAAAAAAAAACCCCAAACTTCTGCAAAAGTGTTTTTAGGATCCTCAGCTAAGCAGTCACTGTTTCTGTTTCTCAAGGAGCTCACAGCCCTCTTAGGGCAAAACTTTTAGTATCCTGTAAGAGGACAAAATAGTTAAGTATATTTTGTGTGCAAAAGTGTTCCAGGAAGGTATGAAAGCAAGCACATGGTTAAGAAAATACACAGTTCTCTTTTTAGAGATCAGCTGTTAGTTCTTCTCTGTTTGCCTTGGCAGGTGTCTTGACCATTGGCCATGCAAGGGAAACCTCACTGTGTCCTGATGAATCCCTTTTCTGAGCAAACTCCAGATGTTTCATACTTCACCTGCAGATGAGTTTGCTCTGATTGCTGGGATGGTGGCCAGGGGAATGGCAGTGTGACTCCTGTAAAGGGGAGGAGTGATGTGGGTGCTCAGTGTGTCAGAACACATTTAATGGTTGGGCTGTTGCACAAAGGGAAGAAGCTGTTTCTTTCTCTGCTGTCTAGTGAAACCAGAAAAAAAAAAAGAAAAAAAAAAGATAGAAGGTTGTTTCCTTTTGAAATAGAGGATCAATCCCTAAAGATGCTTCAGCTCTTAATCTCCAATTTAAATCCTGAGATTCTCCTGACTTTAGTGGGTGTTTTAAGGGCTTAAGCAGGAATTAGGAGCATACATGCTTTGGCTCTTTGTGCCTGTGTTCTCAGGAAAATGTGAGGTGGAGGTAAGTGTCTCCCTGTCAAACAGAGCAAGACCTCTAAGCCTGCAGGAGAGGTGGGATTTGAGCTAAAATCTTGCTATTGCAATTTTTGTCAGCTGACATGGTCAGGTTTATGCTCAGCAGGCTCACTGATGTGAATCCCATGCTGTGGATTGTCCTGCTCTTACACATGGATCTTGACATCCACCTCAGGGTGATAGATTTTGGTCGAGGAACCAGACACTTATATATTTTAGGGATATTAATAGTTATATGGAAGTTGTTTCTGCTAATATTGCTGTTTGGACCCCAGCTTTTATGTCTACAGCTGTGTTAGCTGATTAAATTTTAATATTTGGAAAAGCTATGTGCATATCAGATGAGTTGTCCTTCTTAATACCACAAGGTATAAACTTTCCATAATTATTTGAAGATCTCACAGTGTGTCACTCTTGCCCAGTTCAGAGGAAAGAACAAAATGTGGGTGTTGGCTTAGGGAAGTGTCTATATCCTTAAAGGGGGGGAGCCAAGATGAAGCAAGCCAAGCCTTTGCTGAGGTGTTATCTTAACAGTAAGATTTCATAGATGTACCTATCAATACATTCAATAGATGTGATTTATGTTTGTGTTTATGTTATAAGCTGATGCACAAACTGGTTTTTCCATATGAGAGATGAATGCACTTGAGACTAGTCCTAATTTAACATCTTAAATTAGGTGCACAATGTAAGATCCCAATAAAATTGCATCATAATTTCTTGTAGAACTTTATGTAACACTTAGATCCATTTTAAGAACAAGGAGGAGTCCTCCAGTTTATATGTGAGTGATGAAAGACTCAGATAAATGAGAGATGACCAATGAAAGGTTGTTCATGTTTGCTAGTTTAACTTGTAAGACCTGTAGTAAAATCCTTGAGATCCTTGTAACTTGTCATCTTTTCTCATATTAATGAAAGAAGATGGTAATAGGAAATAAGTACAATGTCCAGTTGCTTTCTTAGTGCAAAAATTAAAGAAATGCCCTGTGCTCTACTTCACTTTTGTCCTCAATCTTTGGTCATACAGCTCACAAAAAGTGCCAGTGAGAGAAAACGTGTTAAAACCAGTGACAGAAAACAAGAAATTTGTATTCTCTGTGTCCTGGAATTTCTTGTCTGAAAAGACAATGTTTTAATTACCTGCACTGATGATCTGATGGGTGGAAGACTATTCTGGTTGGTGATATCAGAACCAGCAAACAAAAGAAAGTAGAAACATCATGTTGAAATAGAAGAATGTGGAATGTGGTGTTATGTTAGAAGGGAAAAACAATTTTCATCAGTCATCTATAATATTCAGCTGGTTTATAGT
>VZSJ01002326.1:0-21607 GCA_013398405.1 Pheucticus melanocephalus | reverse complement strand
GCAAAATTAGGAAAGCTCCATTGTGAAGGAAGTACCAAACATAGTAAATTTTTTTGCTCCCCTCTGCATTGCAATACATCAATTAAAGCATTTCCTTCAGATCTGGACAGATTTGGATTTGCTGGAAAAAGTCCAAGGAATAAGCAGATGTTGAGCTAACATAATCTTCATTCACAGAGCTGGTGGTGTTAGGCATTTGAAGAGCAGGATGCACCATAATCATCTTCAAATGCATAGAAGGCTGCTGCAAAGCAGCATGAAATAGTGCTTTTTAACCCTTTTATTTGATGAGATATTGGGTGTTTGGTTTTGTTTTCTAAGCTGTTATCTGGAAAAGCAACTGATTTATCAATTTCATTTGTTGCTCCCACTTAGTCAGTGCAGTTTCTTATTTCTGTGTAGGTATCTAACCTTGCCCTTTTCAAATTGCATTCTGTTTTTGAAGAATTGTGCCTCCAGTTTGTCAGAACACCTTCAAATTCTTATATGCACCAACATTTTCATAGTTCTTTCATAGCCAGGTTAGCATTGTTTTGTCTGTTAGGAAATTTTTCCTGCATACTCCTTCTTTTCATCATCCAGGTAAAAGCACTGAATAATATCACTCAGGACAAACCCTGTAGGAATGGTGCTTAATAATATTAAATTTGATTAGAAAAACAAATACATGCTTCACACAGAGCCCAGAAATCCTTTTAGAACACAGTGTATATCACAAAATATCCTTAGATTCTTATTTGCTCTGTTAGTGTCTTGAAATAACTCGGGGTCTTCATTGACAAATGAAAAAGGAAAAGGGCTAAAAGCTCCCTCATGCCACAGTGAACAAAACAACTACTGCACTAGGGCTTCCCAATGCTGCTCATTCTCAGCCCAAAATAGACTTGGTGTTGGCTGTGTCAATGCTCCTGCTGATCACTGCATCCTTTGGGTGTGGGGGTACCAGTTGTGGGTTTCTCTGGGTCTGGATTGAAGGCACTTGAGACAGTAATTCATGTTCAGACTCAGGTGTTTATTATTTCTTATCAGTAAAACAGCCTCACTGCTGTGAGTTCAGCAGCTTTTCATCAGAAGGCACAAAATGGCCAACAATCTCTTGGTACAAGGTCTTTAGAGACTAAACTCTCCAATTAAGAATTGACACCTGGATTATTTTCCCTTTTAAGCCAATAATTGATCCCAAAGAGCTGCAATGGGGCCTTTTCTGCCCAATTACAAAATGCCACCCAAACCCATGAAGAAGAAGGAGGAAGCAGCATGAAGAAAAAACCCAGGACAACACCCTGTGCCCTCCAACTTGCTTCCATCCACAACAGACTAAAAATCCCCAAACCTCAATTTCTCACCCAGTGATGCACCTACACTGCTCTCTGTAATCTATTTCACACTTTTGTGGGTTCCAGTCTGTCTTGAAGTCTGGGAAACTTTCTCCATGAATGAGGGTCAGAGTCAGTGCTGCCCTGGGGGTCAGGGCACCCCAGAGCAGACCCAGAAATATTCCCTGTGGTGCCCTGGGTTCCCACATCTCCCCCTTCTCTTTGTACCAAAACCACTCCTTTGACAGCCTCATCCATCATCTGTCGGATGCACTAAAGTAGACGTGGCACAAATATTAAAAGGAGGGTGACACCAGTATGTGCACACCTATCTTCAGAATCAGTATGTACACACCTATCTTCAGAAATTCTCTCCATGTTGGTGCAAGATTAAATCAGCTGAACACACCATCCAGCCATGACCCATTCTCTTCCCTGAGTTTGGCCACTCCATCTTCTGACTGTTGTGGAGGAGGATGCTCTGCCCATGGAACTGAGCCATGGCTTCAGCACCTGACTCCCATGTCCCAGGATAGCCAGAGAAGCAGCCTCAGCTCAGCTTTAATGCTGGGAGCAATCCCATTGAGTTACCTGCAAGGAGTGAGGTGCTGCAAGTTGAAAACATGAAGTGCTTCACCAGTGTGTGCCTTTGCACTTTGTGACAGTGAAATGCTTTGAAGCAATTCCCATTGAATGAAGATATTGTTGTAGGGGGATACAGTATGGGTAAATGAAGGTGGTATGGAATGTAATCTTATCCCTTAAAGAGTTGCAGCTGAGCCAATTACTAAAGATGAGGAGCAGGCCTGACGTTAACAGGCCACACCTGTAGCCAATAAGAAGAGTGTTATAAAAGAGTGGATTGGTGGGAGCTGGAGTCAGTTGGCTGCTGCAAGGACAAGGAAGAGTCAGTGCCTAGAGGAGATGCCTGCAAGAAACATGAAGGCGGTACAAAACTCTAGCAATACAGAACCTTTGCAAAGTAATGATAATAGAACTCTTGCACTATATATGACAAAGTATTGTCATCCAAATGTTGAGCTTTGTGGGATTGTGACTTCCTGAGCTTCTGCCATTGGAAATCTCTTTTGTACAGGAAACTCTAAATAGCTTGCAACTCTTACTGGCTGCTTAGCTCTTGCTATAAAACCTCCTTTAATAGTGGTGCAGAGAGAACTGGGGCCATTTTCATTCTAGGAAAAAGCTTAATTGACTTCCCATGTGCTCTTTCATTCATTGTTGAACTATGTTCAGCTATGAACTGTGTTGGACTACGTTTATTTTTCACCAGCATTTTAGCATTTTAGATCAAACAAGTTCACACCTGGGTGCAGTTTGGAATGTAAAGCATTGTGTTAAAAAGGGATTAAAGCAGCTTGATTGCAGATATTGGTGAAGATGACAGGCTTCTTATTGAAGCCTGACTTGTCATCAAAATCTTGAGCTTTGTTGGGATCCTGTCTTCCTGAGCCTCTGCCATTAGAAAACTCTTTTGTCCATGAAACTCTAAATAGCTTGCAACTCTTCCTGGCTGCTTAGCTCTTGCTATAAAAACCCCCTTTAATAGTGGTGCAGAGAGAACTGGGGCCATTTTCATTCTATGAAGAAGCTTAATTGACTTCCCTTGTGCTCTTTCATTTGTTGTTGAATTATGTTGTATTTGTCACCAGCATTTTAGATCAAACAAGTTCACACGTGGGTGCAGTTTGGAATGTAAATTATTGTGTTAAAAAGGAATTAAACCAACTTGATTGCAGATATTGGTGAAGATGACTAGAGATCCTTGTTCATATTGAAGCCTGACTGGTTGTGGCTGTCAATCTTGGAGAAAATCCTTGTGGCACTTGGTTTGCATTTGGAGCAAACTAAATTACTACATTGTTAAAATAAAGAAAATAAAAAAAACCCCACCTTTCTATTTTCTATACAAGCAAGTGGGATTTATTGTAGATGTCAGACACATTTAATAATGTGTGAGACAGATAGGACACTTGCAAGATAAACAGAATTTGGACTACATATGAGAAAAATAATTTAAAATAATAACTACATGAAAAGCAGTTCCTATAAATAGGTTTTTCAGTGCTCACCATCTTGCGTGGCTTAAGCTTTTTCCATTTATAAATTAAATTATGACTGCCTGATTCAAAAATTGCATACTATAATATTGTTGAAGGAAAACATTTAATTGTACGTTTTTGACACTAGTAAGAGAGTCAGTCAACACATTAGTTGAATAGATTAATCTTATTTAATCTATGGTACCTGCAGGTGTCTAATAGAATGTAAAACTATGGTTTTAAATGAAGACCAAGGAAAGGAAAAAAGCCTAAGAAATATTTTAACTATTATAAGTGAAAGCTATTCCCAAATGCATGGTAGGAAAATTATTGTTTTACCTTTTCAAAACACACCAGCAATAGCTTCATCTAAAAGGAGGTGGGCATTGCTAGGATGGTTCATCTCTTGGGTCCCAGTTTGTCTTTGTTACCCTTTGCACAGTGATTCCAGGCAAGGGTTTAAAGTTTAGGTGAAAGAGAAGGGGAAAGAAAAAAATCTTTATTTAAAGTATTAGCATGACAATGAGTTAGTCTGCTGGAAACACAAAAGTTGAATGTCAGTGGGTGACACTCATAAATCGCTAGTTAAAAGCACTGGAAGCTTTTTTTGATATCAGAAAATTAAGGTGTCTGCCATTGTCAGTAGTGTTGCTTATCTTCACTGTTTTCCCTTTTATTGGTTGAGATGATCTGTATAATTTTTTTCTCCCATAGCCTTGAGAAAGCAGAACAGCAAAAAAGCTAGAAAAAGCAAGGGAACATGTGTTAGAGTGATGTGTTTCAACCCTCTCCCCTCCTCCCCTGCCACTGGTGGTATCTAAAAATACAATAATGCAAGTCTTCTAAAATGATAGTTGAGATAGGGTGCACTCAAAAATAATGCATTATATAAAATTATTTTTCGAAATAACATGAGTTTAGAATTGCTTTTTCTCAAAAGTTGACTTAATCACTATGTGCAGTCTTCTGTAGAAAAGAGCTGAGCTAAGGCAAGTGCGCTATTGGTCAATTTGACATCAAAAACTCTCATTCCAGTGTTTTTATTTTTTCATAGCATAAAAATGTTCTTGCATGCAGAGAGATCTATAGCTGATATTTTCCTTTTTCTTTTCTTTCCTCTGTCCCTTGGTAATTAGATTGGATTAGGCTATTTCTGGGTATAAACTTCCTAAATTGCAGAAAGAAGTCTAGCTTGTATTTTTCCATTTAGGCTACATTTGCAGCTAGGAAGGGAGGCACAAACACTCCTGGCTCCTTTTTTAGGGAGTGCAAGGCTCAGTGCCTTGGCTGGAAGAGGGGCTTGACCATTTCATCGTGACCCATTCACTCTGCTTCTGACACTGAAGTGACATTCATTATTACTGACTTCTTTCCAAAAAACGTTTGGAAAGAATATTGGGTTGTCCCTCAGTTGTGCCATTCTAAGGGAAGTCAGATATAGAAGTGGAGAGTGACAGGTGTAAGTCAAAAGTGTGCATTTTGCTGTGATGTATTTAGAGCTACTATTTTTAATATAGATGTTTAATACGGATGATTTTGGGTAAATAAATAGTTATTGGAGGCCTGATTCTGAAGTTCAGTGACTCTACAGTCACTGGAGCTCCTTATCTGGTTTAAAAATTACTTTTCTATTGCACTGTTGCAAAATGACTTTGTTTCTCGAGGGAAGGCGTGCTGTTTCTCAGGAGAACACTGTACCCCAGGTGCTACTGTGGTTGCCATGGCAGTTTGCTAGCAAGCAATCTCTTAAATATGTTACTACTGGCAAAGAAATGGTGTCTTTTTGATCTTTTTGCCAGATGCTCATTTTGTAGAACAGTCTACACAGAATGGTTAGATTTTGGGCATAAAATGTCATTTTCTGTCCCCTAAAATGTCATTACTTTTTAATAATTTTTTTTTGAGCTAGTGGTAGTTTAAAAAAATAGTACAAAAAAATAAACCTCCTATCTTTGAACCTCATTTTAGAAGCTGTTTTGGTAGCTGATATGCAAGTGTGATTGAGTCTATCTGGCTTTGTTTACAGAAACTTACTCAGAAATTAATTGTCAAAAATATGCTTTGCTTATTGAGAATACCTGCTTTAATTCTGTTTGGAATCTGTCCTTTTTTTCCTTGTCAGGTTCTGGGATGTAAAGCAGAACAGTCTTGTGTGCCTGAGTGCTTATGTGTGCAGAGAGGGTGGGTAGGAGGACAAGTGAGCTACCTGCTCTTTAATAACTGATTCTGTTGGGTTGGGTTTTTCTGTTGGTGGGTTTTTTTTTTTCCTTTTTATCTTCTGAGCAGCCCAAAGATAGTTGTGTGGGGGTTTTTTTTTGGTTTGGTTTTATTTAAAAAGAATTTTCTTCAGGCAAGAGTCTTGGGTAGTGCTGGGACTTAATAAGTAAAGGAAAAGATGTGAGGATGTCTTTTGACAATGAATATATTGGTATTCTTCACACCTAAGCATCTGATAAAATGGAATACAAATGAAAGGACTTAAGGCTAAACTGCACCTTTTGGCACTTGTCTGAAGGAGAAGTGCTGCTCAAACTCAGGATTATCACAAGAGGTGTCGTGGCCCAGGGACCTGTCTCTCCCCCTGAGCCCTTGTTCCTGTGTCTCAGGGCTCTGCAAGCAGCAGGGAAGTGCTGACACACTTGCAGCAAATTGTGAGGGTTGTGCTGGCTGCTGTGGAAAGCCTGACAAGCCATTGTCTCTGCACATCCTCCACATTTCCAGTCCACCTGCTCTGGGTGGGAAGGTGTTGGCATCTATTGCATGAGAGGGTTTATTATGACATACAACATAAGGAAAAGTCACACTCAAGCCCTTAAGCAAGGTTTGCTTTAGCTACTCATGTTTTTTTTTTTTTTTAATGAATGCTGCAGTGAAACTTATTCAGAAGGTTATTCTAATCCTATTCTGCAATATGAAAATAAAGGTGTAATTTAAAACAAATGACTTGGCAGACATTGAACACCTAGTGAGGTTGTGCTAGTCCCCAGTGCAGAGGGTCATCAAATCAAATATTGTGGCTGAATTTTTGAAGTGCTTGGATAATTTTATGACCAATAGTAGCATTTTTAGTTATGAAAGGTAAGATAAAGATCATCAGCTCTCATGCTTCAAGGCATAAGGTAATCACTGCAGCGTTACAGGAGGGCTATTTCCCTGCTGAGCAGCATTTCACAGTTGGTTATGTACATTATGAGGTGTGTTCTTTCCTTTGATATAAACCATTAGCCAAAAAGGTGACACTTGATGGCTGAACAGGTTATTGAGACAAACCTTATATCAGCTGCCATGGGGATATATTTCTGTGTGAAAGGGTTCTGTTGCATCACAGAATCCAAGCTGTTGCTTGGAGGAATGTATATCACTAAAAATCATGGAATGGGTTCCCATTTTGTGCTCAGTAACTCTTGAGCTGCTTTGAGAGGCTCCCTGTTACCATATGTGTGAAGGATTGTTTGTTGGCTATTACCTGCTTTATACCAACACAGAGTAATGACAACCAAAATGCAATCAAAACAGGGTTTTTTGCTCTCTCTCTCTCGAGCCCCATGTTGGGTGCCAAATTTTGTCCTGGTTTAGGGCAAATTTGGGAGAAAACCCACACGACCCACTCCCCTTTCCCTCCCCATCTGGTTTGGGAAGGATTCCTCGGAGAGAAGTGGAAAGAACCTGTTTATTTAACAGGCACAGCACCCCCAGCACACAAAATGAACAATACTGGGTGACACCGCTCTGGAAAAGATGACAAATTCAGAAAGTCTCTCTTGGGGGTGGTCGCTCTGTCCTCAGTCCGTCCTGTGCTGGGGCAGCTGCTGCAGGCACAGGGTGCAAACTCTCGGTGTTCCCAGGCCCCAGTCCGGAGCAGGCTCGAGTGGGTCCAAAAAAGGGAAAGGAAAAACAGTCCAGGGAAAATTCAGACTGCTTAACTAAACTAACTAATGAGCAGAAGCAAAAAGCAAGAGCAAAGCAAAAGCAGCACCATGTACTGCCCTGTCTGTGTGTCCCGCCAGTCGTGGGGGAGCGGCTGATAGCAAAACCAAAACAGAACATTCGCTCTTCAGAGCCAGTCTTGAAGGCACAGAACATCATATCCAGCATGGACAGAACACAGGAATGGGGATAGAAGCATCACAATGTCACCCTAGGACATTGACACCCCAGCTTCCACATGGCTCTTGGATTCTTTCGCATGCTGCCCATATTTAGAGCTAGCCATGAGAAGAAGCTAAGCATAGGCAAGGTTATGTATAACAATAACCAGATATACTAAAATGTAGTCTCAGTTTTTGCTTAACTAGGCTGGAAGGACCAAGGTTTCTTTGCTTCTTGTCAAGAAAGTTATTTTCCCATTCTTGTAATCTCTTCAGAAACCCTTTTCTGGGCATACTTAGTTTTTTTTTGAAAACAGGTGATTGTGTGTGGTGGTGTTTGTGGTTTTTTAAGATAAGGGAAGAGATGAGAATTTTGATTCTATGTTTTAGAAGGCTGATTTATTATTTTATGATATATATTAAAAGAAAATTATGTACTAAAACTATATTAAAGAAAAGTGAAAGGAGACGTCAGAAGGCTAGCAAGGAAATGAATGAATAATAAAATCTTGTGGTTGCTCAGAGTCCTCGACACAGCTAAACTTGTGATTGGTCATTAATTAAAAACAACTACATGAGACCAATCAAAGATGCACTTGCTGCATTCTACAGCAACAGATAATTATTGGTTACATTTAGTTTCTGAAGCTTCTCAGCTTCTCAAGAGAAAAATCTTAGCAAAAAGATTATTCAGAAAATACGTCTGTAACAGTCATGAATCGGTCCACTATTTCAGATGAGGTCCAAGTAGTCATCTGAGTTGACTGACAATGTCTGATATTCCCAGAGATTCATTAGACCTTTTTACAGCTGGTAGATAACAAATAGGTACCTCTTAATCATTCTATCCACCAGCTTTCTTCTTCATTTCTTAAATCTGATGAACCTTCAGTTTAAAGCAGAAATCCTCATTGCCTTGTCTTGTCATGATGTACTTTTTGCTTTTAAACTTCATCCTATTCAGTTTCCTACCTCACAAGGTCATCTCATTCTCTCAGTGTCGTGATCTTGTCCTCTTCCATGCTCATAATTATATCATCTTTGCATTTCATAATCCAGTCCTTAGATCAAGGTTGCTAATGAATGTATTAAGCAGGATCCATCCCAAGACTGGTTCCTGAGAAATGCTTAGTAATATTTCTCCATCTTTAGAACTGCCTTTTTTTTTTTTGTCACTACATACTTTTGTGGTGCCTCCCATGGACTCTATGCCTCCCATAGTTTTCTGTCCATTTTATGATGTATTCTTATATTGCTCCTCATTGTCTGCCTTTTAAATACAGATTTCTTAGAGAACACTGCCAGATGCTTAATTCAGACATAGATGTATTAGTTGCACTATATTGCCCTTGTCTAAGTAGTCATCTGTCTCACTAAGAAACTCATCATGTCTCTCAGGTGGTCTATTAGTAATGAGAATATATTTCTTTTTATGCTGCTTCAGGCCCACCTCCATGCCCTCCATTACTGCCTCTTCCAAAGTCTGCTGTAGTCAGTGTCAAAATCACATGAATATGTGTTTATCCCTTCTCCTTTCTTGGGGTGCATCTATGTTTAGTATTCTCTGGTTTTATTTCTGCTTTAGCACTGGTGATCAGGGATGCCCAAAGAACAAAGTTTTTGAGTAAAGGTTTATGAAACTAACTGGTATATGGGGAAAACTTTAGTTCCCATTGGGTTATAAATTTCACTAAAAAAAATTGCCAGTGAATTTGTATTTTTATCTTCTGGCTCTTTTAGTATGCTGCAAATGTTCCTGTCCTTGTGACATTATTCTTATGAGAAAACGGAACATTTGTCCAGGTTTGGGGATGCACAGTTAACTTTTCATTGGCTCTATATGAGAGTAAGTCTTAACTAGTTCTTCTCTGTATTTTAATCTCTCTCTCCTGCTTAAGTGAAATGAGCTTTTCACTGTTCAGTCTGTTTTTCTTTGAAAGATTGAGCTGAGGTGCTATTTTTATTGTGTGACTAATTTAGGACACCTGCCTTACCTTGTTAATCAATCTCTCTTTTTCTGTCCTTGCAAGTTTTTTGCTTACTCCTGATATCTTCTTTGAAGTACTTCTTATCCTTGATGTTCTTTTTTAATTTCATTCCAAACAGTTTCAACCTTTTGTTAAAGTTATATCTCTATGTTCTTGAGCTCAGTGTAGGATTATCAGTTTTGTTAACTTTCTTAAGCACTCAGAGTTGGCTCTCTTGAATCCCAGACCTTCTTTGTAGGCTTATTTTTATACATATTGTTATATATCAACTTGTCAAAAGATGAGTTGGTCACAACCATTTGATTAATTTCTGAATTTAACCAGATTTTCTGTAGGGTCAGATTTTCTGTTACCTTTAAATTCTTCACCCTGATGTTGTCTCCAGTGAGGCTCAGCTGTGACTGGAGGTAAAGAGCAAGCCTGAAGAATTTACAGCATGGTTAAAAAATTGCAAACTGACATTAGAAAAATTACTATAAAAAAAGATGAGGTTTCCAGTCTGTTTTTTGTCTTTTGATTTGCTCCCAGTCAATAGCACACGATGTCAGGATTAATTACTCCAGGCTTCATATACATGATATAGCTTTCTGTTTTCTAATCTTTATTTCTGAAGATTGATGACTACCTAATGTTTTAACTTTTAATAAGGCATTTTATTTGATTTAGAGCTGTCTTCATTTTAGTTCAGATTTATAATGGTAGTTAATCAAATTTTATTGCACCTTAATTAACTTTAAAATAATTTTTAGTAACAAGATTACGAATTTTTAAATTTTGGACATGCAAAAGAACTTCTTTGGTTGAACTGCCTGTAATTTTAAAGAGAAACATCACATATATAGTGGGCATGCTTTTTAGTGCTGAAACACATAATAAAAAATGAGTTAAGTGAGGAGAAATGATAGACAGACCTGTTTGATGTGCTGCTAAAGTAGAAAAAGAATTATAATGGTATCTTGGTGTAATTATTGTATCCACAATCAAACTGTTTGACTTGGTGCAATTCTGTGGAAGGCCATGGCTAGCCAGGGTGTAACAACTCCATGCCTATAATGCATAATTTTTGTTTCCTGTTGTAAAACGTGCCAAACCCTATTGAAGTCACAGTTTTAAAATCAGTTGCTGTCACACAAGTGTGGCAAAAAGGAAAAAAACCCATTGGTTCTTATTAGCTTTTTAAGTTAATTGCCTGCCAAAGGGAGCTCATTCCCAGAACCAGGACAGCTCTTTTTCTCACGGCATGCTGGTGTCCCAACATACTGTTTCATTCATGTATTTTTTTTTTTTAAGTCTTCCTTAGAAATTCTGATTTTTCTGCCAATATTTTGTGAAGCTTTCCCAATAAATTCTGATTTTTCTGCTTGGGGTTGTGTATCATGCAAGTATATGTACAAAGGTTTTTTTGTGTAAGTTTGCCACAGTTGTTCTGTGTATGTCTTGTTTTGAAGACTGAGTTTAGTGACAAACTTTACATTTTAAAATATATTCCAAAGTGAAATACATAATGAAGTTCTAGAGAAATACCTGATCATAGAAATTGCCCAAGTGCCCTGCATTTGGCCTCCTCAAGGGAAATTAAACAGTCATGTTTTAGGCATTAGCTTTAGGGAATGTCTTACATTTTTAAGTAACCCTCTTAACTGTGGATTGGACAAGAGGGAGAAGAATACAGGAGCAAGATTACCTGTGAAGATAGGCTCAGGGTGAAGGGAGGAAAGGGATGATTCAGTATTCGTAAGAGCTTGTTTCCAGGAGAAATTAGTGTCACATTTAGTAAAAGCTCACTGATGTTGCAAGCAATGTAATGTGTAGATTGGGGGATCAGAGAGCCTGGAATGTTGGATGACGTTCCAGGCACAAAAAAACCTAAATCTGCTCCTGGGAGAGGAACAACACCTAAAAGATCACCTGAATAATGTGTGCTCTAAAAGCTGTAATTTGGTGTTATGAGAAGGCCAACCTCCTACTTCTGGTAGTGGTAGTTGTAATTTTTTTTTTTTTTAGAATTTGAGTTCTGTTTGTTTGGTTGTATGAAACCTGTTGGGGATCCACATATTTGTACTGGAATTGATATCTCTGAAAAAGGTATCAGAAAATGTACCTCAAGCTACTACATTTAAAGTTGTTCTTCAGTAGCAGTAGCCAGTGTTTCAGCTGTTTATAGAGTAATTAACAGTTATAGAGTTATTAACAAGTTATGGAGTAATTAACAAATATTAAGATGTTATGAAATAGAGGTGGGATGAAAAGTCGCAAGCGTTTGGAGAGTGCTGTAAAAAAACCAAAAAAATCCCAAGAGAGGAAACCCGCCCCCTCAAACAGGACTTTGATGTTGCCTCTATTTGTGCCTCTCCAAACTCTGATTGGGATGTTTTTCTGGTGGGAGAGACCCATGTTCAGACCTCTCCATGTCATCTTCTGTGTGTGGCAATTGTTCCCTTTCAATGCAAAGTTGAAAAGTGGTATTTCAGAAGTACCACACTCTTCAGAAAAGATTTTATTCATATTAACTCAGCTCTGCTTTCTTAATTTGCTGTAAATTAATGAATACTTTCTGGTAAGTCAAAACTGTATTTTTGTCATGTGATCTATTTATTAAAAATAAAAACAAGTCATCAATATCTGCTAAACACCCCCCCAAAAACCCAATGAATGTTTTCTAGTACTGGATTTACTTGCTTTTCTTGATTTGCAAGCAAGTCAAGTTCCGTGACCTCTCTGTTCCTGAAAAGCTGCCTGTTCTGCATTCCTGATCTCCTGCTTTTCTAGTACCAAATTTGTCTGCTTTCATTCCTTAGGGAGAAACTCCCAGGTTATATCTGTAGTCTTTGGAAAGCTCTCTAAAATATTTAGGAGTCTGAAAATGACTGACAATATCACAGTACAAACTGGGGATATAAGCTTGGCAGGGAATAAATATTTTTTCATTGTGCCTGTATTTAGCCTCTACATCTTCTATCTTTTTCATGGTCACTTTTGGCATGACTAACAGGTAAAAAGAAATTAGTGTAGTATAATGATCTTTTCACACGTTGTTGCCACAGCTGTAGTACCACATGCTGCAGTAGACTGTGAACCTTACAGCCTCTGAAGAAAAGCTATGGAAATACACAGGTGGAGAAATAAAGCAGGATATTGCTGCTTCCTGACTGCTGTCATATGTGTATAGTGGCATTTACTTAAAAAGATGAAGATCCGAGATTAAGTCTGTATTCTAAACACAAATTGCTGTCAGCTTAAGAATTTGAGAACTTGCCAGCTGTGAAGAGAGAAATTTCCCCGTCTGTTTTTGCCACTGAGAAAAAGCAATAATGACAGTGTGTGAGCGTGAAGGACTGGACAATGTTGAAGCTTTTAGTCTTGACCTCCCTCTTTTTCTGTAAATGAGCACAGTTTTTTCTTTCAGAGGCTGATGGTGAAAATGGCACCTGAACACTGAGGTAGATACACTTTACCAAAGGACTGGTCATTGCATGTGAAATGGTTTCACAGTGTAAAAGCCGCTTGTTGATGTGCTTTCAGAAGTTGTCACTTTCTATGAGACACTGCAGGTAGGGTATTTCTTTGAGCTTTAGGGTTGAGACACGTGGGCAGGGACGGACTGATGTTCAGAAGTGCTTTTACAGTCCATGGTGATGGTCTAGGCTCTTGTCAGACATCAGGGGAGACTTAGAGGCTGATTTCCCAAGCAGCTCTTTGATTCCATAGGTGTTGTATTTACTGGGTGCTCTGATGAAGGAAGGAATGATGAATCTGACTCCATGTTCTCAGAAGGGTCATTTATTATTTTATGATACTATATTATATTAAAGAATACTGTACTATACTAAAGAATACAGAAAGGATACTGACAGAAGGCTAAAAAGATAATAATGAGAACTCAGGACTCTTTCCAGAGTCCCGACACAGCTTGGCCCTGATTGGCCAAAGAGTCAAAACACACACCAGAAACCAATGAAACAATCTCCAATCACATTCCACATGTGACCAAAACACAAGAGAAGCAAATGAGATAAAATTGTTTTCGTTTTTCTCTGAGGCTTCTCAGCTTCCCAGGAGAAAATTCCTGGGTGAAGGGATTTTTCCAAAAAATGTGAATGTAACGTGTGTGTAGGTTGCCTTTTCTCTCTCTCAAATTTGGAAGGAGTTAGCCTGATTTTCTCCTCAGTTGTCTGAGACACCATGATTTGTTGGGCTGTTCCTGGTGGTTTCCAAAGGAATCTGATGGTTTGCAGCCTTCTGCCATCATGGCCCCAGGGCTCTTCAGTGCTGAGGGAATTGAAGGATGTGGCTGGTGAGGTGAGAAAGGAGAAAGGGGAGATGTGGCCATGCAACTCCTCTCCTTTCAGGCTGGACAGAACATCCCAGCCAAGCTGGGATTCAGCTGGTCACCACGTGTTGCACCCTGTCAAATTCATGTCTGGGAGGGCTCTGCTGGTGTGAATTACATTGCTGCAAGGGCAGGCAGGTGTGGTGGTGTTTGAGAGTCCCCAGGACGAGGGAAGAGATGAGAATCTTGACTCCATGTTTCAGAAGGCTGATTATTTTACGATATATATATTATATTAAAAGAAAATGATCTACTAAAACGATACTAAAAAAATAGAGAGAAAGGAGACATCAGAAGGCTAGAGAAGGAAGGAATGAATAATAAAATGTAGTGACAGACCAGAGCCTTGACACAGCTGGACTGTGATTGGTTATCAAGTAGAAACAATTCACATGGAACCAATCAATGATGCACTTCTTGGTAAACCATCTCCAGACCACATTCCACAGCCAGCAGATAAATATTGTTTACATTTTGTTTCTGAGGCCTCTCAGCTTCTCAGGAGTAAAATCCTGGTGAAAGGATTTTCACAAAATGTCAGTGACAGGCTGATTGTCAGGGCTTTATTTATTTATGGTGGGAATGCTGGCTGGTGGGTTTGTTATTACACTTTGTCTTTTGTTGCTTTGTTTTATGCTGTGTCTTTGCTGGTAGGGGCAAACAGGAGGCTCATAGGAGTGAAGCAAATAGTTTGTAATTGTGCAGCTTTTCTCTCTAATGATGCAATGAGATGATTTTCTATTTAATGGTATCAAACCCCATTCATCTTGCCTATCTTGGCTTGCCTTTGTGGGTACAATACACTGCAGGGGAGTTGTTCAGGTGCAGTGCTGGCCTAATATTTCTGGCTGGATGGATGTTCCAGTCCAGCTGGATGGAAGGTGCCATGCTGAAGAGCCTGGCTCTCTCCAAAGAGCATCATTGCTTTGTTCTGCAGCCCTTTGTGCCCCTTGTCATGGCAGGCTTCATTGCTTTGCTCTCTGCTCTTCTTTTTACTTTCAGACCCCAAACTGCTTACAATTACCTCTGCTGAAACTAAGACAATTACATCTGTCCAAAAGTGCTTTTGAGTTAAGAAATGTCTTTTGTGGTGTATGGTTAATTCAGGAGTCCAGCAGAATAGTCAGAGAGACTATTCTTTCAAGGCAAAATACATATTTCTTCATATTGTACATCAGCTTCAGCATCAAGATATTGTCAAACCATCAATTCCTTTATGTCTTCAAGCTGTCTGGGCCTTTTTGGGTGGGTTGTAAGACATCAAGGATCAGTATTTATTTACACAGACACCAGATAAAATGGCAGATTAAAAGCAACATTGATGAATTGCAACACTGACAGCAGAGAACAGCTAGTGAGGGATGCTGTCAGTAGGAGACAAAAATATTTTTTCAAAGTAGTAATAATCTGGCTGTACCTAAGGGAAATTTGGTAAGAAATATGATTCACTTTGGTCACCTCGGAAACAAGCTGTTCATGTTATTACATATTTGAATTATTATTAAAATATTTTGTTAGTACATCAATAACATGCTTAATCAGATGTTTTAATATGTGATATTACAACACACTAATTTTCTAACTTAGAACCAAATACAGATTTTAGCATATGGATAGTGATACCCTGGATAAGCTTTTGGTATTTACCAGTCAAGTCTTAAGAGCTGCCTGTGACTGAATGAAGTTGGATGCTTTGGAATTTTTATCTGCCTTGTGTTTTGTTACTGATTCCTGAATAAGCAGGATAAACACAGCATGCTCAAGGAACATAGCCCCTTCTGGATCTGCATGGGGGAACTAGGGGCTGTTTTAATTCGCTTTGAACTTTTATATATGGATACGTGCATGAATAGCAGTTTTTGAAACAGTTTGGATGTCAAATATTTGGGTTTATATCAGCTGAAAATTGGATGTGCAGATGTTCTAGTGCACCTCATGAGCTGGGTCTTGTCCTTAAGCCAAGGAAAGTATCCTGTGCTCATCATCCATGATGATGTGTCTTCCTTTTATTTTAAGTAATAGTACATTTATGGGGGATTTATCAAAATACAAGAATCTAGTACCTATTGGAAAACATCAAGAAGATTTGTATAACCTAGAATCAGTGTCCATGGTATGCTATGTAATTGTATTTATAAGAAATTTGTATCTGTCTTCTTTTGTTTGGGCAGTCTTTATGGCCCTAGGTAGACCTAAAAGTAGCTCAATGACAGTGATTTCACTATTCCTGTATAGTTTTTTTCCTTCATGCTTTCTTTAGAGCTGTTTTAACAGTTCTGGAATAGTTTAACAAGGTCAAAGCAGCATATGATTTTACCCTTCAAAAATCTTTGTGATGATTCAGAAGCAGAGTTCAGAGCATGTGACACATTGGGTTAGAAAATGTAAAATTAATAAATAGAGAGCTATTCAGAAAGCACTCTAAAAATGATGAACAGCTTGTAGAAACTGATTTATGGGGCAAGAACAGAAGTTAGATAAGTAGGGGTTGGTTGAATGGATGGGCTGAACGTGTCTTCAGATCTGTGCATGAGCAAAGAGGAGCTTTTTGTGCATTCAGGGCTGTGGACCAGACAAAAGAGGTGGTTTAGGGCTGTCAAGATAATAAGAAGGAGGAACTACAGAATAAAGTTGATAAGATCTGTGAAAAACGGGAAGGTAAATAGAAACTGATTGTTTAAGAGAAAATATATATATACACACACATATTCAGCTTTGTTAAGCTGGTCAGTCTGCTGTGTCAATAGATTATTTCACTTTGTTATTTGGGTTTGTGAGAGCACTACAGGAGGATGAGAAGCTTTATTGGAAGAAGGTGCATGACATTTTTAAAAAGTCTTTTTGAATCTTGAATATCAATGCTTTGTGAGAAAGCAGCGTGTGCTCGGTGTACAAGTCTTGTTATTGTGAATTACTAATTCTTTCTTGACATTTATTATACCCAGAAACAGGAATGCAGTCAAGATAGAAGTCGCTCCTTTCCTTTGATTTCATAGAATGTCAAGTGAATTAACTCAAAAAAGTTGTGTTAAATGATGGGTTTATGACTCAAAAGGTTTCAGTACCTCACTCACATTAATGAAAAACAATACCTAATTAATTAAAATTGCACCTATCAGCTGTTAAATGACAGTTACTAGCACCATTCTTAAGAGCTTAAGTGGAGTGGAAACTTGAAAAATCTTGATTTTGCCTTACCATAATAAATGTATCTCTGATTCTTCATTCTTTAGTACATAAGACATAACAAACACGGTGATAAAAATTACTTACTTTTTTTTTTGCTAAAGGAAATAAAATTCTTAGTGTACAGTAAGTAAATTAAGTGGGTTGACCTTGGCTACCTGCCAGGTGACTGCCAAACTGCTTTATCACTCCCTTCCTCAACAACACAGGAGAGAAAATAGAACAACAGGCTCATGGGTCAAGATAAGGACAGGGAGATATCACTCAGCAATTAACATCATAGGCAACACAGACTCGACTTGAGGAAATAAATTTAATTTACAGCCAATCAAATCAGAATAGGATAATAAAAAAATAAGAACCAATTTAAATCTCCCCATCCTCCTCCTTCCCAGTCTGAACTTTGCTCCTGGATTCTTCTACCTCCTTGCCCCAAGCAATAGAGGAGGATGTGGAATGGGAGTTATCCTCAGTCTATAACACCTTGTTTCTGCAATTTTTTCCTCCTCACACTCCTCTCCTGCTCCAGCATGGGGCCCTGTCTGCAGGAGAAAGTCCTTTGTGAACTGTTCCAATGTGGGTCCTTCCATGGGCTGCTTCAGTGTGGGTCCCTTCTGTGGGGTCACAGGTCCTGCACCCCAACTTGCTCCAGTGTGGGCTTCTCTCCATGGGGGGACAGGTCCCAGCAGGAGCCTGCCCCATTGCTGGCTGTCCATAAAGTCACAGCTTCCTTCAGGGCACATCCACATGTTCTCCTGTGAGTCTCTTCCATGGGCTGCAGGTGGATCTGTGCATCCCTGTGCCCTCCCTCCATGGGCTGCAGGTGGATCTGTGCATCCCTGTGCCCTCCCTGGGCTGCAGGTGGATCTGTGCATCCCTGTGCTCTCCCTCCATGGGCTGCAGGTGGATCTGTGCATCCCTGTGCTCTCCATGGGCTGCAGGTGGATCTGTGCATCCCTGTGCCCTCCCTCCATGGGCTGCAGGTAGATCTGTGCATCCCTGTGCTCTCCCTCCATGGGCTGCAGGTGGATCTGTGCATCCCTGTGCCCTCCTCCATGGGCTGCAGGGGAATCTCAGCTGCAGCTCCTGCCCCTCCTTCTGCCCTGCTCTGGGTGTCTGCAGGGCTGTTCCCCTCACTTGTTCTCAGCCCTCTCTGCCAGCTGCTCTCGTGCAAGGTTTTTTACCCTTCCTTAAGGACACACTCACAGAGGTGCTGCTGGTGTTGGTGATGGGCTCAGCTTGGGTCAGTGATGGGTCTGTCCTGGAGCTGGCAGACCTTGGCTCCATGAACATGGGGGCTGCCTATGGCATTTTGTCACAGAGTCCACCCCCTGCTGCCAAAGCCTTGCCATGCCAACTCAATACAGTGGAATGAGGGTTTCTTTTGTGGAGAGAGGCATGCGGTACACGTGACAATGGCATACATTCTGGAAGTCTCTTTCTATACTTTGTCAGCAGAAGGAGCTGTTCTAACTGTTTGTTTTGAGAAGGATGACCACCTTTGGAATGTGATACAAGGGGTTTTGACTGTTGTGGAAAAGTAATGTTTTGTGCCTTTCTCCTTTCAGTTTTACAGTCATCTTGGTCTTGTGCTCCAGCCCATCAGCAGGAGCTCTAGCCTGTCCATGTTGTTCTGTACATGTATGTGTATGTTAACATCTAGGCCCTTACTTCCCTCTTAAGCTCAGTTTCATCTTTTCTTTTCCCAATGTAAAGGAGATGTCTTTTATTTTGTCAGCATTGTTACTCTGAACCTTTTTGAGGTGCTAACTTTGCTTTCCATCAAAGGACAGACATCCGTCATAAGGAGGGAAATACAAGCAGTGGCTTCTCTCCTCACTTCTGTTTGCAGCAATCCTAGAAGTGTTGTTATTCCACTTGTGGGTAAGGTGGAGGTTTTCATGGTCACTGCCTTTCTGGTGGTGATTCTTTTGCTGCTGCTGTGCAGGAAAGCAAAGGATATTCAGGATAGGGACATATGCAGAGAGCACAGGTTAGTGGAACATTGTGCCTTAATGTACTAAAGTAAGAACTGTTAATTACTTTTTTGAACACTTTTTTGTCTGAGATTTAAGCTTCATGTAGTACTCTGCAGCAACTGGGTGTGTTGGGGGACCAGGTCCCTCCAGTGCCTGCTAGCTCTGTTCTGCACTTGGCAGCTACAAATTAATATTTCCCATTTTATGCTGGTGTAGGCATTGGTTTGCATTGATGAGAGATTTGTGTTCTAAGTACCTTTTTCATTTACAAAAATTAGAACTTTGGTTCAGGAAAAAAAATCTCAGAGACTCTTCAAAGTAGGGTCTTTATTATATAATCTCATGAATTCTGTGGGGAGTAGGTTTGCTTTGACAATTATCACTTCATGTTTTTCCAAGTCCCTAGGAGTGGGTGTGTGTTTTCATGGCATCTTGTCTGGCTTTACTCTGTGGGTGACCTCATGCTGTGTGCCACAATGTGGTGAGGTTACATTGCTGTTAATAAAAAGTCAACAATAGCTTGAAATGCATGTGGAGGGAGGTGAAAGCATTGGAACCCATTGGGATGAGGAGTATTTTGCATTGATTTTGGTATTGACTTTCTATCCACAGCTTGTCTAGTTTTGCTGTCTTTATTTTTTTTTATCATTTATTTATAACTAATGTATAATTACCAATGAAATCAGGCCAGAATTTGCTTCTTAATCAAGATGGTGAAAATGCATTAGATATCTACAGAAGTTTCCATCTTTATATGGATAATGGAATCTCACATGGTTTTCATAATGGTTCTCTGCAGAGACAAAATACATGAAGGTTTCATCAACAGCAATTTAAGAGCTACTATTTTGCTATTAAATAAAGTTTAATCTAGCATAAAAATTTCTGTCAGAACACAGCAATTGGAATCACTAATGCTCATTCAACCCTCCTTTTCTTTCTCTTCATTCAGGGTGAGATCTTTGTTGATTCAGCTTCCTCTGCAGTGTACAAATAAGTACACACACACACACAGACTGTTCAGTAGGTTGGTTCAAAGCCCATTTCTGGGCTTTCAATAATTCATTATTCATTTCTGGGCTTTCTGCTAACTTTCACAAGGATTACTTGAACCTATGTTAAAGTATGTCTTTGCCACTGCCCTGCTATGCAGTCCTGTATTTTACAGAGAATTTTGCTGGGTTTTGGAAGAGCTGGCAAAAGCCAGCCATGGCCATGGTGGAGTTGTGTCTTACTGCTGATAACATGCTCTGAAATTTATGCAATGATGCTGGCAATAAAATAGTAATTCACTATCCCAATTAGCAACATAATGCTGCCTCTGTTCCCACCCTCTACTCCCAAAGGTGTGCTGTGTCCTACAAATTAAACCCTGCTTTGGGAAGGCTCAGGAAGCTTGTTTGCAGGAGGGCACGTGCCCCTCTGAGGTGTCCCATTAAAGCATGGAGGAAGCTGCACATCCCTCACATCCCTGGCTTTCCTGGCTGGCAAGGACTGGCTCTGCCCCTCTCTGCTCCAGCCCTTCTTGGTGCTCTGACCGCTTGCCTTGGTGGAACCCAAGGGAATCTGTGCATGTGTTCCTCAGTAGCTGACACTGAGAGGGAAAATGTATCTAAAACATGTGTTGTAAAACACCCTATGATGATGGGCTATGTAGTCATTTAGATGAAGAGTTACTAAAAATGAAATATTAAGGACATGAGTGTTCCAATTTCTTCTTTTTTTGACTGCAGCTAAGCATGTGACTATGTTATCAAAGGGGAAAGCATTAAATCACCAGTTCAATTTCATTGCCAAAAGCAAAGCAATTAAAATAAAATTCATCCTAAGTGTTGAGGCAGGACTTTAGGTTGCAGGTAAAGAATATTTTTATGATCAGCTGTTGGATTCACCCCCACCCCCTCTTACTTGTTTCACCTCAGGTTATGCCTAAGGAATGCAGTACTGTTTCAATCTCCAGACCAGAAATGCCTCCTTTAGTAACTAGTGCTATAAATCACACCTGATTATCATATTTGCTGATGAGAGATCCATCTTGCACTTTTCAGTTATGTCAATTAGGATTGTGTTTATGGGGAAAAATATTTATAATATCTAAAATTAGGTGTTTTTATTGTGCTGATGTTTCATTGTTTATTTTTACATTATAGATGAAATTAAATTTAAAAAGGCACAGACAGTAACACTAGATTGCATAGAAAGGATATGGAACACTGAAATGTGTTTAGCATGGCTCTGAGGGATCTTGGAAAAGGAACTGTTTTGCAATGATCCATAATTTCCTTATCTGAATATGATATTAGTCTTTATCCTCTGTAGAACCTGATGAACAGGGAATAATCTGGAGCCATGAAAATAAACCCAGTAAATCCTCTATCATGTGGAACCACCTGGTTTGAATCTGTGGCAGTGGGGAGGCCGTGCTGCCAGCTCAGCACTGGTGATGAGCCTGCCACTTCAGTGCTTCCTCATGGATTTTTCAGCAGAGCTGGATAGGGGAACAAGATGTGATGGAAACAGCTGAATAATGAATTGCTGAAAAGATGCTTAAGAGAATAGTTAGGAAAATGAAGGCCATAAATAGAGGAGATAGGGCACAGTTGGTATTTGGCAGGGTGGGACAATATTGTTCTGCACAAATAGTCCTTGAGTGAAAAAAA
>VZSJ01002325.1:26020-37467 GCA_013398405.1 Pheucticus melanocephalus | reverse complement strand
GGATGGATGGATGATGGGTGGATGGAGGGTGGGTGGATGGATGATGGGTGGATGGGTGGATGGATGGATGGATGGATGATGGGTGGATGGAGGGTGGGTGGATGGATGATGGATGGATGGGTGGTGGATGGATTGAATGGATGATGGATGGATGAATGGACGGACGGACGGATGGATGGGGCAGTGCCTGACTCAGGGCTGCTGCAGTGGGAGATCAATCCCAGCCAAGGCTTGGGTGCTTTAATCCCCAGCCTGTCTTCAGCCTGCAGTGGGAATTGAGCATGGGAAGGGTTTGTTGCCGTGGGAGCTGCTGTGTCTGTGTCTGACTGTGCCAAACCCCTGCAGGTCAGTTGGTAAAGATGCTGCTCTACACAGAAGTCACTCGTTACTTGGACTTCAAGGTGATCGAGGGCAGCTTCGTCTACAAGGGAGGAAAGATCTACAAAGTTCCTTCCACTGAGGCAGAAGCTTTGGCCTCCAGTGAGTAGCTGTACCTTTTCTGTTCCCTCTGAATCCCCTAAACAGAGGCAAACCCATCCCTTGCAAGATGCTCCTTGTGTGTTAAGGAGCATCCTCAGGGTTCTCCTGCACCTCTTTGTCTTCAAACACCCTTGCTGTGAGCCTTGGGTTTGCTGAGCCCTGTTTTCTTGGAGCTTCCAAGCTGCCTGTTCAGTGAGATTCTGCTGACAACCTGGCAGTGTTTTCCTCCCCAGGAGGTTCCATCTGGAACCAGCTCTGCCATAAATATTGGATGTCACGTCCTTGTTGGAATTGTGGCTGTGAAAAACATTGCAGGCAAATTGGAATGACTAATTCTGACCTGTGGCACCTCAAACCTTAATTGTTGCCTACTTAGATTTCACTCCTCACATAAAGCTAATAACAGTGTGGTGAAATCCATTAGGATCTAGAGGGCATTCCATGAGCTCCAGACGTGGGATGTGTTCAGCAGCACCTCTGAAAAATCTTCTGATCAAGTGACTCCTGCAGTTAAGGCCTCAGATCTCATGGCAGATGTTCCTGTGTGCTGAAGGGATCAGGAATTCCTTCTTTTGGCCACGTCTCCTGTGTGGTCTCCAGGACACTCATCCTGGCAGGACTGGAGGTGCTGCCTCTGCCCTCACATTTCCAGTCTTGCTTCTGCAGTTTGTGGAGAATTCAAGTGCAGAAATGGTGCCTTGTCCAGCCTCATGTTGGGGTTTGAGGGACAGGGCAAAGGGGAATGGCCTTAGGCTGAAGGAGGGCAGGGTTAGACAGGATCTTGGGAAGGAATTCCTGGCTGGCAGGGTGGGGAGGAGCAAGGATGGAATTGCCAAAGCAGCTGGGGCTGCCCTGGATGGATCCCTGGCGGTGTCCAGGGCCAGGCTGGACACTGGGGCTTGGAGCAACCTGGGACAGTGGGAGGTGTCCCTGCCATAGGGGTGGAACTAAGGCCCTTTAAGGTCCCTTCCAAGCCAAACCATTCCTTGTTTGAACACTCAGGGATTCTTACCCACTGCTGATAATGGAGAAGCCACAAAAGTCACTGAGGATCTGAGTTCTGCCAAACCCCTGGTGCTGAATTCTACCAAACCCCTGGTGCTGAATTCTCCCAGCCCCTGGTTCTGAACTCTCCCAACCGCTGTTCTAGGTTTGATGGGTCTGTTTGAGAAGCGCCGGTTCAGGAAGTTCCTGGTGTACGTGGCCAGCTTTGACGAGAACGACCCGCGGACCTTCGAGGGCGTGGACCCCAAGAAAACCACCATGAGGGATGTGTACAAGAAGTTTGACCTGGGCCAGGATGTCATTGACTTCACAGGCCATGCCCTCGCTCTCTACAGGACTGATGAGTAAGTGGCGGGGGTCAGCTGCTCCCCAAAATCCCAGGGTTTGGGGTTAAGATGGGATTGATTGGTTATTTTAAACTTGGAGGATTCCTGGGTAAAACTTGTGCCACCGAGTGCTCCTGAAAGGAACTGCCAGGGAAACACTGCCAGGAGCAGCTGGAGGGTGGGGAAGGAAACGTCATGGGAAGGCAGTGTTGTGCTCTCTGGGTGTATTCTGCTGGAAGTGCTGGTTTGGGAAACATCCCAAATGGTGAAACTGTCCTTCCCAGCTATCTAGATCAACCCTGCCAAGAAACAATCAACAGGATCAAGCTGTACAGCGAGTCACTGGCACGGTATGGGAAGAGCCCCTACCTGTACCCCCTCTATGGCCTTGGAGAGCTGCCCCAGGGATTTGCAAGGTGAGCTTCACCTGGCTTGCACTCTGGGTTTTCTCCAGTGCGCTGTGCAGTGGAGTTGGATGTGTGGAGTCACTGCTTGAGCTTCCAGAATGTGATGCTGCACAAAATGCTGTGGTCTTTAATGGCTCTTTCACTTAATTAAGAGGTGGTTCCACCACGTGAGATTCTTTCTTTGTGGGCTTGTTCACCTCTGGGTTTGCTGAGAGATGCTGTTGGCAGAGTATTTGTCCCTTGTGTTTAAGCAGAGGATTTTGAGGAGGGGTTTATCCGAGAGGAGCAGCCCCTGGGGGCTGGAAGGGCTGTTGAGGTGCAGCCCTGGAGGTGCTGAAGGGATTTTCCTGTTGCAGGCTCAGTGCAATCTATGGAGGCACCTACATGCTCAACAAGCCCATCGAGGAGATCGTCATAGAGAACGGCAAAGTGGTCGGGGTCAAGTCTGAGGGGGAGGTACGGACCCTTCCCTCCTTCCCTGCTCCCCTCCCCATGTGCCCCTCAGAACCCACATCTTCTGGGTTTGATCACAACAAACACAGAAAACCCCTTTTAAGCCCAGGGGCCAAGCGTGCTGAGCTCGCTGGACACAGAGTGTCCTGATGGGCAGAGCCCTCAGCACCCCTGCTCCAGGAGTTGGGATGAAGTCTCCATGGGCTGGCAGGGAATAATTCAGGAAGGGAGCTGCTCCCTGTGTCCAGCTCTGCCCTTGGCACTCTCAGCTGCTCTGACAGCTGGCACGTGGCCTTCCTGCAGCTTCTCCAGCACCTGGCTGGATAGAGCTGGGAATGCTGCCAGCTTGGGAGCGCTGAGTGGGCACTGGTGGGACAGCTGAGCACTTGCTGGTGGGATAACGTGTCCCTTGGGGTGGGAATGACGTGTCCTGGCCAGGAACAGAGGTGACAATCCATGCCAGAGACCAGAGTGAGTGCAGCCTGGAGGCTTCAGATTGCTAAATGGTAAATTGTTACTGGAGGAACCATTTCTGATGTGAGCTGGGTGATGTCTCCACGTTGGCGCTCAGGTGGCTCGCTGCAAACAGCTCATCTGCGACCCCAGCTACGTGTCGGACCGCGTGACCAAGGTGGGCCAGGTGATCCGGGTCATCTGCATCCTCAGCCACCCCATCAAGAACACAAACGATGCCAACTCGTGCCAGATCATCATTCCACAGAACCAGGTCAACCGGAAATCAGGTGTGTGCAGGGCGGCTGAGCTGGCAGCACACAGGGACAGGGACACCTGGTGCCCTGCGCTGGGGGCTGCTAGGGCCCAGCCAGGCTGAGCTGCAGTTCCCAGCACTTAGGGGACGTGGGAGGAGCCTGTGGTTGGAAAACCTCCTGAGGAACCTGCGGCAGGAAATGCCCCCGACTGGGAGAGGTGAGGGAGGGCTGGGGGAGGGGCTGCTGGCCTGGAACAGAGCACTGGGCATCACACCAGATTTTGGGAGCCATCATGGAGATGAGAGCGTGTAGGGCAAGGATGGGACTCACTGCAGGTTCTCTAAATGATCCAGGGCGGGCCAAGTGTCAGCACAGCGGGAAGAGATGTGGGCACTGTTTTGGGATGGGGCTGGAGGAGGTTTGGGGATGGGGCTGGAGGAGGTTTTGGGATGAGGCTGGAGGAGGTTTTGGGATGGGGCTGGAGAAGGTTTTGGGATGAGGCTGGAGAAGGTTTTGGGATGAGGCTGGAGAAGGTTTTGGGATGAGGCTGGAGGAGGTTTTGGGATGAGCCCGATGAGGTTTTGGGATGGGGCTGGAGGAGGTTCTGGAATGAGGCTGGAGGAGGTTTTGGGCTGCAGCTGTGCCCTGTCCCCCCAGATATCTACGTGTGCATGATCTCCTCTGCTCACAACGTGGCGGCGCAGGGCAAGTACATCGCCATCGCCAGCACCACCGTGGAGACCGCGGACCCGGAGAAGGAGATCAAGCCAGCCCTGGACCTCTTGGAGCCCATTGAGCAGAAGTGAGTCCTCAGCCAGCCCCTGTCCCCTCTGCTGGGACATCTGGAGCCTGCCCAGAGCTGCTCACGCTGGGTGTGCTCAGCGCCTTGAGCGTTGCCCTTGCACCGAACCGCTCCTGCTCTGGACCCACCCTTTTTCCAAACCAAACCAAACCAAGGCTCTTGTCCCTTGTGCAGGTTTGTGAGCATCAGTGACCTGTTTGCACCGACCGACCCGGGAACCGAGAGCCAGGTGAGTGAGTGAGGGCTGGGCTGGGCTGGGCGGGGCCGGGCTCCGGCTCAGGGCTCCAACGCTGCCTCTGCTTCCAGATCTTCATCTCGCGCACCTACGACGCCACCACCCACTTCGAGACGACGTGCGACGACATCAAAGATATTTACAAGAGGATGATGGGATCAGAGTTCGACTTTGAGGAGATGAAACGCAAGAAGAACGACATCTACGGGGAGGAGGAGCAGCAGTAATGAGAGTCTCTAATTAGGAGGAGTTTAAATCGGCTAATATGAATATATAAGGAACTTAATGAACACTGTACGAAATTCAATATTGTAAGGCCTGCTTTTGTAATCCCATCTCTGAGAGATTGAAGAGTACTGCACTGGTAATGTTCCCTTTTTGGATATCATGTGTTAATTATTTCATTCTAGTAGGGCTGCTGTCCAGAATCTGGCAAATTCCTGACTGATATTCCTGACTAACCTCGTAAGCAGAAAGGCAGACTGAACTTACTATTATTATTATTATTTTTGCAGATGTAGACGTGGGTGCAGATTTGAAATAACTCATTGACAGCTGTGTCTTACCTTGTCTTTTTAATCATTTGTAAAACATCCTTCACAATCCTGTGCTTCTGGTGAGCTCGTAGATGTGACGCTGATGTCACTCAAACCTGATATCAAGGAAAATAGAAACTGAGCACTCCATTATTGTGGACAGCATCCCTAAAAGTCTCTCCCATCAATCTTAACTCTGTGGCAAAGTTGTATCATGGACAAAGCCCACACCTATTGTAGCAGCAAATGTTGGCTTCGTTCTGGGCACAGAACTTAAACCTCCACTTAAGCTTCTAAACCCGTTTACATCGGTTGGGACACAGCTGTGCCTCAGGCTCCTTTGTGTTTTAATCTTAATAAAATTGAGAGAACAAATTACAGAGCAGGCAAGATGTGGAAGTATTTTCTGTCCCCTGGTGGCTTCTCGGATGGACCAAACGGCGCTGCGGTATCGGCATGACAGAGCCTGTGCTTCTCGTGTCTCCTGAAGGCTCCAAATGATTTCTGTACTGCGAAGTAAAGCCAAATTCTGGAAACCAGTCCTGGCCTCTGGTCTGATTCACTTCAGTTCCGGGAGCAGCAGCTCCAGGCTGAGCTCCTGCAGCATCTCTGCCTGCCAGGGCTGAGACGGGAGCGTTTCCTGCAGGAAGGCATTTCCTGCTTCCGTGGTTCTTTCCAGGCTGTGCTGCTCTGGCTGCGTTTGGCAGGGCAGGTGTGGCTCAGGCTGTGCTCTGGCACCGTCCCTGTTCCTGCAGCCACTCAGTGCCACAGCTGGAAATGGCAGCAGTAAATAATCCCTGTTCAGCTGCTCTCCATCCTCAACACGAGCTGTTCAATCCCGAGCGATCCTTCCCCATTCCCTGGCTGGCACAGCCATGCTGAGTGCCAGGAGAGCCGAGGGAAAGCCTCGGAGCAGCTCTCCAGGGTGGCACGGGCTTCCCCTGGCACTGCTCCCACACAGGAACTGGGGTTTGATCCTACCGCGGTCCCAAAGCTGAGCTGAGCCCGCCCGGGCCTTCCCCTCTCCTTCCTCACAGCCGCGGCTTCTGGCACTTCCTCCTCCCCAGGTGCCACTGGCAGGAGCAATTCCTGAGGTGCCACTGGCAGGAACAATTCCCGAGGTGCCACTTGCAGGAGCCCTTCCCACCCTCGGCTGCTGGGACTGGGGCTGGGAATTTCCCTCTGTGCCATGCCCACAAGCCAGGTAGAAAATAAATGATCCCATTATCCCTACCTGCTGTAACCTGGCCATTCCTCTGGCCATTCCATCCTCCCTGCAGGGAAGCACGCTGGGATCCATCATCCAGGAGCCCATTATGATCTTGCTCACTCCTTGCTGCTTCCCCAACCTCTGTCCCAGCTGGAAAATCCCCTGCCCTCCTCCCTTTCCCTGTTGGAAAAGGCTGGATGCTGAGCTGGATGCTGATCCCTCTCCAGAAAGCAGAGCTGTGTGCCATTCATTATTTTGGAGGTTTTATTAATCAAACTCTTTACAAAGTCATCCTGTACAGAGCAGCCTCGCAGTCCTGATTTAAAAATGAGCTGAGGGACTCCCCTGCCCTGTGGGGACAGGGCTGGGCCGCTCCTTTCCCCCATAAATAAAAGAGCTTATTCTGTTCCTGCAGCCCGGCTTCCCGCTATTTACAAGGGCTCCAGTGCTGGGATTCCACGAGTCCCAGCAGGGAACCCGTACCAGGAGGCAACGGGGGTGAGCTGAAATGTAGTGTGGGCCTGAACAGCAACGACCACGTGGGAAAGGGATTTGTTCTCATTCCTCATCTTCAAGTAGAGTTTGGGAAATTCGTGTGCCTGCTCCAATGGCAGCTGCACAAAAAGACTCAAAACCACTCCAAGGATTTACCTGTACCGTTTAGAAGAACCTCTCCTATGTGAGACTGGATGGCAGGGAATGAATCCCCTGAGGGTTTGCATTTCCCACCTTTAAATAAGAGTTATGTACAGAGCTAAAACCGACTCTCCCCCACCCCCAGCAGCTGCTGGGATCCACTGGGATGGATGGTGGGGATCCACTGGGGTCACGGGGATGGATGGGATGGATGGTGGGGATCCAGTAGGATCACTGGGATCCACTGGAATCATTGGGATTGATGGGATGGACTGGGATGGATGGTGGGGATCCACTGGGATCCAGTGGGATTGATGGGATAGGTGGTGGGGATCCAGTAGGATCTTTGGGATCCACTGGGACCACTGGGATACATTGGGACTGATGGGATAGACTGGGATGGATGGTGGGGATCCACTGGGATCTAGTGGGATTGATGGGATGGATGGGGGGGGGATCCAGTAGGATCTTTGGGATCCACTGGGTTGGATGGTGAGGATCCAGTGGAATCATCAGGATCCACTGAGGATCCAGTGGAATCATCAGGATCCACTGGGATGGATGGTGGGGATCCAGTGGAATCACTGGGATGCACTGGGATTGATGGGATTGACTGGGATGGTTGGGATCCACTGGGATGGTGGGGATGTCCCCCACAGGTCCAGGGTGCCCAAACTGGTGCCACAGGGCCTGGAGAGGAGCTGTGTCCTGGTGGCTTCACTTTGTCACCTGCAACACAGAGACGTGGCCCAGGTCAGTGCCTGGCACCCTCTGGGCAGTGCCAGCCTCCTGCAGAGCCTCCCCAGGGCCAGGCCTGGAGCTTTTCCCGTTTTCCAGCAGTGCCAGGCGTGGCTCTCCTGGATGCAGCTACAGGATCAGTGCTGACTGGCAGATCCCACATCCAGCACTTTGGGATGGTCCCTGCCCTGCTGTGGGATCCCAGCTCCCTGCTGGCCACCCCACAGCCAGCCCTGAGCTATTCCCAGCTTTTTGGGCTCAATCCCAAGCTTTCCCCTCTTACCAGTAGCTTCTTCTGAAGGGAGCAGCCACTTTCTGCACCGTCCCGAGGAAGGTGGTGATGTCAGCCACAAGAATTCCTTGGCTTTCCAGCATCTCCCTGCAGCTGCTGCTGGCATTTTCTGCAAGGGGAGGAGCAGCAGCCCCGTTAATTCCAACAAAGGAGGTTGTTCCTAAACCTGTGGGAAAGTTCCCTAAACCCCACTGTGGCTGCTCTGCCGCTTTGCCAACAGCCTCAGCCACCCACAGGCTCCAAAAACCCCAAATTCCCTTTCAGCACTCACACCTGACCCGCACCTGGAAGAAGCGATTCCCGCAGGAGAACAGGGATTTTTATCTCTCCCCCATCCCTTCCCAGGGCCCTTTCAGAGCTGCAGGGCTGGGGATCCCTCACCTGTGAGGTACACGGCGAACCGGGCGCGGACGTGCTGCGCCTGCAGCCCCAGCAGGCACTGGGTGCGCCGGGGCTCGGCCGCTGAGTCGCAGCCGTGGAAGGGCAGCAGCTCCAGCAGCTCTGCCCCCTGGCACCACCTCAGCAGCTGCTGCTTCCTCTGGGCACTGCCATCGTCCCTGCCGAGAGAGGGGCACGGCTCAGGGAATGAGCCCTTCCAGGTGGATTTTCCAGCCCCACGGGTGATTTCTGGATCCAAAGTGGAAAATTCCACCCTGCTCCAGGGCTGCCTGTGCTGGCTTTGCCCAGGGTTGGTTCATTTTTGTCTCAGGGGCTGCTTTGGGGTTTGTGCTGGGAGCTGTGGGTGGGTCAGGGAGGTTTTGTTGATGCTGGAGCAGGGTTTGGAAAGCCAAGGCTGCTCCTCACTCACCCCATGGGCCTGGGGGCACAAGGCCAGGACAGGTGAGGGCCACTGTCCCAGGGGATGTTCCAGAGCCTGGAATCAGGCTCAGGATACAAAACTGGGAGGAGGAGAAGGAAGAGGGGCTGTTGGGAGAGGTGCTGAAGATGGAGCTTTCCTGGGGATGGCCTGTGATGGGAAATGGGGATGAATCCCTTGGTTTTCCCAGCTTTCCCTTTCCCTGCTAAACTGGCTTTATCCCAACCCAGGACTTGTCTCACTTCCCTCATCCATGGATGAACCCAGGCCAGAGCAGCTCCATCTTCAACCATTCCTGGTGGGAACTGGAGTGGCAATTCCTTCTCTGCACGCCCAGCTCAGGCCCCATCCCTCCCCAAATCCCAGCTGTGATGGGGCAGGAAAAGGAGCAGAGGGGGCAGAGCCCCAGGAAGGTGCCCTGAGCTCCAGGGCTGTGCCAGGAGCTGGGATGAGCTGGTGGGAAGGGAGGGAGGTTTGCTTTGGGAGTTTTGGGCATTTCCTCAAGGGAATCTCTGCCTCTCCAGGAGCCTGCAGCACTCCCTGAGGGCATCTCTGCCAAGGAGCCAGGGAGGAGCCTTATGGAAGCCCAGCAGGGAGCAAGGAGAGCTGCCAGAGCTCTGCCTCATCCAGGATCACATCCAGGAGAACATTCCAGGCCATCTGATGCTCTCCAGGCCTTGCTGCTCCATCCCAGAAATCCCCATTTTGCCAGGCAGAGCCGTTACCTGAGGTCTCCTCTGAGTTTCTTGCTCTCCCTGTGGTGCAGGAGCCACTTCCACCTCCCGCTCCTGTTCAGCTTCTCCAGCACCTTCACCACCTCCTTCAGCTGGCCTGAGGGGACAGCAGAGCTCAGCGGGGCTGGCAAGGGGACCTGGGGGTCTCTGGGCCCAGCCCTGCTCCAAGTGGAGCCACCTGGGGCTGCTCAGGGCTGCCTGGGGGAGCTTTGAGTCTCTGCAAGGATGGAGACTCAAACTGCACAGGATGGGGAACTGGGTTCTGCCCTGGGGTGAATTTTTCCCTGATATCTGAAAGGACAAGTGCAGCTTGTCCCTGTCACCTCACTGAGCATCTCTCAGAAGAGGTGGCTCTGTTTTCTCTGCCACTTCCCACTAAGGAGCTGAAGGCAGCAGCAAGTTCTCCTTTTTCCACTGGATACTGGGAAGGAATTCCTGCCTGGGCTGGAATTGCCAGAGCAGCTGGGGCTGCCCCTGCATCCCTGGCAGTGCCCAAGGCCAGGCTGGAGCAGCCTGGGACAGTGGGAGGTGTCCCTGCCCATGGAATTGGATGATCCTTAAGGGTCTTTTCCAACCTAAAGCATTCCATGAGTCTCCAGGCCAAACAAACATCCTGGGACAGCCCTGCCCTGGCCTGGGTTGTCCTGGGGACCCCCAAGCTGGGCACTCCATCCCAGAGAGAGGGATGGAGTCAGAGAGAGGGCCACAATTGCCCCCTGGACACAGAAGCAAGGGGAAGGTTTGGGAAGTGCCAGTGAGACTCACCCAGGGTCACCCTTTCCAGCAGCTCCTCGTCAGACACCACAAACCCTCCGGCCTGGAAGAGCTCCTGGAATGTGTCACCTGTCACCTCCTCGGGCTCGTCCACGCCGGCAAACACCACACTGGGACAGCGCTTCAGCTCCAGCAGGCACGGCACCTGCTCCAGGAACAGGGATTTGGGAACAGCCCAGCCCAGGGAGCCCAGCCCAGCCCAGCCCAGGGAATCCTGCACAGCCCAGCCCAGCCCAGCCCAGGGAGCCCAGCACAGCCCAGCCCAGCCCAGCCCAGCCCAGGGAATCCTGCACAGCCCAGCCCAACATTCCTGTCCCCACATCCCAACCAGCACTGGATGCAGAGATTAAACATTCCCTGAGCTGGTGAGCCAGGGTGAGGCTGGACCAGGGAAACCCAACCTCACTGCTCTGAGCTGGGCTGCTCCCAGTTTTTAAGTGGATGCTGGGGTGAAATCCCAGCCTGAGAGAGGAGCAGGGGACTCAGGCTCACCGTGTGGATGTGGGAGGCGATGTCCTCGTTCCTGACGATGACCAGCAGCCGCTCGCCGTCCCCGTGCTGGGCTCTGCAGAAGCTCAGGGGCTCCATCCTCACAAAGCCCTCTGCCTCCAGCAGGGCCTGCAACACACACAGGGCACGCTGGGATGGGGAATGTTTCCCTGGGAACACGGGGACAGGAAGGGGAATGAGCTGCCCAGGGGAATGGGGAGCCCCCAGCCCTGCAGGGATGGAAAAGGGACATGGATGTGGCACTTGGGGACATGGGCAGTGGTGGCCTTGGCAGTGCTGGGGGATGGTTGGACTTCAAATTAACCAGAGTAGTTTTAGATGGGATATTGGGAAGGAATTCCTGGCTGGGCTGGATTCCCAGAGCAGCTGTGGCTGTCCCTGCATCCCTGGCAGTGTCCAAGGCCAGGCAGAGCACCCTGGGACAGAGGGAGGTGTCCCTGCCACGGGGCTGGAACTGGATGATCCTTAAGGTCCTTCCCACCCAAACCATTCCACAATTCTCCAGTGACTCAATCCCAAAGCTCCTGTGCCCGTGATTCCAGCTCCTGGCACTGGGAGCCAAGGTGGCTCCTGGCTCCCAAACCATCCCTGTCAGGCTGCCCAAGCTTCCCTGCTCTGCCACCCTCAGCTCTCCCCTGGAGCTGCCCATCCCTATTCATTCCATCCATCCCGATCCATCCTGATGCACACCAATCCATCCTGATCCATTCCATCCATCCATCCCAATCCATCCCCATCCATCCCAACCCATTTCATCCATTCCATCCATCCCAATCCATCCC
>VZSJ01002324.1:0-17712 GCA_013398405.1 Pheucticus melanocephalus | reverse complement strand
GAGTGTAGGATTCCTGTGCAAATTAAAAGTCAACCACAAAGATTAATTGTTTCCAGTCTACAATTTGTAATTAGTTCAGTTGTGGAGTATTTTTTTGACTTCAGAGTATGACCCTTGAAAGTGAATCTTTTTCAAAACTCATCCTACCTACCTGTATAAACTGTACAGATGCAATGTATTTTTCATATTGTAAAGTTTCAATTACCAAGAACAACCGGTATGTACAGTGCCATAATTTAATTACATCTTACTTTACAAGCTTCAGTTTCTAAAGCTTCAAATTAACAAGAGTTATTCCTTGTGTTATTAAGTTACTCTGTTTTGTAGAGATCATTTTGTTACTGCTTTTGTGCCCAGACAACTTTAATCTAAAATTCTGTCCTTTGCAGAATATGCACCATTTTTACTGTGTTTAATGTGTAGAATTTTATCTACTGGTTCCAGAGGGAGGGTTTAACTATTCAAACTTCTAAGAAATTCCTGAAATATATAGCCAAGTTTTCCTAGAAATGAAAGCTAAAAAAAATTAATTCTTCTCAAACTTACCTGTTGCCTTGAAATACAGCCTGATTTTTAACAACAAAGCTTGGTTATGCAACTCTTAGGCAAGGCTGATGATATTTTATTAAGTCTCACTGTTCTGCAAGACAATACAGGACAGGAGACTTCAACAGGCAGCTACAAAATCTGCTGTGAGTCTGCCAAATCAGGCATTTGTATTTCTGCTTAAAGACAAAGGGGTCAAAAACTTACTTCTGTCACAGGCAGCTGCTGCCAGAAGTGGCAACAGAAACAAATCCTTATACTACACCTAGAATGTAAAATGCCACTCAAAAGAAACATCCACCTGCTGAAAAATCTAGTAATTTGGAAAAAATGCTAAAAGTTCACAGTCCTTTAACATTATGATAAAGCAAACAAAGAAAAAGCCCAAAACTTTTCAAGAAAAAAAAAATTAATGTAGAATTAAGTCTTTAACAATTACTACATTGCTTATTTGTCTGTCATTTAATATCTGGATTGAAGCATTCTTCTACCCCATTCTTTTGTTTTAAATCTTCAAGACTTCTCAACACTGTATGAGAGTAACTTTTTATACCACTACACAGTACCCTGTAATCATAAAAGATTACAGAAATTAGGAAGACATTATAACATGCTGACTCTGTGAAAAACAAAATGAGAACACAAGCCTTCCAAAATATAGGGAAAAAAAGTTTCATATGGTGAAGCAACTTTTTTATAATAAAGAGAAATTATACAACCTCAAATCTATTTTTCTGGATCTTTACCCTACCACATTTTCATGTAGTTTCAAAGCAGAAAACTGAATTTTAAAATTACAGGGCAACTGTTTGTACAAAACAAGGTGAATAGAATGAAAATCAGCTTCAAAAATTGGTAACAAATCAATCTGCATTCAGTACCTGTTAAGTGGAAACAAAGTGTCAAAAGAGAATACATTGTACTGCTTATTTATTAGCACTTCGATTTTGTAACATATTTTGCATAAATTATTTCCTCTTCAAAACATTAATTGTCTTGTTAAGACACCTCTTACACCTGCACACTTCAGTTCTATATTTCTTCACTACACTGGTTCTTGAATCTGTTTCCTTCCCCAGTGCTGGAATTTTCCTACACCCAAGTTTGAAAATGCACTTTGGTCATTGCCCACTGCTAACAAACATGCAGGAGTCACTCTGGAGCCCAGCGCTGCTCAGGCTGCAGGAAGAAATTACCGGGATCACTGCACAGCTGGTTTAGAGATGCAATGTTTTGGCATTCTGGCTGTTGGAGCAGGCCTGAGCTGGAAGGAGCAAACACCACCCTCCCAAAAGGTGCTCTCAGTTGTTCTACTCTGTCCTTCCTCCTCTGTGCTCGGACCCGCTGCCCTGGAGCAGTTACAGTGTGTGAACAAGGGCCTGGCACCAAGGGAGCTCCTCCAAATGCCCAGGTGCTCAAAGGCTCCAGCCCCAGCACTGGACACTGCTGAGCTTAGACTGGGGAACACGAGAGAAGATTCTCTTGTGCAGAGACACAAGAAGGTTTGGATGACTGTTTAAAGAGGCACAGCTGGGTAGATATTCACATACACACCAACATTTCCCCTTTTCTCTTCCTCAGTCATGAATCAAAGACTCCCAGTTCCAGATGCCACAGGCCAAATGGCAGAAGCAGAGTCACAGAATCAGCCCCTGACAGATTCTTCACACTCTCCCAATCACTTCCCAGACATCTGAAACACCAGGCTCCCTGTAAGCCCAGCACTCCAGCGCTCTGCACGATGGATCCAGCACCCAGGCTCCAGAGCTGCGGGGGATGTGTGGGGTGTGTGCCCACCCCAGTCCCAGACTGCTAACACATCCCTTGCTGTACATATTCAGTGGTTACCCTTTTTAACATGGACTACATCAGCCTGAAACTTGTTATTCCCAGTAAGACAGATGTCTTCAAGAAAGCTAGAAGGCAGGTAGGTACCTTCTCTAAAAGATCCTCATGATGAAAAAACCTAGCTTAGGCTAGCCCAGAAAAAGACCCACTCCTGAATCCTGACCTCAGCCCCCGTACAGCTGCTTGCCCACACACTGCTGCCAGCCGGGCTCTGATTCTGGCTGCACAGCAACAGGAAGTGCTCTTGTTCCATGGATAAAACAGAACAGTATCCCCAACAAAGCCCCAGCATCCCAGCTAAGTTAGCAAGAAGAAAGGAGTCTGTGGGTTCAAGTACTTATCAAGAAGGAGTCACTCCCATGTATCATTTCCCTTCGCAGCAAGAGCCACACACCAGGAACAGAGATAGCCAGCGGCACCCACCTCTGTCTCAGTTAGTGACACCACCAGACCCTGGCAGGTCCCTTGACCGAGAAAAGGCTGGGGGAAGTCATTAAACTTGCAAAATACAGACTGAGAGACAATATAACCTCTAGCAATGAAAAACCTGAGACAATGTTAAAAATAAACCTAGCTGCAAGCAACAATTCCCACCATCACCCGTCAGTGGATCACGCTGGTACAGCAATGCACAGGCTGAAACACCCACCAGCAAAGTGAGCCCAAGCAGCTGACTGGAGCTCCTCCCTAGGGAAAGGGGTGTATGGAAAGATTAATGACTAATTTGACAAATTCCTGCATGTATCTCAAGACAGTAAAAAAAAAAAAAAAAACAAACCAAACAAACCACCATCTATACAAGAAAGCAAATGACTGCTTCAATTAAAAAGGTATGAAAATTTGCAGTACAAACTACTCTCAAGGGATCTGAGAGCTACCACTAACATAAAAATCCCCAAAATATACACAGTTTTCAGACATACATCACAAGTATCAGACTTCTTTTGGCAGCACACAAGCAATGGAAAATGCCAGCCTCAGAAGCTGTGTACTAGGCTTGTTCTACTCAGAGTCCCTCCATTTCTCTCTTTCTCTCTCAAAGCATGTTTTATCTCTTATTATTTCCAATCCTCAGACTGGACCTGAGAACAGAAATTGTGCAAAAACGATAACATGAAGGCTAAAAAAACCAAAATAGAAGCGCAAGGGCAACACTATGACCTAAGAAATAAGCCAGGATTCCAGTGTCACTGAACTGCAATAAATTCCTGATATTGCTACACTAGCAATGAAAGCCCTCAAAGATGGTGAATGTTAATTAATGATATGATCATTTACAGTGTCACACACAAGCAGCTGGATTCAGTTCCCAGCTGGGGTAGCAAAAATGCTCTGCTGAACAGATGAAGAAGTGAAAACAGCTTAACTCATGTCCTGCAGCCTGATCCTCCTCTCTTGAGGGAAAGGTCTTTCTGCCCCACAGCTTTGTGTAGGTCTCAGGGCCTGGGCTTCCTAAAGGCCAACCCAAGCAGTAAAGGCTGAGTTTAACCAAGGCTTTAGCTGGTCACATCAGAGGTACAGCCAGCCTCGATAACCTGCCTGGCACAGCAGCTGAGAGGTGAAAACCAAAGAGGAGCTCAAGACTGGGGCAAGCACACAGCCGCCTTGCCCTGGGAAGCCCCACAGATCCCAAGCCTCTGCAGGTCAGGCACTGCCTGAGCACATGTGGCCCCCCAGCAGTCCCTCTCTGAGTGTGCACAGCTTCTCTGGAGCCACAGCTGTTGGTAACATTTCCAGCTGCTGCAGCAAGGAAAGCTGCCTGTTCTTGTTCTGGGAGGAAGGAATATCTCCCTGTTCGACACAGAAACACGACCCTCAGGTAATTAATTACCAATGACACACTGCCAGCTTGCAGGGAGCAAGGGTAACATCCCCTGAGCCCCCCAGAGGGCAGGCTCCGTCTGAAACCCTGAGATTTCTCTTAGGGAGGGTAGGGGAGTGTCTGTCTTATAATCAGGATTCAGCTAACCAGAAAGGAGAAATGCTTTTCCCAGGTGTCTCAAGTCCATCACAACAGTAAACAAACAAGAAACCTGATTGTCAGAAGTACTGCAAACACTTTCCAACACAGAAAGACACTTACGAAGCTCTAATAGGTACAAGTTTGACCATAATGATCCATACTTCAAAGCAGATGTTCCTTAAATTCCTCAAAGAAAGTCTAACATTTGAGTGAATTAATAGCTCTATCATAAAATAACAAAGCCTGGTTCCATTTTATTGTTCTACCTAATTACAGAGCCTGATTAATTTCAGTTATAAAGTTTCAGAATAAGGTGAACATAATCAGAGTTCATGATTAATGCTATTCTAATGAACCCCCAAGAAATTAACATTTTACCACGAGAACTTTGCCAAGAATTTTTATGTAAGCTGAAGTGCAGTGTGCGCAAGTGTGAAAATCCCACACGGCACGGAGCTTCCACTCTCCTTGCTCACCATCAGGCTGGTGTGTAAATAGGCCGCTGTGAGAAGTGCCTGCTCACGGCAGCCTCAGAGGAGCTCCTGCTGGGGGACACAGCTCACAGCCCTGGCCTCTGCCAGCCGAGCTCCCACACATCCCCGACAGGGACGCTCCAAAGTCCCACCCGACAGACGCGACACCCGGAGTATCCAAATGAGCGTTAATTAGTGCTGCATTAATAGAGCATTGGTTTGGATTAACCCTAACGTGTGATGATTGCCTTATTAGTTGCCTTAGGTCATCTGACATGAACAGGCTGGATGGTCTCCTAATAAACAGCAGAAGAAATCAGTGTGCAGTTATACAAGAGTGTGTTTTTCCAGCTTTCACAGAGAGTATTTCCCACTTTGCATTCCCTAAGAAACAGACTTTTAAGGTGGCTGCATTTCAGCATTGGTTCTATCTACAATCTAATCATAAAGTGAGTGCTTCAATGAAACATATTTCAAAGCCCAGTAATTCAAACATTCTTATACACTAATTCTGTGTTTCTTAGAGAACAAAACCTCATCAACTTCTGCTGAGAATACTCATTAAAAGAAAATGATGTGTCTCTGCAGCACTGTGCACTTCAATAATTTCAGTAGTTTTATACAAGAGTATGTCATAAATGAGGCATGGAAAGCCATTAACTGAACAATTCATATTGAATAGTTTGTTGTAATTTATGCTTTCAAAAGAAATAATGAAAGTTATTTATTTTTCTAGTAATAATGATGCACCTCCCTTTTATGTCTTGCTGTTGGTAACTTTATTTTTAAAGAACCTGTAAACTTGCACAATTAGTCCAGCCTCCAGTGCCCAAAAGCCTTATTCTCATTGTCAGGAAAGGAAAAAATACAGCTATCAATGGTGTATCTGAATATGCAAATAGGATTCATGAAAAAGATGTATTTTGTCCTCTGCTTCAGCATTACCTAGACAGTTCATACTTCTCTTTGCCTTCTGCAGTCTAGCTGCCACAACTGAGAGTGCCAGCAGTAAAACAGAACTACTCAGACTGAGATCCTGGAGGGAAATGCCTCTCAGGTATCACCTCCAGAGCTGAGCAGCTTTGCTGCCAACCAAGCACATGCTGAAGCTTCTCTCACTCCTTTCCTTCATCACTACCTCTTGCAAATATAGATTCATAAATATAAATAATAATGCTAGAATATGCTCATAAAAATCAACCCTTTTGTTTTTCATTCTCCCATTACACAAGGTGATGTAAAGGTTTGGGTTCTTTGCACACTAAAGCTGTGGAGAGATACGGTTAACAACGGTCAGTATGAACTGCACTAACCCCACCTTCATCAAGTGATGGTTGTAACAGAAACTTTCCAAGTTTCTGGCAAGAATGAACATGCTGCCCTGCCCATCTCAAAGCAAAATCAACTGCACGGGTGTGTCTCGTTCCACCAAGCCAGAGTCGGGGAGGATTCTTTTGATGGATTTATCAGACATAAATAAAGTGCAAATGCGGCAATACTACATCTGAGAAGCGTTTCATGATTAAAAAAAGGTGAGTGTTCCTACTAAAGAGGGAAAGGACAAGGCACAGAGAGAGGGGGAAAGAAACAGAGGACAAGGACAGCGTTACCACAAGAACCCCGGCTCCCTGTCAGCACCAGCTTAGCAGGTGGAGCGGGGACAGGCAGGGACAGGCAGCAGTGCCCGGGAGGCACAGTGGGACAGGCAGGGACAGGCAGGGACAGGCGGCAGTGCCGGGGAGGCACAGTGGGACAGGCAGGGACAGGCAGGGACAGGCGGCAGTGCCGGGAGGCACAGTGGGACAGGCAGGGACAGGCAGGGACAGGCGGCAGTGCCCGGAGGCACGGCGGAGCACCAGGCCGCGGCGGAGCACCAGGCCGCGGCGGGCGGGAGCCGGTCCGCAGGAGCGGGCAGGGAGCAGGAGCACGGTGAGGAAGGCGAGCGGAGCCCCCAGGCGAGCCCCCGCTCCCCGCAGGATCCGCAGTGCCGCGGTTCGCCGGTTCCAGGCGCTGAGGCCCCTCCCCGGGGCATCTCCGGGCCGGGCACCCGCCCCACCAGCCCGCGTGTGGGGGGTCTGTGTGTATGTGCGTGGGTGGGTGGGTGTGGGTGTGTGTGTGTGCACGGGTGTGGGTGTGCACGGATGTGGGTGTGCGTGTGCGTGGGTGTGCGCGTGTGGGTGTTTGTGTGGGTGGGTGTGCAGGTGGGTGTGTGTGCACGGGTGTGTGGTTGTGTGTGTGCACGGGTGTGTGGGTGTGCATGGGGGTGTGTGGGTGGGTGTAGGGGTGTGTGTGTGTGCATGGGTGTGTGTGGGTGTGGGTGTGTGCGGGTGTGTGGGTGGGTGTACAGGTGTGTGTGGGTGCACGGGTGTGAGGGGTGTGTGGGGGTGTGTGGGTGTACGTGTGTGTGTGTGTGCACGGGTGTGTGTGCACAGGTGTGTGTGTGTGCGAATGTGTGTGGGTGTGTGTGTGCAGGTGCGTGTGGGTGTGTGCACGGGTGTGCGTGTGTGGGTGTGCACGGGTGTGTGTGTGTGGGTGTGTATTCACAGCCCGACCCTGGAGCTGTCTCTGCCCTGCCGTGCCACTGAAGCCTCTCCCGGGCAGGGATGCCAGCACAGTCTGCACAGGTTCTGTACAGGAGCCTCCTGCCTCATGTGTAACATACGTTGAGGCATAACTAAAAACCAGACAGTCCCTCTCAAGGGGCTTCTCTAACTTCTTAAAAGCCCTTCAGTCTCTGGGGAACACAGCATCTACATCAATGGAATGGAATTCATGAACTTGAGTAGGCACAACCATTATTGATCAAATTTGCTTTGGAATTCTGTCTCCTGCCTGGCTTAAATCGTCACTTCAACGGTACCTTCTTCCTGAAACTTCTTCCATTTCTTTATTTCTCTCAATGACTCCTTGAATGCACAGACGGTGTCACTGAAGAGCCCTGGATCCCACAGGGGCAGCAAGCTGTGTGTGCTCCGCACTGCAGAGCCCATCCCGTGGCCCAGAGCTGAGGAGCTGCCTGCTCTGCCACGCTCACACACCTGGCACTCATTCACTCCTCCCTTCCCTACCTACCTGCATCTTGAGGCCCTGCCTCTACTTTAGCAAAGATATTAAAATACCCACCGAAATAAAGACATTAATTCAGATAACTTACACTGCTAAATTACACCCTAAGATTCCTTCCTGTAATATGCAAGCATAAACTAAAATTATTCTTTGAAAAAAGTTGTTGATTTTTTGGTTTTTTGGTTTTGTTTTGTTTTGTTTTCTTCCCAGAAATAAGCATTAATGACCTGTTTTGAGAGTTTGTGTGTAAGTTTTTCTTTTACAAAATAAGGAGGGAGGAGGGGAATTTATGCAGGGGCATTGTTAATGCCACAGAAATACAACAGTTACCAAAAAAAAGACTCATACTGCTACCTAAAATTTGAAGATTTAAATGCAGAAATAATTCAGCATTACCCCTGAGAGAGGATGTAAAGAAAGGAGCTATAAATGCAACTAAGTTATGCTTCAGGAATGAAAAAAAATGTATTTTCAAAATTTATAGGGACCTTGAGAAGATATTTAAGGCTGGTTTTTAAAAGGAGGTACAGGCTAATAAGGCACAACATAAAACAGAGGATGAGAAGGATTAAATTTAAGTCTGGACTGGATATACACAGACAAACCTCTAGAGAATGGGATCTGCCTTTCTGAATGTGAAAACCGTTTCCATTTTCTTTACTACCAAGTATCTCCTGTACATGTCAGTAACCAGCAGCATAGTATCTGAATGCAAATCAGTAACAGGGATTAAAAAGTTGGCCTCCCACACATGAACTAAAGTAAATGACCCCAGAAAAAAAAGAAGACAGACCTGGATCCGCAAAACTCCTCAGGGAGGCAGATGAATACAATGAGGCTCTAACAGACCTATACTAGACCCTCAATCAAGTGCTTTTATGTCAAAATTAGCATTGCTACTGGCCCCTTCCACCTAGGAGGACTTCAGAGAAACCAAGGGAAGTGGAAAAGTAAATCAAAGGCAGAACTATTAATAAATAACAATATATGTAAAGACACCAAAGTACTGCCCATACGAATATTAATTCAATTAGATGTAAAGACATACAATGCTGCCCACCAAGAGCTGATCACTGATCTGCTTCAGTGGTGCATTTTCCCATTAACATCACAGTTTTCTGGACTCTCAGTTAATCAAGTCAACATTGGAAAATCATCTAAAAAATAAGAAAGCATTATAAATACAAAATCTTTATTACAGATATTGCAGCATCAATGGTTAGCAAGCTGGAAGAGCAGGAGCTGCTCTGTAAGCAGAGTCTGACTGAAGGGATTGAACACATCAGCAATGAGGGGAAATGGGGGAACTCCCCACAACAACCCTTGGCAACCTCACAGTTACTTCTCACCCAAAGCCAGCATCTCCTTTAGGGCTGCCCAAAAATAAATCAGATTTTCACTGAAAAACATCTCACGCCCAAGAAGGAAAACAAATTCCTTCTGTCTAAACAGGAGAAGGGATAGATGTGTAAAATGGAAAGAAAGGAGGGAAAACTACAGAGATGCTGATGGAAAAGGAAGATCCAATGATTCAGTGAAGAAAGACTTGCCAGAACTGTAACTGCTCGCCGTGGTAATGGATTAAGGAAGGAAACAGGAAGGAATGAAAATGGGAGGGCACAAATGCAGCTGCTCCTTCACCGTGGTTGGTCAAATGGAGTCCCCTGGGGCAGGGGAGTGAACAAACCAGGGCAGCATCCAAAGATGGCAGGGCTGTGAGGAAAGGTGTTTGTTACACCAGGACAGCACAGTGACAACAGAGACACACAGCACCTTTCCAATTGCTGTCATCCCTCCAGCTTGAATACTTCCTTCTGTTGGACATCTCAAGATAGATCCATTCTTTTCCTTCTGTCTAAAAGAGCTTTTAATTCGCAGCAAAAACTTGCAAAAAAATTAGGTTTAAAAATGGATTTTTTTCCTCCGGTAAAAGCATACCAAACTCCATAAAATATTCTGCTCCCAAAATTTTTATAAAAATAAGAGCTTTGCAATCAGATATATATGATTTAAGGATAATGAAGCAGGTTTTATGGGCTGCAGAATATTATAAATCTTTTCTGATTTATTTCAGGGTAGAGGGAAAAGGGGAACCGTTGAAGGAAAAGATGATAGATCACATCTGCCTCTGGGTAATAAGGTTTCCTATAAGAAGAAATGGCATACTCTGAATAATTACATGCAGTCTGAGGCCAAAAGAGACAGAGTCTAGTCCTGGTCAGAAATTTCAGCTCCCACAAAATACTTGTTAAAAATGTGTGAGGTAAATATGATGAATTCTCACTGGTTATCAGCAGTTTTTCTTTCGCTAATTTGCTCAGCTTCAACACTAGGTCAAACCATAATTTCACCTTTCTGCTTTGCAGAAATTCTTCCATTTTGCATCATAAATGTCAACAGAAACATCAAAACCACAACACCACTCAAAGAAAGAAAAACAGGGGAGATATAACCAGGACTGTATTTTAACAAAAATATCAAGCATATTTTTCAAATGAAGTTTCTAAGACACTACAATAAACCAGAGTGTCAGGCAACATAGGCAAAACCAAAAAAGAACAGCATGAAATATTCAATACAGACCACAGTCTTTTAAAAAAGTAGTAAGAGCCCCAAGAGCTGAGCTTAACTCCTTCAATCTAGGTGATGCTCTGGCTCCATCAAAGCCAGCTGCAGCTCCACCACTGGCTTTAGAGGCTTTGACAGTTTCAAGCATTGGGGTTTTTGCACTTGTACAGGAGACAATCAGGAGTCAGCACTGGAGATAAGAATGAGTTTCATGCAGCACAGCAGGACACAGGCAATGGCCACAACACGCTGGCTGCTCCATAATTAACTGCTCACCTGCAGCTTTTCCAGGTATTCCCTGTACTCAGCGAGGACTCCATTAGAGAGGTTTTCCTTCCTTCTCACACTGGAGAAACCAACTGACCCATGCAGTGACTTAGGGATTTAAATGTTGTGTCACTGAGAAGTGGCTCCTGGGAGCCTCCCAGCGACTGCCCCTCTCTTGACCGCAGCCTCCTCCCCTCGCCCTCGAGAGACTTTTACAAAACGCCCCTGAGTCAGAGCTGTGCTTCCCTGCAGCAGCTCGGAGAGAGCAGCACAGCCCTCCTGATGGCAGGAGAAACTGAAAGCCCAATGCTGCTCAGCCAACCTCTCTCTTGCTCATCACGGACCCTTCCCTTCCTACAAACCTGTTCTCAGGCTAAGAACTCTCAGCAAGGCTTTTGAGACACTGTGAGCTCCCCCAGCAGCCACAGAAACGAGCCCCTCTTTCTCCAGAGCCTCCTGCAGGAGAGAGCAGTCCCCAGCCTAGGGAGTTCCAGACCTTTCTTTCTCTCAGATGAGCGTTTCCAGCTGTTCCCAATGAAAATGCCTTCTCCCTTCCTCCCACACAGCTCCACCTGAGCAAGGGCTGCAGCCCAACAAGGAAATTAAGTGACCTTTCTCCCTGCCTCTGAGCAAAAATATTATGCACTGTAACATTCAGTAAACAATTTAATAACAAAATTATGCTATCGATCACACCATCCCAGAACATCAAAAGTCACATTTTATATCACAGTTCATAGATCAAAAGCACCACAATAACTTATATTTTTCTTCTTTGTAGTTTCAGGAACTTCAGGCTATTTTCTAGGTTGCCATATGTATGACTTCAGCACAAGCTAACGAGATATTGAGTGAGAAATCATTAGCAGCTGGTCAAGTAAAACCACTCCATCAATCATTTTCATTTCCTTAATGTCAACAATTCTAATTTCAACTTTGGAAAAAACCTGTGTTTTAAACTGTGAAATACATCACATAAAACAGTGACATTTGACTGTATGCTTTTAGATTCTCAAGTTTATTGCAAAAAAGTCAGTTCAACACATAATGAAGTCATTCCTCCTTTATAACCAGCAAACCCAATTGTAGGGAGGAAAAAAAAGGCTGCTTCATCTAGATCAGGCAAACAAACTACCATCTATTCCAGAATAAATCCATTATTTTGTACTTAAAGCACCTGTAAAAATTCTGGAAGAACTGCAAATCTGTCTTGTGTCTTCCATTTCCACAGACACATTCTAGGTTGCTCTTGAATTCCAGTTAGTGAAAGCACCCCCTGACTACCAAAGGACCTTTCAGGAGACACAAGAGCGTGCCCCTCTCCATTTGCCTGGTGCAGGTTTGTGCAGACAAACAGACCTCTCCTGCCAGAACTGTCCCTAAGGCAGGAGCTCCTGAGGAGTGCAGCACTGCAGGGAGCCACACCAAGCCCATCACCACCCACATTCCTGTGCCCAGGACAAGGCACGGCCCCTGGGGAGGCACAGGAGCAGCTTCTCCTTTGGCTGTCTGCAGCAGAGCCATCTCCAGCCCCACAGCTGGCTTGGCTGCAGCTTCCTGGCTACCGGAACAGGCAGACTATGGACCATGGCAACCTTCTGAGAAAGGAAACTCGGGCGGCCAAGTGACTGCAGTGACTGCATCCCCTCACCTCCACCCTGCCATCAGCAGATTCTCTCTCCTTGCCTCCCAGCCCAGGGCCTTGCAGCAGCAGCCAGGTTTCCATCAGTCCTGGAGAGCCTCCTCGAGAACCCTGGGACAATTTCCTCCCTTCAAGTTCAGGCAAGGGGCAGTCCCTGGGGACCAGCCAGCCTGGGGCAGCCTCCTGCCCCCAGGTGTGCTGCAGGCAGCTCCCAGCCCGATCTATTCTGACACCAGGAAATTACTGGGGATTTCTGCCATACAACCAAATCACAGAAAGAGGTGGTTGGTTGGGTTTTCTTCTTTTATAGTTCATATTAATTCTCCTCAGAAAAACATGTTAGTATGAGAGAACAGCTCGCATATTACATTACACAAATGCAATTTGGTTGCTAAAGTTTTAATCTTGTAGAGCAAAATTCCTATTTTCTATTTCTTGTACTTAAGTTCCAGTTTATGAACAGATTATAGGATGTAAAATGGTTAGGTAGATCCTGAAATATTAAATTTAGATAAATCTTTCCAATATACTTATAAATTTGCCAGGATACAAAAACTCCTGCTGATATGATAAGCTGAACCATTGTTAAAGTACTGTTTTCATGCAAATAGCTCATAAGAAAATAAACTCCTAGTATGCCTACAACTATTAATAGCTTCTTTTATTAACCAGCCTTCCCCAGATGCTTGAACATAAAATTGTAGAAAAGACAGATTATTATCTGTATATGGCCTGGAAATCTAAAAACCCCATCAAATTTCACTCTGGTTTTGATCACTGCATAGAAAAAGCATTCACTGTTACAAACCTACACTAAGCTGTGGAAAAGAGTAATTTGTAGTAAAAAACCACAGTATGAAGACTGGGAATATTGCTTTCATAAAACTGTAAACCAAGGATCAGTGGGGCTAAGGGGGAGCTCAGGGTCACTTTGCATCCTGAGCACTCTGGAACAGCCCAGGTGCTCCTCGAGCTCCCAGGCAGCCCAACCAGTCCCAGCTGAGTGCACCAGCAACTCTCCAGGGCCTCATTGCATGGCTGGGGTTTATACTCAATACTGCACAGATTTTGCATTTTGCCAGTTACATTTGTCTTCCTCTGAATGGATACAGAGAATAACTTAACAGCATAAACCTTATAAAAGCCTCTTCCATATCTGAAAATATCAGCACGTTCCTCCTCTCCTCCACCTCTTCCAAAGTTACACAGACTCAGTTAAGTCAGCTGCTTCCTACTTTTTGTAAGTTCTAAAATCCTCGCTCCATTTTGTTCCTTCTATCAGTCCTTGTTATTCTTAAGCTGTGATGCCTAAAATTTCCTACTGAGTTGAGCCCTACTGACAGCTCATTTCATTTCTGATTTTCATATGGCATTGGGAGCTGCAGAGCAGTACCACTGTTAAGCCACAAATCCTGCATTTTTATCTATACAGTGAACTTCTTCCCAAGAGTAATTTTTTGCACTTATCATTTCAATCTGCAGATTTCAGACCATTTCACCAAACAAAAACAAAAAGAAGAAAAGAGGGTCAATGTTTTTATTGACCTATAAAACCCTTTGAGGTTCCATTCATTACTAATGAAAGTACACCATACACATGGGTCCCAGGCCAGTCCTTGCAGAATCACACTTCATTAAGCCAGCCCAAACTGACCTGCAATGGATTAAGTACCAATTCACTAGGAACAGTTTTTCAGTGACCTGTATTTTCACTCATTATACAATAACTGTGCTTCTCAAGTTTGCCCATGAAAACATCCTCTCAGTGTGCACTGCTGTGTACAACATTACAGCAGTTCCCAACTTCCCTTTTAATCCCCAGCCAGCTATTCTGTCAGAGAACTACATGTATTTGACAAAACCTACTTTCAAAATAGATGCTTGTGGCTCAGCACCACTTTCATACCCTGAGCAGTTTTAGGAAATGAATATATAAGGATTTCCTGCAGCATCTTCACGGTTATCCAAGTTAGAGGGACTAACCTATTAATTCCTTAGATAAAGGAATTTATCTGGTAAGATAAATTTGGCTTTTTTGTTACCTGGAAATACTCACTCCTCACTGATTTTTACAATCAAGGCAAATGGTTCACAAACTCCTTTCTTAAATATTCCTGGATTTTTTCTGGCCTATATTCACTTTGCCTTATGACTGCATTCATTTTTCCAGCTAACTATTTACAGGAAGCCTGAAGCAGGCTGGAAAGAGTATTTTTTACTTCCTCTCCCCCATTTAGAAAGGTCTTTACTTTCTCTCCTATTATTTCCTTCTAAATTACTTCCAGTGCTCAGATTTCCACCCTTTTCTTCATTCTGAAATGTGCAGGTTACTTCCTTCTTCTAACTGAGCAAAGAAGTTTTTGGTGCTGATCAGACTGATCAGATCATGCCTTGCTGCATTGCTCTTGCCTCAGAATGGGTTATTTGGGCACAGGAGCCAAGAGGCTGGAAACCACCTAAAGCAATCTGTGTCTGCAGCAGCCAGGCCTGCAGGGGCATTCCCAGCAGTCCCACTGCAGCTCTGTGTTACAGAGCAATCCCAGGACACTGCTCATTTACTCCACCTCATTCACCAACAGGGAATATGAGGACAGTGTCATATTCCAGCTGTTGGCCAGCAAAGGCTGATTCCAGATTTACAGACTGGCCCACAGATCTGTATCACAGATATACACAGGCTCTTCACTACAAGAATAAGCTAGAGGACAAAAAAAAAAAACCAACCAAATTTCCTTCCCTCCTTAATTAGTGGTCAAACAAAAATCTAAACCCGTTCCTCCTGATCATTCTTTCAGCCTCCCTATTTCACTTAAGTTATAATAGCTATAGCTGTAATAGATCTGCAATAGTACTGTACTAGATCTGCATCTGAATAAATGCCAAACAAGTAATTTTAATATCTGACTTTTGCCAATCACATTTCATCCAGACATGGAATGAGAAACAAAAACCTTACTATTTGTTTATAATTCTATCAGACATTTAAAATGGCATTTACAGTGCTGCAGACAAATTGAAAAACAGAGCAAGAACTGAAGCACAACATCAGAAATCAGGAATATAGCTGGAGATTCTCCAGAGGAATCTTTCTTCTATTAAATTTTACCAATTTATCAAAAGCAGAATCTTCCATGGAAACAGAGAAAGCACAACAGATCTGACAAAACACAGGCATATGCCCTGCCAGCTCTGTAAGACAGCCTTGGGACCAAACTCTGAAAGTTTCAGATCTGCTGTTCCCAGTCTTTCTGGGAAGAACGTGGAGGTGCCAGTGGCTGAGCAGCCTTGCTCTACAAAGACTCCATTCTTAGAGCTGAGAGAAGCAGGTGTTGCAAGGATCACAATAAACCAGGAGCCAAACAGCCTGAGGAGCTTTACCAGGCTGAGCAGCCTTACCCAGGCTTTGCTCAGATGTTACATGCTCACTCACAGCAGCACTCTGCTTTGCCCCTGGGATGCAGGATAATTGTTCATCTCAACCATCTGGTCAGCTGCTCAGCAGAGGACAGGTGGAAACGGCTGCCAGCCCTGGCAGTATCTGCCAGCATCACCCACAGCATCCCAGTGCACTGCATCTCAAAGTCCTGCTTTAATGTCACACAGGAGGTGGCTGACAGACTTCAAAAGATTATCAGGCCTCTTGTTTTTCAAATTAGAAACAAGTTTTTCTGATTCCTTGAAAGCTAAGCAATAAAAGCTCCACGTCCTTGCCAGCTGTGGGACACATCCCAAGTGCCACTCTGACCTTACCTCCTCACAACAGTCACGAGCAGTCCCCCAGCATTCGCCCTTTCATTTACCTACCCACTCTCTGGACTCCTTCACTTCACACCTTCTACAGGAATTTTGCAAAGTCTTCCCCAGTTTCACTTCCTTATTACTGCAAGCAGTAGACTGGAAATAGCACTGTAAAACCAAAATGGTCCTGGCTCACGTGCATCTGCTCTCTCCTGGTGCACTGTCCATGTCTGCAGGTGCACAGGCAGTAAAGGCACACTAACAGCACAGTGATCTTTTGCTGTATTAAGCAGAAAAGAAGCACTAACCAAGTTCCCAGAGAAGAGATTTACCTTGGGCTCCAGTTATTTTTTTCCAGTATCTGCTGCCAGGATGTATGTAATTATTTTATTTCTTATTTTCTCTTATTTACATGGAATAAAAACTCATTATTATTCTTCATTTCTCCTGCAAAGAGCTAAATATATTCAAGAAAATGAAGGGAGAGATTCCTTTACCAATTATCTTCTTTTACAGACTGATAATTCCTTCCCTACAATATCAGGGTTTAGAAAAAATTAGAATCATCGCTCCTTGATAGAAAAGATAATCTTAGATTATTCCTGAGTGCAGCTCCTAGTCAAGTAGCTGACTTATCATTTCTTTCCATCTTTGTATAAATTTCCCTTGTTTTTTCTCCTGATACTGAAACAATGGTTAAGGACAATTAGAATAACCTAAGATAGTAAGGATTTTCCAGTAAATATACCAATTAGAATCATTTATTTAATGTATTCTACTAAGCACTGCAGCTCTCTGACTTCAGACATTTATTTTCTTTGCATATTCAAAGAGAAAGAAAATGTGCCATTTGGCTACAGAGGCTTAGAAAACAACCATGAAAAGCAGTTCTTGAGAAGAGCTGATCTTGAAAGGACTAAAGCACATCTTTTTTATTAATATGATGGGGCAGGGGGATGGTTCTATTGTTTACTTAGCCACCTTCTGATCATACACAATGATCACAAATGCAATTATACAAAATTATAATCTTCCTTTTTATTTTACTTAATTAAGGAAGAAGAGTACCATGTCAGGCAGGAACAGCAAACAACAACTGGAAAAGAACTCACTAAAAGGAAAGTTAAAATAAGAGGGAAGTGCCAATAAATGCTGTTTGCAACCAAAGACAAAGATGTGGTTTTGTTTTTTAAGTCTTGTTTTGGTTTTCTTTTCAAAAAGAAGATGGAAATGTGGAATTGGTATTTAGATCTTCAAGCTCCTGACCTCCTTTAACTCATTGTTTTAAGATCTGGCTGAACAACTGAGAGCAAGAATTACAATTTTTCTGCAATGTGATACAGTACGGATTTCATGAAAAGTGACCGTAAGCTATTTCACATAAAGCTCCATTGTTCATCCTTCATTAAAAAATATCAAGAGAAGCTAGGCAAGAAATGAAGTCCAGAAGTCAGCAGACAACTCTGCAGGTGTCTCCACTTCTATCAAAGAGAAGTCACTCCTGGTACTACAAATGAAGAAGTGCAGCATCTCACAGGCTGCTGGCATACAACATCTGAATCCAAGCAACTACAGGGAAAGCATTTGCCTTCAGCCATGCA
>VZSJ01002323.1:763378-803981 GCA_013398405.1 Pheucticus melanocephalus | reverse complement strand
TTTGATTACTTACATCTCCATGTCTCCCTCTACCCTTTGTTTACTTTCCTGCTGTCTCATAAATTGAATTTAAAAAATTATTAACAACTCCAAATTCTATCATCCTGCCTGAAGTCCCCTTGGATTAAGTTCAGCAGAAGGAACAGCCTTCAGCAAACTATTTCCTTGGCAGTCTGAGGCTTAGATTCTCCTGGCACTTACTGATATGAATCATGATGGCTGATCTTTTTGAACCCTTCTGTTACCTATCCTTTACTAAAAAAACCCCCTTCCATCTCCCTGAGCTTTTAGAGATGAAGCTGGTGGATCACATCAATCGATTACCCTATTAAAACATTTCACAAAACTGCCTCTAGTTATAGACAACTGATGTTCTTGCCCTCCTAGGCACACAATTCAACACAAAGCTCAAACCTAAATTTCAAATTAGATCAGATATATTGATCAAAGAAGCATCAGGTTTCTCTGAAATGTATCTCAAGGCATCACAGATTTAAGAAAGACTTTTGAATTTTAGAGCAAGTAACAGACCAGCATGCACCTAGGAAAGTCCAGAACCCAAAAAGCAACATGGATAAAAACACTGACATTACTCAGAACCTAAATTATTTGTCTTTTAGCTTTTTGTACAGAAACCAATGTTAGACAATGCATATCCAGATTCAAATGTGTTACTACATATGTTGATGTGTAAAAAACAATGAGTCACTCATATCTGATATCAATACATGCATTTTCAAATTTATATAAAGAAACAACGATAATTTAATTTGTCACGTTTTAGGGGAATAACCCCATACTATCTCCATGAGGACTGCTATGATGTTGATAGTTCACTGCACAGATATACCCTGCAAAGTTACTAAACAAAAACACCCTCTCCTTTCTGGTGAGCAAGACAACTTTAAATGGGGAGAAGAGTCTTTAATACAAGTACTCTTTTTAGCAATAGTAAAACTGGTTTTTTTCCCCCTGGGTATTATTATCCAGGCTGACAGAAAACTATAAAGTATTAACAAGTGCTCCACTGAAATAAAAATTAACTTGGTCAATTCTGTTTGTGGTGAAATATCATTCCAATCTAATAGATCTTTGTTAGCACAGTATGAGGCAGAACTGTACTACAGCAATATAGCAGGCTTTCTTTCAAGTTTTTTTTTTTTTTGGTTTAACAGCCATTCTTGAGATAGAAGGAAAAATAGCCAAGTATATATTCATTTTCAATGAAAGCAAACTTATCTGATAATAAATGACCCATTAGTTTGCTCATAATTCTGCCAGAGTTAATACAGTTTTTAGGTTCTGAATGACTGTAATTTACTATAATTGGTTTGCAGGACAAGAGATAAATTTGACTTGCTCAATTGCAGATTCACTAAAATAATTCTGAACACTGAAATTATTTCAGAGCATAACAGTCATGACAAAAATGTAACAAAACCAAAGAATTTTAATAGAAGAAATGTTTCAGTTTCATTTTTAAAAGCAGATTGATTACTGAAAATTACCAGCCTGCCTCAAAGTTGATTTCTAATGTTGTATAAATCTTGTTTTGCACATAAATCTTCCCAGAATCCATCTTTACATTGATGTTTAGAAGGAAGAGGTGGCTGAGAAGAGATACAACCTCATAGTTCAACACATGCTACATGGATATGAGGCTGAGCACTTAACCTCTCTCCAGTACCTGTATAGTAAAATGTTAACAATACAGGAGAGCCAGAAGGCTGAAGTTTGCATGGGAACTTAAAACCTCTTTTTTTTTTCTGTTAGATTTCAACATTTATCTGATTTTCTAACAGCTCAGAGGCTTTCTAAATGTTGAAATTGCAAATAGTTTACTTGTATGAATTGTTGGTCCTAATGCAAACTATGAAATGGAAATCAACATGACAACAATGGTGGAGCAAAGATTAAGAATAATATGAGAAATATTCTCTTAAATTTCATCTTACAACTATAGGAAAAAGAAAAACCAATCATAGTTTGCAGCTAATCTGATATTTAAAGTGCAAAATGTGGTACATCTTCACTGCCTTGACCTCCCTTTCTGTTTACTTGCCACTCAAAAAGGAGAAGCAGTACACTGTCTATGTTTACCCTCTTTTCAGAATCACAAAGCCCTTCCATCTCATATTTTGTGCTCTTATTTCTCCTAAGACATCACAAATCAAACTGCTATAGTGAATTTAAGTACAGCAGTAATTTTTTCAGGAAAAATACTGATTGTTATGGATTTCACTGGTTGTTAGATGCTCACTCCTGTGAAGGGTTTTAAATGACCTATGTTGATATCAGAAACTTTTAGCCAAGGAAGCCACATGTTCTGAGTGGAAAATTCAGTCTTTCACAGGTGGTAAAGCAACAAGGCTAAACTCAAGTTTCAGATACAAAAAAATTAGAATATTGTTTCCAATCTGTTACTGTGGTCAAGTCAAATTCTAAAGATCCAGTCCTGCCACATCAGGATCTGGTTCACAGTGGATAAGGCTTAGATCAGAACCCACAGTGATATCCTCAATGGGATGTGTGAAAGAAAAAGAAATGACAAATATATTTTTATGACTGCTGATTTCAGCTGGAGCTAAAAGGCATTGGTAAGTCTCAAATCTCATTTCCCCCTAACTGTACTTGAAATCTGAACCAGCCAAAGATGCATCTTAACTGAGAGTTTGTTCTTCCAGCAGCTGAGCTGGAAATATACTTCAGACTAACAAGGTACCAAATTATCTGTGCAGAATAAGTAACTATGACCCTTCAGCCTGAAAAGGACAGGATAGACTCAAAAAGGCCACCGCAGGATTCTGAGTTAAAGAATAAACAATCAACTTGCTTTCTCCCCACAAATATCTAGAATTTGGAAAATCAGCACATCTTCAGATGAGGCATCCTTTGACAGCTACAAAACACAAAGCATTTGTTCTCTGGGTGAGCCTTGCAGAAAAATTAAAATACAGAGCCTTGTACACATGGGAAAATACAATATACTAAGGAAAATTACACACATCCCTTTCCATCTCCCCAGGAACTGCATCAGACTGTTGTGCTAATGAGGATGAAGGTGTTTGAAAACTCCAGTTGGAAGTGCTTGTGCAGGCACAGGAGCTGATGTCCCATGCCACCAACTTCACAGGGGACCTGCAGGTACACAGGGTGATTATCATGGCCAGAACTTCCAGTTAACTTCCACTGAAATGGACTAACTGTGCCAAACTACAACCAATCCTTGAGAATTCTCTTATACAGACAATTTTATCCAGCAAAGGCACAGCAATGTTTGCTGTGCATGTATTTGACAGGGCATGCAAACATACTCCTGTTTGCGGGGGGGCAAAGAAGGAAATCCTGGCAAAAGCACAGGTCCTTCCTTAAAATAAGGAAAATTTCAATTTCACAAAACACCACAGCTCCTTCCTTTATTCCATTCATTTTCCTCAAACTTTTAACAAAGAGCAGGTTAACACCAACTCTGTTGCAATCAGTTTGTCAATACAGAGTGGTATTATCACTTTGAAACAAGGGCAGTGATTCAGAAGACAATTTGAGAAAAGCAAAAATCATTAATGATAGAAAATAAGCCTAAAACAAGGTGAAAGTTTAGCTTTGATTTTTTCACACTTTGAAATATCAGGTTGTAAGCGCCCTTCATTTAATTAGAAGAAAACTGCACAGAACTGGTTAACAACTTAACTAAAGGTCATCCTCAAGAATTCTAAGCCCCCTAATAATTGAGCAGATGGAGTCAGTATAAATATTTTTAAATTTGTGTTCTGTTTTATTGCTTTTATTCTCCATGTGCTATTGTCTGTCTATTGTGCTATTGTTCCAACTTTCTTAAAAATAGTTGAGAATTTTATATAAAGAAAATAATTTAAAAGATAATTTGCAAGTAAAACTTACCCACTTTTTCACCTACAAGTGGGGGTTATTTACTTCTTCTCCAAATGATACCAAAATGAAAATGATACGTATCATAAAAAAGTATACATTCTGTTAATGTTGCCTTTACAATAATGTCATATCATCAAGCCCAACTACCCATCATCAAAATTTTACTTTTTAAGCTCAAATTTAGAGAAAAAGCTCTTAAAAAGATCTATACTTATGTGTGTTATGTATAAACACATTAATTGTTAAAAATATAAGACTATTGCATAAGAAAACCTTGAAAGTTCAGACCATAAAGTAGATGAACCTCAGAATTCTCATGCTTAAATGCATTCCTCTAAACCATTTATTGAAAAATAACTGTCTTTCTCTGATTAAGCACTTGTGTTTATCCATCTTCAATACATTTCAACACTCTAGAAACATTTCATTTATTTATTATTTTTACCAAAATTTCCCATGAAGTAAAGGTTTACGTTGATCTAACTTTCTTCAAAGATTGGGAAAACAAAACATCACAGTTGATACTGGAGAAAACATTTACAGTGGCCCATTAAAATTTCTGTAACCTCACAACCACCAACAATCCCCCACCTACAAACACTGCAGAGAACCTATTTATAGCAAACCTCTTCCTGGAATTAACTTTTTTCAAGTTACGAACATTCAACATGCATTGGTACAAATGCGCTAGCATTTCTAAAAATTTGCCAGAGAAAAAGCTTTTGTGAAGGTCATTTCAGGGACATTTAACAATTGCTTGGTTAGTTACCAGGTACTTTTCCACACTGTTTAAAATACAATTTACAAAAAGTGAGAAAAAACCCCACTCTGACTAGTTTAAATACAATTTCACAACATGGAACATTTACAGTCCACACTTATTTTGCCTTCCTTCTCCTGCTGGGACATCAGCCCAGTCACAGCTCGATTCAATTCAGCCAGGATCAGACATGGATGGTGAGGAAGGGAATTGTGTTTCCATTTAGCATGGCATGACTTCAAGCCAGGGTAACAAGTGTCCTCCAGCCAGAAAGCCCCAGAATGATGGGATCCATGCTGGAGAATCCAGGCTCCAGACTGTCAGCATTTTGGTTCTAGAATTAGAGCCGAGGAATGGTGCTGGGCAGCCCTTCTAAACCTAAAATTTTGGCACAAAAGCACAGCTGCTACAAAATGCCAAAGGGCTATCAAGAAATCTATTTTTGGTACATAAACACTACTGTTTTTATCATGCAAATGCAGCTCGTACCTAAGTCTGCTGCCACTGACAAGAAGAATCATTCTATCCACCATTTAGCTTTCATGCCACTCTTGCAGATAATGCTTATTCCACAAGGAGTACAAAAGCATCAAATACCCTCTACTATTGAATAAACTGGGTAGTGAACAGGTGTTTTCTCAACTCCTTCCACTGGATTTAGATGAAAAAACAGCTCAAGGATAAACCAGCCTAGAACAGGATGGGGTGCACTCTTAAGTTTCCTTCAAAACTGATAGGAGGAAAAAAGAAAAAAAGTAGTCACAGTTCTGATTTAGAAATCTCTGAAGCCCCCTTCCGTCTTGAAGTAGGATATGGCTTCATCTGCATCCCACAAGTTTAAGATTGTGATCCCTGGCACAACATAGCACCATCTGTAGCTGTGAGTTCAAAGAATTTTCTTCCTTCAGATATCCAGCAAGGTAACTGAAGTGTGTGGTGGTGTGTCAGGAAAGCCACTCCAAGACACCTTCCATGGAAGTGACAAGATATTAAAGTCACTTTTATGAGCAAGGTTTTGGAGACACAAAAACTGGTTTAAACAGAATAGGAAGCTAAATAAGCTTAGAATAGGAAGCCATAAGAAAAATTATCTGGAATGATTTAGCACTGGAAGACCATTATCTTTCTTCTCCCTAATTCATCTGTTCAATTCACTACATGACTTTATTTCTACACCAAGCTACAGCAGAAACCCTAGAGACAACAGCTTCATTAACTGTACAGCTCTCATTCTCCAAATACCACCCATTAAATTGAGTAAGAATCCAATGCAAGACAGTTGTGAACGTGTAATTAAAGACAATTATAACACATACTCACAGGGAGAATGGGGGGCAAATTAAAATTGAAGAAGTCACATCAATGCTGACAGTCCTAACTGACAAAAGATGATAACCTGCAGCAGCTGTGTGAACCAGCAAGAGAGAAATGGAGCACGTGTTTGCTGCTAGTGGATTTCATGGCTATTTGCCAACACCTGACCAAGCCTGACACTCAGGAATTCTGGATTCGCTTCCAGATTCTTCAAGCAGCTCAAGACCTTTTGCATCTGCCTCTCCTAATGAAGATTATCCCTCCCAAATAATAATGTTGGTTCAATTCCTATTGGCTTACTCCCTTCTGTATTATGTCCCTACTTCCCGCTTCAGCTGAGCACAACAGGCCCATTTCCTCACCCAAATCACAGCACCCCATCACCTAACCAGACTTCAAACATCAATGCAGCCTCAGTCCAGTCCAACAGCTTCCTCTCTTCAACATACAGCTCACAGATGGCTGAATTTCTTTACAAATGAAGTGGCATCCTTCAGGAATCCTAATAACATTTAAGCATTCAGATCAAGTAAAAAGCCAACCCCCAAAAACAAGAAAGTGCAGGAAAGTAAAACCCAGCTCCTACCATGCTTACTGTTCATAATTGACATCACAATCTCTTAGGAAACAAATTAGAAAAAGAAAAGATAAATACTTAGCTGTTTTGTTTTGGTGGGTTTTTTTTAACTCTACCTGAAAGCCTAATGGCACAACAGAGATAAAATTAGAATCTCAGTTCCCATAACTACACTAAGCATCCTTATTAATGCACATGATTACAGAAGGTCTTCCCCTACATTCAGTGGCAGCTGCTGCTTTCTTTATAACTTCATTTACCTGTGGCAGTAGAGTTCATAAAAAACAGACCAGGCTCCTACTATGATGCCTACTGATTTAACACATCTCCAAGAAAAAAAATAAAAAAAAAAACTTAAAACACCAAAAAAGAGACTGTGCCTGAGGAGAAGCAAACAGAATATCAGGCAGAGGTTCCAGTGCAATTTCACAGAAGCTGAATAAAGATGTAATGACTTGAAACTAGTCAAAGGCTGTTTTTCCAGCAGTCACTGGAAAAGGATTTTACTTATCTGCAACTGAGAGTAGTGCTGTGAAGCAGCTGGCTTATGTTGATGGAGAGCTGCTCACAAGGTGAGCAGGAAGAACAGTGAGGGGAAAAGTTTATAAGTGCAAACAACCAGGAAATGGAGCTGGCTTGGTATAAAGGACAAAGAGAAACCTTGATATTGAGTAGGAACAACCAGGAAAAGCAACCTCAGGGACTTCAACAAACAAAAGGGAATATATTTTATCTGAAACCGTGGGCAGAGACACATGCCATAAATAGTTTGTAAATTACCATCTTGGCAATTCTAATCCTAGAGTTTTTTTCACTTCCACCAAAAGTAAAGTTTATAGACAGCAGTAAACTAAAATAGACACAAGTGATCTAGAAAAAGGGGGACAAAATTGCTGCTATTACTTTGAACAGTAAGTACAATGGGCAAACGAAGACTTGCAAATTCTCTTAATGAGACTTGGTGACTCCCAGTGAAACAGTACATGAATTTCAGTACCAGTCATTATACACATGGAAAAAATCTTAAACTTCATGTTTGCACATTTGGAGTTTAAATTGATTATTTCCATTCAGGAATGAGGCTCTTCTATAATGCTAGATAATACCATAAAGAAAAAAATCAAGGCAATTGTTTTGTTTTCTTTTCCTCCCAATAAATTAAATGCTAGTGATCATTAGAAAAACCAAAAAAACCAGAGGTCATCACTGAACTATAGTCTAGACCCAATTTGTCAGCATCTTGACTACTGTATTAAGTTCTGATCACCTCATCTACAAGGATACAAGGGGGGAAAAAATATTGGGAAGAACTCCATTAGCAACAGCAATGACAAAATCATGCAGCAGCAGCTAATTCATTTAAAAGCCATGACTACAACTCCCCATAGCCACCCATGGCACAGAGAGCAGTTAACTATCACTGTACACTGTAATGTGTTAGCCAGTACTTATCAAAATGAATTTGTAATTTAAAACAAAAGAAAGCAGTTTGCTTGCAATGGGAGATAAACTCACTGTAGTCCCTGCAAAAAAGACAAGTCAAAGCTCAATATTACACTAGGGGCTAGGCAAGTTCATGGAATAAGTCAAATGAGAATGGCCTATTATGTAAACCCCCACATCTGGCTCTAGAAATCTATGAAATTAAGATAGGGATATTAAGGGCAGTGTCATAAATACTTGGGCTACTGTGTTCACTGCTGAAAACAGGAGAATGATATATGGTCTTTAAGCCTGATTCAGTCCAGACAAGTTCTTCTGTATTTGAGTTACAAAGTTTTCTGTACTTTGGTAGTTCGGAGCATAAAGCAAGATGAAAAATTTAAGCTGTAAATCAGCATCAGCTCCTGTCTCAAGTGAAATGCAGACTGATGTGCCACTTCTACCACAAACTGCCCTACATGAGGTAAAACTCAAAAAAGTAAACAATTTTCAGCTTCTGCAGTTTGCTAGTATTTACAAATCACCAAGTAAAAGCAGCCTTGTGCACTTGGTCCTTTCTTAGTCCTTGTCAACAAACAGAACAATTTGTCCTAATCAAAAAAAACCCACACAATTTTCAGACCAAACAGCTTTTTCTGATCTATCTGAAAAACCCTATAACTCTTCTTGAACCATATGAAAACAGAGTTTGTCAGTTTGCTTGCCTTCTGTTTTAGAGGCTCTTTTTTTGAAGTGAGTACAGAACTACTCCAAAACACATTGCTGATTGAAAGGGAAGCCCAGCCACCTTTCTTCCTTGAACATTTAAGTATGACCTTGAAGTCTTATGTCATCCTGACTACTTCTGTCCTGTTCTATAGGTTCTCTGGAAAAAAACAGAATGTAGAACATAGTACATTGTCATAGCAATCTCTTTAGGTCAAAATCATATTTAACAAGTCCCACTTTCCCATCTTCCAAATAAAATTAGGTCATCTGAATTTTTCTTCTCTAGGCAGATGTGGAAGGACTGTGCTGGCTTGATAAAGGTTTTGATAAAACTCTGGGATGAGTTGCTGAAGGAAAATTGCAGGTTGAATTGAATCTTTGCATTGCTGCTTCCTTTTTTCCTGTATTTTCATGTAACTTGGCAACACAGTTGGAACTAAAGACACCCTCTGTTAAAGTTTCTTACTATTAGCACAATATAAGAGAAGAAAAAAATTATAGACACCCCAAAAACAAGTGGGAGAAATGAATAATAGCATTTTTTTGACGACTCTGTCATATATTCCTAGTTTAGACGGTATTGTGGCCATATCAATCCAGAAAAAAGGGATACCTAAGAATTCCATACTCTATAAATTTAGCAACTACTTCCAGTACTTAATGCTTCACTGTACCCATACAAGTACTACTTCTCCTAGTGGATAAGCAAAACCCAATATTTTTATATCACACCCTAACAACGGAAAACTGAGAAATCAGAAATAGACTGCATTGCTTCATTTCACCCAGCAAGCCTCACTGCGCGTTCTCACATGTTAACCCTGTTATTTGCCTCAATTGCTACCTGCTGGGAAGTTTCCTTTGTTTCAGTCAGCTGAGACAGTCTCTCATTAGGCTCATTTCTTTCCCAGCAAAACATCTGAAATCTTGGCAATTGTTCCAGACATTTTCTGTAGGTGCAGAACTAGAGTAACTTTTTCAATGAGCATTCTCTAGTAGTCACTAATTACATCAAATGATGTAATTCGTTCCTTTCTTTCCTTTCTTTCTGCTTAGAATTTCTTGATGTAATTCAAGATCTAATATCAAGCAGTGTGGTTAATTTATGAAGAGTTCCCACCCAGTATCTCAACCGTGATATTTTTATTATGACCTAATCATACACACAAAAAAAAGGAACAGTATGACCTCTTTCACACCTTTTCCAACTGAGACATTACTCCAACTTTGGCTTTAAGCCTTAAACACACCATCACTTTTGCTGTGCAACAATCATCAGACAATTGTGCACATTGTTTGTTATATGATAAAGTACCTTAGAATTTTTGCTAACCAGATTCAGTCAACATTCATGTTTTTAGTCAATAAAACAAATAACACATCAGGGAGGCATCTGAAGCATTAGTCACTGAATTATCCAGACTGAAATTCACCATCTCCAGCTATTAGTAACAAATCTGATCAGACAGAACAGAGAGAAATTGAGTCACCTGCTTTCAAGTGAGCATCTTTGCCAGCTAAGTCCGTAACCATTATTTAAATAGTAAATGGTCTAAAACCTTCTACACAGATTTTAAGAAACCAACCTTTCCTGTGAAAGCTAACTCTACACAATTGGACTGATTCATGTTTTTGGTCATTTTTAGTTCAGTAAAACAATGCCTGCTGTTGTGAAGCTGCTCTCCAGCATGCTGCAGCCATCATCAGAGGCTGTTTTACAGAGAACTACATGCTCAACACTTTGCTTGGTGTGACTCACTTAAATTTCAGATGAAGCAGCAAGTCACCAGCTGCCTCCAAGTACCAGCCCTGTCAGTGTTCCCTGTGCTTGGCTGACAGACTGGTGCCAGCAGCCCTGATCTGACTTGCTGTGCAGCACAGTTGTACCGATTACAGAGCACGTTATCTGATGAGTAAACTAAGTTTCTCTGCATTTCTCAACTATCCTGAGTGCTTTTTGTCACCCTAACTATGGTTGCAGGCTAAGAGCCAACAAAACCAGTGTCTCTGAGCTTCAAGAAGCTAATAATTATATATTAAATACTCTTTGCTAGCTCTCCTTTACCAACTCAGTATCCACACTCACTAATCCTGTTAAGTTCTAAGGTTCAATGTGTGATGCCACTGTCTGGGTAGATAGTGGTCATTATACATTCTTTCACAAATCTAAATCCCAGCAAGTATTTCTCACTGCTTCATAAAAATAAACTCCAAATCAGCATAATACCACCCTTAACAATATTTCCCTTACAGCAAAATTCATACACAAGCCTTATTTTGAGAACTCTTTATAGCTCAAAAATCCAAGCATTTCCTCTGCTGATCCCTGTTATTTCAGTTTGCATAATTTATCTTCAGAAATTGAAGCTGCAACCTGTGCACCTGAACATCTGAAACACACATAATTCAACACCTTTTAACTTTTTATTTTCTGCCCTAACTCACACCACCGCTCCTGCTATTTGATCCTCTGCTTCAGACCACTTTATTCCCTTTGAAAATTATTTTTAACAACTACAGAAATGAATCTGCATATTTCCCATTTTTCTTTCCATACTAATACTTCTCTGTCCAGTGTTAGAATTGAACTTTTTCTTTTTTTTTAACCATTGACTGAAAACACAACTATGGTACATAAACACATGTGAGTATTAGTGGTTTGAGGGAATGGTCATACTATAAAATGCATATTTGGAAAGTCAAAAAACCACCATAGGAAGAAAAAACCCCAAATACTTGAAAGAATTAAAAAAAAAAGCCCAAACCAAAATTAAACAAATATTCCTCTTACTTTTTTATATTAGTGCAAAAACATAGCCAAGAACTAGCAAGATCTATTACTTATCAAAAGTTCCTTTATACTGAGCTACAGAGAAATTCAGATCCACCTGGGTCACAACAGACAGGAGGCATGAAGCTTTTGAAAGGCCTGCCACAAGTTTAGTAAATCATTCTCCTAAATAATGGAGGTACAAGATTCAGATCCCACTCTTATATTAATTCTTTCTTGAAAAAAGTACCTTCCACAGCTGCCAAGGGATTCATTAGACAAAGTTTGATTAATTTCACATAACAAGCTTAGGGCACAACACCCCAAATAATTTAAACCTATTGTGCCAACACTCTTTCAAGGAAGACACAGAAATATACATTGGTACAGGTTTCAATTATATTTTGGATTGTTTAAAGAAAAAAGTGAAACACTTTGTCTTTTCTTATATCAATTTGTCTCTACACTTGACAGAAGAGAATTTCTTCATCACACCCCAAACCTTGTTAAGTTTAAGGGTTTTATAACAAAAAAAACCCCCAAAATTACACAACCTTTACATTTTATTTACCTAAATCTGAACTAAAACACTCAACTTTAAACTGACCCAACAGCATCCAAACAAGCTGGGGGTCCCATGAAATAACATCAGCTTACTAAGTCACACGCTGAAATTCAGTCAAATTAAGTTTTGTGGATGCAGAATGACTGAACCTGAGGGGCCACCCAATTTCTGTCTGAATGTCTTATTTCTATCATTCTCTCCTCTTCCCCCCAATATAGATGTGTGCTGCACTGAGCTGCAGCTCTCAGGCTGCTGCTACCTGCAGCAGCACAATCCATCATTTGTATGTTCATAAATTTTCAACAGAACCCAGAATCACTCAGTCCTCTCTGCCCCAGCCCATAAGTGCAGGATACAAATTGCAAAATAAACGTCATTAAAAGAGCTGCAAGATGAAGATTCATTTACCACACCAAAACCAAATCCACTGCTGCTTTTCTGATATGTGTAGGCTACTGGTTACATGGACACAGATGAAGATAGCATTTATTGTTGAGATTTTCCTGTATTAATTAGGTAGTCTGGATTATTAGACTGTTAAAAATATGATCAGGTCTAACAGTAAATTCTTGGCCCTGCCTAGACATGGTGAATTCCTTTTTGCCCACAGGAAGAGAGGCACAATAGAAATAGGGAAAATAAATCCCTTCCAATTCCAACATGATTTGGCTCCTTTTGAAATTCATTTGGAATTGATCTTTCAGGGGAAAACACTGTAGGTAACCTGTCAGCCATACAAAGGTGATAGTTAAGGTTGCCTGCTGCTCATTGCAAGGCTTGAAACAGCATAGACATGGAAAGGTTTTCTCCACAGAGGACTGGAATTAGAAATGCTGGAGTTATGTAGAGCCAGCCTAGAGAGACAGGTGCACCTTCTGTCACAATGCCATCTCATGACATGAAATTTAGACAAACATGAATAGATTATATTATTTTATAAATAACAGATTGTATTATAGATATAGATTATATATAATCAATTTATATTATATAAATATATAAATTTATATTAAATTTATATATGTATAAATATCTATAATATATATCATATATAAATATCATATAACAATATAACATTATAATAGTACAATGTTATTCAATATATAAATACTAAATAATATATTTATATTATATATAGTATATATATAAATATATGAACACCCATATAGATTATATAGAAATACTATTTTAAATAGATTTATTAAAATCTAAATAGATTCTATTATTACATATTAATATTTAAATATATTATATTATTTATATTTTTATAATCATTTTTACAGGTCTATGAACTTTATCAGATCCCCACTCCTGAGTTCTCTAAATTGGAAAGCTGTAATGATATCATTTCTTTTTTTTCTCCTTGAGTCATAAATATATTTTGGGATTCAAAAAAATATTAGAAAAAAATATCCATTTAACTAAGTACTATGAGAGCAACTAAAGAAATCAGATTATCAGACAACATTCAGCAGCTGAGTTAGACCTGCATTCTATGAACATAACTAAATTTCTGAACTAAATCAGAAGAAAGCAGTGTCACAAAGGACAAAGATTAAAAAGAAAAAACACCACCTCAGGTCAATGAAGTAAGAAATCATCTCATCATTCATGCTCTTGTGTAGTGGTATCTTTTAGACTTTTGCTTAAATATCCCAAAATGAGACGACATTCTGCTTAAAAAGGATGTAGCCACGAAAAGGCACAAAAAAGTGCCTTTTATCACTGGAATTTTACCACATTTCAGAAGATATTCACAGCTAAATTTAACATTCTGCTTCATCTGAAGCCAAAAGATGACTCAAAAACTCTAAGAATATAAATGGGGCCAACCTCAGCATGGTAAGCCAAATTTGTTTAACAACCTTTTATATACATGAGGTAACACCTTAACACATATTTGGTAGGAGAGAACTTAATGTTCCTCACTATCTCACTGCTTCACTTACTGATCATTCCAATAAAACTTCAAGAACCTCTTTGATAAGGCAAGAAATCGCTTTAGAATGTGCTAAACAGATCTGCTCACTATAAATAGTTTGGGAATGCTGTAAACACTGTGATCAAGAGTGCAGATTAACATCAAACATCTCTTAGCAGAGGGTTACATTTCACAGCTCTAACAGGAATCAAAGTCATCAAGAGGAAAGGAAATGATGTTATTTAATTTTGCCTTAAAATAAAATTCTTTAAGGATCTACCTGGGGACCATAAACAGCATCATGAATTGTGAAATCCCAGGGCCTGAATGCATTCATACCGCAGATGATGCTCCACACCACTCAAAATAAAACATTAGACACATTTGGGAGTGCTTCCCAAACAACACACTTCCTTCTCAAATAGCAGCCTACCTGCTTCCATGGAATTCAAAATTAACAAAGTTCCCATTAATTCAGTAAGGGCTGCAGAAAACCCAGTAGAGCCTCAGCTCCAAAATTATTTATCAATCTATTTGATCTCAAATTTCAAAGACCTTGGAAAATCCCAACAAGTACATCTCCTCAGCAAAGCAAGATAGTACAAACACACTTTTAGCAGGAAGGTCTGGCAAGCTTAATCACTGAGACAGATGCCTCAGTCATTATCCAGGATCAACCCAAAATATACAAAATGCCCTCCAAAGCTTCTGTCAAAGTGTGGCAATAAACCATGACAAACTTGTGCCACAAAACTGCTCTTTCAGGACAAAACTAATCAGTCAGAGGAATGTTACTAGGATTCCTGTGTAGAAGAGTAGGTTGAGTTGTAATGCCTACCAGCACCATATCGGCTTCCTTTCCAAGTAAAATATATTAACAACCTTTTCTGCAGGAAGTAAAATCCACATCTTGCTGTGCATTTAAGCAAAAAATATCCCAAACCCTGAAAATCCTCTCAGGTAGGCATTTCTGTCCAAGACAAGGGCTAACACGGGAGCAATAAACATTCTAAGCAGCTACAGTTCTTACCCTTGATCAAGAAAAAAAACAAATATCAGTTTTAAGCCAAATCATTAATTTTTTTAAAAAGCTGTTTGAGGAAATTAAAATGAAAAATTATCTTTGCCTGAAGTCCTCCAAAAGGGACAAAGTTATTTCTATGCTAACAGAAGTACAAGGCTGGCTCTGTTACCCAGTAAATCTGTTGCTAGCATGAAGGAAACAAGTTTTTACATGAGTGAAACCACTGAACAAGGTAAAAAACATTAAAAAAAGACCACATGCATCCAGTTCAGCTCAAGACTGGAAATGAGGCAGAATACATAGAAACCTTTTACATGTGTTTTTTAGACCAAGACTAAGTATTTTTGCTTTGCATCAGATTCTTTTTTTCCCCACTAGTAGTTTCTAATAAGCTAACCTGTATTTTCTGCATCATCTAGTTAGTCTTTTTTACAGAAGCTGATAATTTTGTAGACACAGCTCACATATTGAATTGTAAAATATTAACTTGCATTACTTCTAATTAAGTAGCTTGAAGATTTAGTCAAAACCCAATTGTATTTTTCAACTACCTGAGAAGTTTTTATTGTTCCTAGCTTATATTAATTTTATCAGCCTACTCTTATAAGTCACAGCAAAAAAAAAAGCAACACATCAAGTACCTTCAAAGATATTAGCTCTATTATTTCAAATGCTGTAACAAAATTCATTTTTAAACACCCTCAAAATTACCAAAAAAGCAATACATCTAACACTGCCTAATGACTGAAGAAGCCTTACAAAGCCAGTGTGCATGTCAGAGCTGTTCACAAACCAGAGAGACCTTTCACACCACGGAGCTTGTTCCCAATCCCAGCACTGACAGCGTGCCTGAACCAAACACAGCAGGACAAATAACAACTGGGTATCTGCTTGCATATTAATGGCCAACATTCTACCTGCAGAAAGGAGACTGTGTAATTTCAATCCCAGCAGCAGATGAAGTTGCAGTGTGTTTGAAGGCTGACACTTGGAGCAGCTGCAGAACAGCACCGACGCTGCAGACAGCATGGAGCACGCTGGCTGGCACTGCTGAATGTTGCTTCAGAAGCCTCATAAAACATTCCCAGATAATGACACATATTTTCTTCCTGCAAACTCAAACAGCTGGTTCTCACTGACACACAGCTTTGTCAGTGCCAGGTTAAAGAAATCCTGCACATGATCACAGGGAAACTCTGCTCTCACCGTTCTAGTCAGGAGAAAAGTGAACACACACACTTGGGAGTTTTACCTGCTACCAGTCACAGAATGTTCCCAGTTGGAAAAGACCCACAAGCATCATCAAGTCCAACTGTTAAGTGAATGGCCCATACAGGGATCAAAAGCACAACTCTGGCATTATTAGCACCATGCTCAAACCAAAGGAATCCTTTAAGATTTGCCTTCCCTCACAGTGTTCCACTTCCACATAACATGCCAAAATCTCACTACGTCTGTAACAGAGCCTGTAACTTCATCAATAACCACAAAAAATAAACATTAGAAAACCATCTAGACTTGATCTACAAATAGATCATTAAAACAAAATGTACTAACAATATCAGATCTAGGTAGTTAACACAGGTTTTATTTTGTTATGGACTAGGGGAGAAGTGTCCTGTTGTGACAATGTCATTGATGCTTCTGGAGTTCAGAGGAGGACGTCCCCCATGTTAATTCCAGAGTAAAACTTGAAGTACATAAACCACTAGAAAAGTACAACCAACATCATCTGACCATGAATATCATGACAGAGAAAGAAGACAGTGAAAGGCTTTCATTTGGTATAAAAATCAGCTGTTTCCTTTCCCTTACATGGTGCTACAGCTACCAAGCCTACTACTCAAGAACAAAGAAATAATATTTTGCCTCTCCATGATCTTGAATACTCAGAATGGATTCAGAGGAAGCAGTGGATGGGTGTTGCTAACAGCATTTGGCAGGATTTCTTTACAAATTCAGCAAATCCTCTTTCATTGATTTTGGAGTTTTTTTGACTGACTTATGGCCAAAAGAAGAAACTGAGAAAAGGGGTTCAGGACTGCAAGAAACCATCACTCTCTCTCAGTCGTAATCAGTTTTCTTCCCCACTTGGAGTAATGGTAACTTTGAAATAAGAGTGTCAACTTTTCAGGAGGAAACACTCAATTCCCCCTTGCTTCACCACGTCATTTCCAGCAACAATTTCAGTTTTGATGACATAAGCAAGCTCATCCCCAGCTCTCCCCCTGTTCCTCATAATGCAGAGTGGCTACAGAACATACAATATTATCTGAAGTGTTATTATTATCTGAAGCAATATTATTTGAAGCAATTATTATTCATCCCACCAGAAAAGCCTCCCTTTCACGGGATATGGTACAAGTTAATCTCTAAATAAGGGAAGACACTGAGGGTGCAGAATATCTGGTTATTTCAGAATTCCTTCCATCTATGCATAGCCAGTGCAGGCATCAACTTATTGAGCCAAAACCAGGATGCTACACATATTTTACAAAATAATCTTAATGAGAGTGAAAAAACACAAGTTAGTTAGGATCAAACTGTAAAAGAAGAAATTACTTGGGCTTCTAACTATTGAGTTCAGCTGTGTTTTTCACTCATTAATGTAACACAAGTAAAACAAGTGCTCACAAATATTTGCAGTGAAATAAAAGCATCTGGCTATGATAAAGTGGACTTCTATTAATCTCCCTATCCCCTTATAACTTCTCTTTCCTTCCCTATGTGGTAACCTACTAAGAAGCAGGTCACTAAAATCAGGAAAAACATACAAGCACTGATGCACATGAGTAGTGAAGTCCATAGATTTCTTTCACGTGCATATTAGCATTCCAGACAGAACATAGGAATCCTCAGCATGACCTGTTGTGTTTTTATAATCCTCTAAAAGAAAGCAGTCAGCATTTCAAGCCTTTCCAAAAGCTATTTATAATGAAATATGTCAAGTATCTTAGCAAATTTTCCAGCTCTGTATAAAAATTCTTCTCAACAGTGCATACAGTAAGCACATCAAAGACAACAGTTAGGGGTGCAAAGGTTTTTTTGTGGCTTTTCTTCTCAAGGCTGTATTTTTTTTCCCCATTTATGAATGTTTCCTGTCTGCAAATTAAGCCTATGATCTAAAAGCTAAAGAATCAAAAGGCTCAGATTTTTATATCAGGCTTTCTTACAAACATCTGCTTAGAAAAAAGGGTTTTATTTATTTGACATCAATCAAGTGTTCAAAAGAAAAACAGCAACATTTGCTTTGCAAGGTGAACTAAGTGCAGAGTTTGCTAATACCATTCTGAGTTTTAGACAGCCAGAAAGTTAAGTTGAAAATTAATAAAATTGGCCGTAAAACCTTTGGAACATTCCATCTACGTGGAGACAGAGCACAGCAAAGGTACTGCAGTGGCATAACTGTGGGATCAGAGTCAGATTAAGACTCTTGGCAGCTGCCAACAGAAATAAAACACCTCTTTCAACATAATAAACCAGCACATGGATATATTTCCTTAAAACTAGGATATTTTTAATTAACGCGTTCAGTCACATCTCTGTGAAAAAACAAAGCAAATTTAAATTATGGCAAAAATAAATTTGCAAACCGCAGGAGATTCAGCTATTTTTGAAAGCCATTTCCTTTTCAAAAGGAAAACTGATCAAAGACAAAAATGGATATTTTTTGTGATATCTGTGTGATGATGAAGGTGATGCTCTTCAGCAACTGGATTCGGACAAGGAACTCATTTCATGCAGGCCATTAGACAGATGGCCACAACTTTCAATCGTGTCCAGCCTCATGGCAGTTCAAACTCAGGACCAAGAGGAAAAAAGCTTTGTATGCCATTAATAATCTCCAGGCCATCTGTTCCCTGTAAATGGAGACAGTCTAGGACAATCCTCAACATATTTTTTATTACAATATTTATTTCAAACCTCTCCAGAAGCTATTTACCACATCAAGTTCTCTCTATTTGCCAAATATTAATTTATCTCGTTGGAATCAGCTATGAAAACACATGAGTTGCTTCTATTGAACAAACTTTAACTGGCATGCCACCCTAGAACTGAATGGCCTTTTCCATGCCTTAGTTGAAAAAGGATGTATTGTTCAAGAGCTTCTTCAAAATTTTAAATAAAACACCACTTACATGTTGCTGATCTCACAGATATGCTACATTAGGACACGCCAATTATGAAAATGCTTTAATAGGAAAGCAATTGAAATTAAACCCTTGTGCTAAATACCCTCAAGAGCACATATGGATTTTAACTTCCTGATGAGGTGACCTTGGTCAGCTGCCAGGCACCCACCCAGCTGCTCTCATTCCCCCTTCTCACCAGTGGAGAAGATAAAATGGAAAAGCCCATGGGTTGACATAAAGACAGAGAGATCATTTACAAATTAGTATTACAAAAAATAGACTGCTCCTGGGGAAAATTAATTTATTACCAAATAAACTAGAGTTACACAGTGAGAAAAAAGACCAAAACTAAACACCTTCCCCTCCTCATTGCTCACCTCTGCTCCCTCATACCTCACTCCTCTATCTCCTTGGACAGCATTTTAAGGTCAGTCCCCAGCTCCTCTTTGCTGCTTCTTCCTCCTCACACTTTTCCCTTGATCCAGCATGGGACCCTCCCAATGGCTGCAGGGATAAAACTATTCCTGTGGGGACCCTCCATGGATGCAATGGGGGGATTTGCTCTGCTATGGTCCCATCCACAGCTGCCAGGGAATATTTGCTCCCCCAACACTTACACTGGGAGTTGCAGAGGAATTCCTGCATCTCCTGCTCTCCCTGTCCCTGTGTTTGTGGCTCTCAAAGCTGTCCCTCACTTTTTTTCCTTTCACCACCAGGCAGTGCTGCCCTCCCTTAATGTCACTGAGGCATGACCACTGTGGCTGTGGATTTATATTAATAAAATAGTTTTATTTTAGTAATAAATACACAGCTCAGCTGTGCCCTAGGTTGGAGGGTCAGCTGGGACCAGCTGTGGCCAGCACAGGGCAATCCTGGCCATCCAGCAGGTGTCCTTGCACTGTGGCTCAGCCCCCTACAGCTGATGTCACCAGCTCCATCTTCACCTTTTCAGCATTCCTATAAAATTTAAAACTCATCCCAATTAGAACGAAGTGGTATTGAAAGTGCAGTGCTGATTGTTTCCCTTTTCCTGCTTTTCATTTCTCCCCAGGCTTCCTCACAAGTTCACCGTGGGCAGCTTGTTCCACAGATAGGAACAAGTTTTCTGTCTCAACAGATTTTCTGCTCTAAGTCTGAGCTGCAAACTGCTGTGCTACTCCCAGGTGGCAGACAGGCCAGGCTGTCCCCAGCCCTGGGGAGAGGTTGGGACTGGGCACCCAGCCTGGCAGTGGCAGCTCCCCAAAGCATGCAGGGTCACAGGCAGGCGAAAGGATTCCAGGGCGGCTCTGACACGCACAGGCTCATCTGAACTCAATACTGCACTAGCAGAGGGTTTAACTCCACACAGCCTTTTCCTTTCTGCTGGCAGGGATCTGGAGTCCTGATAAAGAAGGCTGACAGACCCAAGTGCCATAAATCCACAGATGCTGGCAGCAAAAGAAGAGGTAGGGCTTTTAGGGAAACACAGCCACTTCCAGATCTGGACAAGTGCTGCAATGGACTCTCTCTCCTTCCCTAGCTGTCTTTTGCCCTTCTTACCTCCTGTTATTGCTTAAAAAGTTATTTCTCAGCAATTTCAGCATGTTGAAAAATAAAACACCACTTTAAAAACTGTCAGAAGCAAATTTAAAAAATGAAAATCAAACCTCAGAACCATGCATCCAGTACAAAAAGGTTGAAAAACTGTCCACTGAGAAGTAGCTGAGAAAAGTGACCAAGAGGTTTTCTTGGATTTAGGTCAAAGAAAGCAAATTACCTCTCTTGTATTGTCCAATATCAAACAACTTAGGCAACACATATCCCTAGGATGGAAATATACTTGGTTCCCACACCATCCAATAATACTGAAACATAATCATCCAATAATACATCCAATTCCACTGAAAAAGCAGGGAAACTAAAAAAATACCTTAAACCTCAATGAACACACTTGTTTTCCCTTACTGATTTCAAGTTAATTAAGGCAATGCAATTTTCCATATATAGAAGAGTGGGAAAAAAAGTGGCTGTAAAAAAGTGTAAAGTGGTAGAGGACTATGAAGCAAAAAAAAAAAAAAAAATCCACACACCCTAAACTTCTTATAAAGAGAACCTGGTATAAATTTTTTCATTGAGCTTGAAAATGAAGCAGTGTGAAATATAACCATCTATTTCACTGCTTGTATTTTAGGTTAGAGTTTTGCTTTTCAGAAGAGGTAATACACAAGATAAATACATCTCAACAATTCTGTGTGAAATCCAGACAATCATTTGTCGCGATTTTTTTTTTTTTTTTTGGAATGGGCAGTATAAATTCTTGAAAAAGCTTATATAAATCACTTCCCATAATATTTTATAAATAGTAAATATTTTCAAAAAAGGTGACAAACACAGAGAGCCATGGCCATGATGCAGACATGAGGTCACAGTGCTGCTACACAGTCAGATGCCCTATTATGAAGCTGTCTTAGCAGGCAAAAGGAATGGAGAACCAGAGCAACACTACATCCTCATTAATCCACCTCCATAACACCACTTGATCTCCCAAGCAGCAGCTGTGGAAGCAGTAAGCCTGCTTGTGATCATCCTCTATGAGGATGGTGCAGCTTCAAGTATTCCTGTCTGGAGCTCCAAGACAACAACTGTGTTCTAACAAGCAGTGTGCACCAGATACTCTCACAGGAGACACAGCTCCTGTCCAGAGGCTGTGATAATATTGGTGATAATCTGTGCTAGCATATTAGAAATTGTTTGTATAAAATATTTTCTCAATTCAATGTCATCTATCCATTAACTCGCAATACCTGAGGAGCAGGACATTTTTAGTATACCTAAGTACAGTAATTTCTTATTTACAAGCATTAAATAAACTGAAATTGCTGACTAACTAACTGAAGGGAGTGACATCCTCTCTTTGCTAGTCTCATTAAAGTAGTGAAAATGAACAAGAAATATTCATTTGTCTTTTTTTTATATTTCCCAATTTTAGGTGGGTCGGTTTTTTGTTTTTTCTTTTATTTTGAATCAAAGTATTTGCAAATAACTATGACCAGGCCAATTTAAACTTCAGAATTCCCAAATTTAAAAATCAATTAAACTATTTTTTTCGTAATTAAACAGATTACAGTAGAAACATCTGCTTCAACTGGATGTCTTCCAGAGTATTTACAATTCAAATGCAGCTGCATTGTTTAAATAAAGAAGTAGAAATAATAAAACAAACTAATAAAAACTGCCAACCAGTAATCAGAGGAGAACATGTCCAAGTCTTTACTTATGCCTGAGCAAATGAAAACCTTATTTAACTGCAAGTATTAGGTGCTGAAATACACCTTCAGCCGATACTTGAAATTCAAAGCTGCCAGCCGCCCTTACCAAAGGAAAATTTAAGTATTTCTTCATAAATCTTCAAAGGCAGAAAGAAATAAAAATATAAGGTGAAACGTAAGGCATCGCTACATTTCAAAATGTTGACTTGGCAGGTCAGATGAGCTCTTCTGTCTCCTTTACTTTGTAACTCCACATCAACTTAGACACCATAAGGAACTGAAAGAAGGAACTCCATCTCTCCCAGTAATTCCATTTTGTTCATTCCTGCTGCTGTGCCACCTACACTCTGACTGCTGGCTTCTGGACTGTGGAAGGGCTCCAGACACAAAATAACCTAGCAGGATGATTAGCTTTAATCTGCAAGTTCTCAGAACCTGTGCCATCATAGAAACACTTTTTCTGGCCTTGCTGTTGGAGCACCAACCAAAAATGTTTCTTAAAAAAAAACCCTGTACATGGAAAAAAGCTTGTGTCTATGAATGTCGTGGGAAAAACACAACTTTATAGATAACATTTTTGCAAGTTTTCATGTTCTATTTTAACTCTGTATTTATTTGGATGGCATTTGCTCTTCTAATGAATGCAAGACAACAAGAAACATGTATTTTTTCACATTTACAACTTGAAGCATATATACAAAGTAAGAAATTTTCTCACACAGAATTTGATGCTCCAAAAATTTGGTCATCCTGCTTGTATACACAGATTTAAACCAAGCATCTTTAAATCAAAGAAACCACTGAAACAACCAGCAATGATAGGTTTAAAGACCACCAAACTACTACTCAAGAGAAGGGGAAGAACCATTCTGTCACAGACATCTTTTACAATAAATCCTTTCCCTAGGATTTTTTTCCTCCTGAGAAGCTGAGAGGCCTCAGGAACAAAATGTAAACATTGATTATCTGCTGCAGTGGAATGCAACAGGTGCATCTGGGATTGGTCCACGCTGGTTGTTTCTAATTAATGGCCAATCACAGTGAGCTGGCTCAGACTTGCTGTCCGAGCCACAAACCTTGGTTATCATTCTTTCCTTTTCTATTCTTAGCTGGCCTTCTGATGAAATCTTTTCTTCTATGCTTTTAGTATAGTTTTAATAGAATATATACCATAAAAAAATAAATCAAGCCTTCTAAAACATGGAGTCAAATCCTCATCTCTTCCCTCATCCTTGGACCCCTGTGAACATGGTCACACTGTTCAATTAAAACAAATCATCTATAAGAGAGTATTTCATACCACAACAGTGACAGCCAAGAAACAATAGCTAATAAACACGAAATCACTTCATAATATAATTTGTCTTTAAAGTAAAGCCTACCAGATTCTAACCTTTTATATATAAAGCCCTGAGCCATGCACCAAATCCAAATAGGCATCTAAATGAGCCTCCAAGAAACATACATGTCAAAATTACATGTTGTCATCGTATTGCAAAAGTCCCATACCTTCTTGGTGATTTCTCATGGGCATCTACTCACAGCACTGACTCCTTCACAGCACAACCAACAAACTCCAACTCTCTCCTCACCCAGCTAAGCCACTCTTTTGTAGCACTCATCCTTATTGGACACAGCTGTGGCCTGTTAAGGGCAGGGCTGTTCCTAATCTTTGGTGATTGGTACAGCTGCAACTCCTCAGGTGTGAGATTACCTTCTGCCCTATCTTGATTTTCTTACATTCTATCCCCCCACAATTCTATATTAGCACATTTGACAGTCTGAGATAAGTAGGAGCTGTGGCTCTCACTGCTGAAACAAAGCATGAGTTGTACAAGGTTTTACTGCACATCTCCTGAAATGCCCACCCATTAAAGAGGGAAGTTTAATAAACTCAGAGAAACAAAAAAAAAGATCATATCAAATAGTTCAGGCATAAAAAAATGTAAATACAGCATCACTGAGTACTGAGTGTAAATACTTCACTCATTAGCTGAAATAAGGACTAAAACCTAAAGAACTTGAAGAGAGAAAGTATTTTGCAAAATAATAGAGTATTTTTGAAATCCCTAGCTCTACTGAATAATAAAAAAAAATTCTGGGTGAGAAATCCCTTGCTTGAGAAGGGATTTCTCTACAGCTGTAAGAAGAATGTAGGTGATAGTAAAAAGGAGGTGGTGCCAGAATAAACTAAGAGAGTTCCTCACATCTTAGTGCAAGAAATCACCTACATTTTCTACTGAATTTCCCTAAATCTTCCACTGGCCTTTTTTCAGAATGTCAAAGCCTACTCTGGTGAATGACTGGGAGCAACACCAGTTTAACTTCAGTTCCTGCTGGCAACTGAATCCTTAATAATTGGCACAGATTAATTCTGAGCAGCAGAGGTTGCAATGCAAAGAGAAGCTCTGACAACTACACATGGAAGGAAAACAAACGAAAAGTACCCTGCTATTCCAAGTAATCCATTTCAAGTAATCCCACTTGAAGTTTGACAGGGCCATAGTTAGAAAGCAATGTGAATTGCAATAGGTGTCTAAGCACTCAAAAGCAGAACTGTTCATGTGACAGGAGTTCCTACAAGTAGAAACAGACCTTATTTAAAGGTCTCTTTTATTGTATTTCTTTAATTGTATACTTAAACTTTAATACATTCATTTGAACTTTATATTTATTCTCAGATTGATTTACTCCATGATTTCAGGCAAACTGAATTTTTTTAAAAAGTCCACTTTTTTGTAGTCCATTCTTGTGGTAGTTGTGTGACACTCCTGCAAAATTTGTTCTTTTCAAAAATATCACCAACAAGCCTAAAACACAAAACTTACCTCAAAAATAGCACCACTATAGAGTTAGAGTAACCTGGACTGATTCATTACTTTTGAGAGCAGCATAAGGTGATGGTTCAGTTCACAATAAAAGATTAAATCTATTTTTAGCCTGCAACTGCACCAACTTCAGCTTGCACATTCAGCTAGGACTATTCTGCATTATTCACAACAAAAATCTCTCAGAGAGCGAAACTTCTTTGCCGCTGCCTGTGAAACCTCCCCGTGCAGGGAGCTGCTGCAAGCAGAGCCCAGCAGGCAGTGCTGACATCCAGCTGGAGCAGCTGTGACACCCTGCTTGCACAGACACAGCTCTCACTCCACACAGAGAGCAGCACAGGCAGCCAGGGGAGAAGCTTGGTACCAAGATGAAGCAGCAGATTGTTCCCGAATTGAAGCAGACTTAGTCAAGGCTCAGTGAACTCAGGCAAAACTTTTGCCAAGCTAAAAGCTAAGAAATAGAGGGAAAAGGTAAAAAGGAACATCATCCTTCAATTATCTTCAACTGCCTCTAATTCTGCATTTATTCAATTACAGAGATGTTTGTGCATCCAAGCTGCTCACCTGCATGTTTTAAACAGCAGCAACTTTTTTTTTTTTGGAGTTGTACACTCTTTCCAGCATTTTCTGAGCGTGCACCAACCACGACAGAACCCAAGCTTTTTTTCTTAATTACTATAAAATATTGACTCACTATGCATTGTCAACTTTTAGAACACAATTCAAACAGTCCAGCCCAGAATGGATTTTTGTAGGCAGATATGAGCTTATTCCCTCTGACAGCATTAGCTCTGCCCAGTGAGCAGATGGACAATGTCAGACCAAAAGCAGCAATTCATGCTGAAACACAGGATACATCACTTTAAACAGCCACTGCTTAGAGTTGGCTTTCAGAGCAGGCAAAGTCCATCTCATCTCTGCCCACAATATAGACCATTTAATTAATTACACAACCCAGTATCACAAACAGAACACAGGAACTCAATTTATACAGTGCTGCCTGAGAAAAAAAATATGTTAAGAGAAACTAGTCAAAAACACCAGTGTTAAGTTTTAAATAACTGAAATCCTTTCTAAGGTGTGTTTATGAAAACAGTCCTTGCACTGCACTATCAGAAGAGGCCTGGAGGTATCCTGCAGACTGGGTCAGAACCTCTGCTCACCTGTTCTCAATAAGGGACAGGGTTGAAGGTCTTGCTCTCAATGCTCAGCTAACAGGACTCCATGGAGAGCACATTCCTGCTTTTCCCACATCAAGTGATGCCTAAAGCCTTTTGTGTAACCACTAACCCTTCAGAGATTATATATATCAAAAGATATTAAAAAAAAAATCAAAAATTAAAAGAAAACACAATCATATAGACATTTAGGTTTAAAAAGAGCTCCAGCATCATCCAGCCTGTCCATTACTAACACCGCCAAGCACATCCCTAAACCATGTCCCTAAGCTCTGAAAAGCATCAACAGTTTTCTGCACAATTCCAGGGACAAGGATCCCCCCATCTCCCTGGGCAGTCTGTTCTCATGTCTGACCAACATTTCAGTGAAAAGCTTTCCTAATATTCAATCTAAACCCCCCCCCAGTGTAACTTGAGGCTGTTTCCTCTTGTCCAAGAGCTTGTTATCTGAACAACCTAGAACATAATTGCCTGTATGTGTGAGAATATCACAAGAACCTTTTCATTTATCTACAGAAGCTGCAAACACAGACAACAAAAGGAAGAAAAATGAGAGCCCAAAACTAGAAGCTCTTGAGGTCCTTGAAAGTGATACACTTATGATACACTTTCAGTTAAATTTCTGAGAAAAAAAAATTGTAACAATGCTAAGGTAAACCCAAAATGGACATAAAAGACTTCCATAAGAAAAATCAAAAGTATGCTAAGCTTCAGTACCCAGAGCTTGTGGGTGGGAAACTGGGGAAAAGAAACTAATCAAGACACAGAACACTCTGCCATGGCTGCTTTTTTTGCAACGTGCACTACATCATTGCTTTTTAAGTTAATCCTCCTTGATAATAAAAAAAACCAAAAAAACAAAACCAAATTTAATGGCACTCAGTTACTTGAAATCTATAAAACTCACCACAGTCACTGGCAGAAAGCAGCAAGAGCTGGGCTACTCACCAAGCAAGGAGCTGTGGATGACCCAGCACAAAAGGCAAAGAGAAAACCCTGAAGTGCCTGAACGCAGCACAGAGGGACACAAAGTGTTGGCCACAGGTGCCACCAACACACCCCAGCGAGCAGCAGGGGAAGGAATGAGCCAAGAACAAGCAGAGAAATCCCACTGATGCTCAGGAGCAAAGCTGGAATCAGACTCAGAGCAGGATCAGGTGCCTGGGCTGAGCTTAAATGGAGCTCCATGGCTCAGGGGCAGAGGGTGAGGCTCCAGGGCCAGGTGATGCTGCTCAGGGCAATCAAGGGCTGCCAGTGCCCTTGGGGCCCCGAGATGTTTTTTAGCTTATTCTACTCACCACTAATTAAAGTGAGTTTTGACAAAATTTGTTTAAACAGGGACCTTTCTGTCCAGCAGGGTTTAATTAATAGTGAAATAAAATGCCATTTAAACACCACAACAAGCATTAAGCAGATGAACTACGAGGATTAGCACTGAAAGAGTGCTTTACGTATTTTTCTTAATCTTTTATCAACAATACTCCTGTTGGGCTAATTGTCAAGGAGCAAGAGAACTTGATAAAAAAAAAAAAAGCAGCTGAAAGGAAGCTCAGAAGAGTGCATCTTTGCAGATAATATAGAGGCAAACAAACCCTTATATCTATTTTTGAGTAGATTAATAGAAACTGTTATTAAAATCGAAGTAGAAGGTATAATTTAATTTAAAGCCAGTTTTGTAAAGGGGACTGATAGTTCAGAAAATTATTGGGGTCTTGCCAAGGTGTCAAAAAGCTGTGGAGAGGGGTGTATTTATACAAAAGGGTTTCAAAAATGCCCCTTGCCCAGGTGCTTAAAGGAACAAAGCTGCCACCAGGTGTCAAATCCAGCAGGAGGAAATACCTGGCTAAGGAACAGTGCAGTAGCCCATGGTCACAGTTCACAGCAAGGAGAAGTTACTGGTGGAGCTCTGCAAGGATTGATACTGAAATTGGAGATATTCAATTAAGTGCTCTAAGATAGTAACTGGATGGTCCATTATTAAATTATCTCAAGGAAGAGATGAATAGGAAAGCAATCAAGTTTGCTGATTAAAATCGGCTATTGAAGATAAGACTACTGAACATGAACCAAACACCTAATTACAGAGGAAATATCACCTGTAACACAGGTACTATCTTAATCATAATTTATTGGAGATTAGGATAATATTCCAGAGAAGTTTCACCAAAGATGTTCACTCTGCTTTTGCTTTCTTTCACCATCTTTTTTTACTCCTGTTGAGGGCATAACCAGTCTTACATTCCATATGGAAAAGCCACCAACAGTTTCTGATTTGGAATTTACATCAGCTGAAGCAGCACAAATTCCCAAGTGACTGCCCATTAAACTCAGCTAGAAATATGCATCCTGTTTTAAGAAAAAAAAAGTATTTAAAGATGAAAAAAAGTGGGCAAGGCAAGGCAGGCACCTAATTGCAGTGAGACTGCTTTTGCAACATTTAGAGAATTTCAAATTGCTTGCATCATTTGTCTACTTATCCAATTCATTTAGACTCAGTTTAAATTGTATATATTAGTAGAGAGGTCACATTAGAATAATGGAGACAGCTGTTTTAGTTAGTATATTTACAAAATGCTTCTGCTGTATTACGTTTTGATGAGTTTTGTGCTGTGAAGATTTCTGCTTCTGTAGTGCTTGAGCTGTCTGATGCGTTGACAATCTCTTCTGCTCTGTGAAAAGTCAGCACATCATAAACTTTCCTGTCCAAAGCACGTTTTGTCCCCCATTGGTCACTAATATTGGATAACTGCATCACAGATTTCACCTTAAGCTCGCTGGAACAGCCTGAAGCTGCTAAATTAGGATGAAAACTACTTTTTAAGAATCATACTTAGCCAGGATCAAATAAATGTCTTGATCAGTGCCAGGAGCTAATATTGGATCCTCAGGGCAGTCCAAACTATATTTTTCAGTTAAAAAATTTTCAAAACCCAGCAAAGATATTCCCACAAATGCTGAACTTGGTAGGGAACCACCCATCTAGCACAGTGTATTGCTTGCTGTGCAATACATCACAGCTTGAACAATAAAATCACATTTTAAATTACCTTCCTAACTATAAAGTGGAAATGACAGTTGTTAAAAAAAATTATAAAAAAAAAAAAAATCTTTAAATGATTCCATGATTTATGAAGGGAACTGCAGGTCCATGCTCCTGATCGCTACATTAGGCAAAATTAGAAGGAACACAAAGAGAGCAGAGTTAGTAAAATGTGTGGATGAATGTGATTTATATTGGAAGAGTCAACGTGGGATTTTGAAGAAAAGCCTGGAAAAATAATGCAGTTTTGTGAGGAACAACAGTACAAGGTTAATGATGTTCCATCTAAGGAATTTACAAACATTTTCAAAGGCTTTTAAACAAAGCCAAAATCATTCATTATGGAGTTTGGGTTTGTTGTGTTTTAAAAGGAAATCAGGCAACCACCTGAGATAACAAGAAAGGCATAATCCACAGATTGTAAATCCTCACAATTCATTTCAAAACATGTTTAAAAAGGTCAATCAGGAGCAGTCAACACGGATTTACAAAAAGCAAATCATGCTCGACCAACCTAATTTCCCCCTGTGACAAAGTGACTGTCTATGCAGATAAGGGAAGCACAGTGAATGCCATGTACATTGACTTTTGGAAAGCTCTTCAACGTCTGACATTCAGACGCATTCAGATTTAAAAGCTGAGGAAGCCTTCCAGTTGACAAGTAAAAACTCTGAGTTAAGTGACTCAAGAGATTCATCTGGCATCACAAATAATATACACAGGCATGGAATATTCTGTCCTATTTGAACAATGCATTTATTACATTAGTTATAACATAAAAAAGCATTCTGAACTTCATATATGTATTACAAAGAAGCAGAGTGTCTCAATGGCAAAAAGCACACACATGGCAGAAAGAAAAGCAAATAACTAGATATTAACCTGAGCATTAGAAGGCAGCACCAGAAGAGCAATCTAATTCAGGAATCAGATTAATAGTCATTATTATCCCTCTCTCTCTCCTGTCTAAAATCCTTCTTTTCACTTATTAACTGGATCTAGTTCAGAAAGCTGCATGAAATGGAGGTGACTGGGTGGACCCAGACTGGTGGGTTTGTTTATTTGTTTGACATGTTTCCCAATTCTCTGGGGTTCAACAAGAACATGGTTGGTTGGCTCCATCTGACACTTCACAAGAACCAAGGAAGCGTCAGGAAGAACAATGGCTACAGAGACTACATCAAATAGCAGGCAACCTGATTACCAATCTTTAATAAAGGTTAAAAACAATACAACAGGAGAGCACACTTATCAAAACAAAGTGTTTTGACAGAACCAAAATGTGTTTTCTTTTGAGAATTTGTCTCTCGGGTATTTTCCGTTTTCATCTGGAATGGACAAAACAAAAACAACACTTTCCCATAGGACAAAAGAAAACATAAGCTTGGCTATGTCTCTAATCAGATTTTCCAGCAATGAAGAAAAAAAGCCCTGATGTCTTCCATCTCCTACTTCTGCACTAACAAAACAAAGTTAGACAGGGATAAAGTGATATTCCCAGCAAAGGAAATATCTGCACCACTTGCCCCTCAGTCCTGCTGAAGCTCCATTTGAGGCACTTTCATTGATCCCAGTTGCCTGGACAAACTGGTGTACTGGTGTCTGACAGTCAATTCCCCATGCCATGCTTTTCTGCTTTGCTTTCATGTAAGTTAATTGTTTACACACAATATTGGCCTTTTCTGGTACTAAGCACAGTTCCTACTTTCATGGCTAAATAGAGTTATTCTAGGCTGTGCCAAGAAGTTACAGCATGCTATTCAGTAAAATTAGAACAAACAGGAAAATTTGTCATCACATAAAATGCAGCACTAATTCATTTTTCACGACTGAAAAAATGTAATTATAGAGCATTTCTAATATAAAAGACTTTATTGCATAAACTTAACACACAATTTGCAAGTTCCAACTAATTAAAAAAATATTTAGGAAGTGAATGGTTTTAGAATGTTGTATGAATTAAGGATATGAGAAGAGTGACAGAATTTTCATTCATATTTATTTTTAATCAGCCAACTGGGATACCAAGATATTGTTTATGAGGGTTCTGAATACATCTAGATCAAATGGAATTACAAAATATATATAATTCTGAAGCCACATCAGTAAGTTAGTGCAGGTCACCAATACGAACACCTAAAAAAGACTAGAGTTAAATTATTTCAATTGAAACATTCTGACGAATATTCATTGCTGAAAACATAAGAAGAAGAACAATAATGAAAATATCCTTGAAATAAGCCCTCTGAGTTTGGTTCAGCAGTCCACTGACTGCTTCCTTTAAATGCCTTGGCTAGAGAAAGGGTTTTTTGTAATCAGGAGCCTCATAAGGAAAGGAAGAACAATTCCAAAGGATAAGAATTTCTTCCTCTCAAAGAAAATCATAGGAGCCCTTCTTTCTCTCTCATTTAGGCAATTTCAGCTCAATGTCCTTCCATTGTGCACAAACCATGGTGGATAGCTAACCTGTAGAGAATGAAGGTATTGAACCATGAAAAATGTCACAGAAATCTCACTAAATTTGTAATTTTTAGGCTGCGAGCACCTATTTAAAAATACCTCTACAAGCAAATTTATATTCCAGTGAGTTAATCATGCTGCAACAGAAGCCTGGAACATTCACTTTGGTGGTCAGAAGAAAAGACCTATACCCTTACAGCAAGCTCTATGGAAAATTAATTTGTTTTTCCCAACACATCACAGCTCTAGACTGAATTTTCAAATGCCTTTCAGAACTGTCATTATCATAACTCCTGATTTCTCTTGTTGCTTCTCTCTTTGTACAAATATTACCTGGGGTTTGCATTGAACTGAGACAATTCCTTTCCCCAGCAGTGATGAGTAATCATACCACTTCATTAGGCAGGTATTAGCTTTTTCAGGAAAAAAAAATCTGAAAAATGTCCAAATTTGAGAAGACTATGAAGGCATTATGAAGAATTTCTCAAGTTCAAAGAAAAGAAAATAGTTAAAAACTTAAATCTTGCAAAAGCCATCTTTAATAGAGTCAGGTAAGTATGGTACTTCAGAGAAGTGTTATTCAGCATTTACATTGCAATTATTTAAGTGTGGTATCCAAGCCAACAGGAAGGGTCCAATTTGAATAGAGCATTCAGAGAAAAGAGCAATTTAAGAGCAGAGGATGCAATTTAGAGGAAAATATACAAGCTGGATGACAGCAAACACTTCATTTCACTCCACAGGTCTCAGAAGTTTAAGCATCTATCTTGAGAATCTAACATTGTCAAATAAGCAGGTCTAGAATTTGCCATCACTAGAAATGGAATCGAAAAAACGAGGAACCTTTTTGTATTTCAAATAACTACCACAAAAAGCCAAAGGGAACAGGGTACTGCTGATCCACTACCATTTAAGTGGGATGTATGGAATCCCAAAAGTGCAGTGGTTTAAATAATCAAAAAATGGTAAAGAAGAGAGCCACTACTCAGACAGAAGAGTTTGAATCCATCCTGTCTCACCAAGGGAATATTAAGCTCTTTTAGCAAGTGAAGTAAGTTATTTTACTTCACACTCTTATCAGAATTGTAACATTGAGTAGCTAACACTTTATAACCTGCTGTTCTAGAGAGGGAACTCATGGAGCTGCATTCTCCAAGCCCTCTGGTTGAAGGACTTGTCTGAGACAGGTGACACCTGCCAGGAGCCCCTGATGGCTGAGGGGGGAGTCTGCTCTCTGATTTGGCATGAAAGAGATGGTGAGATATGAAAGTGGTGGTCCCTTCTCTTGTAAAACAGGAGATGGCTCAGAAGCTCACTTAGTGCACTCTGATTTTCCTCCATATCTAGACTCAGATTTTCCTCCATATCTAGACTCCTGGACAAGTAACTACAGATCATCCCTCAGATATTTCCTTCCTACACCAGTGTTGTTCTGCCAGTCTGGGCTTGAGTTTCCTGCCCAGAAAGAGATGGCAGCAGACTAAACCAAAAAGTATACTTAAAATTTCCTGATGACTTTCATCTGGCAGGAAAGACACTTATGGAACCCAGACAGGCAATTTCTATAATATTATGTAGTGAAACATCAAAAGATGATGGCTGTAATCCTCCTTTACATTAACTTTTTAGAAGAGCAGCAGAAAATAAGGTTTAAAATGGTGACTTAGCACTCAGACACATCACGAAAAAAAAGGGCTGATTATGACAGCAAAATCTCAGTCTCCAAAGCCAAAATGCAAGTTGTAACACAGAAGACATAGCAAAAAAAAAAAAAAAAGGCAAATTCCTTGCAAATTTCCATATAAATCCTCAGTGGTTTACTTTTATAACTCAGTTGCCCTCTATCAAACTAGGAACTGTTATTGTACTCATGGTTCTTTTCTCCCTCATTAAAACAAAAATGAACTCAGTAATATCAGAGGAGGGAAACAAACAAGCAGATACTTAAGAACCAGTTTATTATCTATAAAGCCAAACTGAAAGGGAGCTGTCAGCTGGGATTTTCCCCCTCCTAACCTGTTCTCTGGGAAAGATTAGCTCTTTCAGATTCTAAACTATGGATCAGTAGAAAAACTAAACGGCCACTGAAGTTGCTAAAAAAATAAAACTTAACTTTCAATGAAGCAAAGCTATTTTTTGGGTGTAGAGATTAGGAATACAGAGTATATGGACAGTAATACACAAAGTTCAATTTGTGCTTCCCTGTAAGAACAGGAAGAGTTTTGTGGTCTGTTACAGAACATAGGCTTCCTGTAGCTAAATCATATATTAGTTTGCTTCAGAAAATGCTCATACAATGTAACATAGAAATTGTATTCCACATTGGAGAGACAGCCTAGTACCTCATTTTGCACAGCTGTAACATGCTGCATTTCAATACCAATTCTAAACAGAGCTGCTTATTTTCTAATGGGTTTCTGGAAAACGCTAAATACTATCAAAATGTCTCAAAGCTGATTAACCTTTTATGGAATCAGAAACTTCAGGGCACACGAGCTGGGGAGGTTGCCTTCCCCTGCTGGCAGTTCCTGGACATGGTGGCATCAGATCAGCAATTATTTATCAGCTCATGAGAACTGGCAGGGAAGAGCCTTTGTGTGCCCGAGTTGCTGCGTCCCTTTTCCCTGGAACAGGCAGCCCAAATGCACTTAGGAGCACAGAAATCTGAGAGTGCCTCTGCTCAAGAGCACATGAAAGCTCAGGGCTGGAGCCTGCTATATGAAGACTTCCAACTCCTGGCTGAAGAACTAGGAGATTTCCAGTTTGTAGATAACACTGAGGAAACTGCCTTGAAAAGCCTCAAACTACTCAGCACATCAAGTTCTTCCCATCTGCTGCACACTAAAATCTGCTATTCATTAAAACACTGACTGCTATCTCCTCCTGCTTTGGGGGGCTGTGTGGGCTTTGATTTCCTGTCTTTTTAAAGGTATTTCCCATAATATTTTTTCTTCAAATTTTGTTGGAGTTTTTAATCTTAAAAGCAAACATGAGAAAATGTTTAATCTCAAATTGGAAAACACAAAACTTAAACAAAAAAAAAACCTTTTAAAATCAGCTATTTACAGTTTTACCAATATTTCTCATGAATTTGAAATAAAGATGCCTGTAACTAGCACTGAAGGCCTCTGATAAGACACAGTTACATAGTTTAATATCAATAACTCCTTTCATAGAAGAAAAATCCTGAGACCTTGGCCTTTCCCCCCCACCTCCCAAGATGAAGACAGGAAACTTTGTTCACCCCCTCCCTGACTGCACTCTCTGTACTCACAGCTTGGCACCTTTTTGGACACAGGACACAGAAGCCTTTCTGGCCTGGGTGGAAACACAGACAGCATGTTATCCATAAAACCTGTCTGCATCCTAAATGACTCTCCACCATGCTCTGTCCAAAAGAGATTAATGAGACAGATTTCCCCTCTGTCTGCTGCTCTGCATGTTTGTGTTCCATGCTGAAATCATGGAGAGCTTCAGGGCTGAATTAATAAAAATTGATTAAAACAAACTGGATCTCTATTTTTCTTCATTTGTGCCTGGAAAAATATGTTGATACATTACATTAAATTTCATTAGTAAAAGCCACAATTTAGGAAGTGTTAAATATCCTGATTACTATTATTTTTTTTATTTGAGTATTTTCTGTCCTTAATCTAACATGCAGATCAACTTTTCTTTCTCTTCCTGGGAATTCTAATAACAACTACACATTTTCTTAATATTCTTAGTACTGAAAGCATAAGGAGAAGGGACTGGGGAGGAGTCTTCCACTGGGGAGATTAAAAAAAAAATTACTTTGCTCATTAACTGGAATAAGCATTAAATCCAAAAACTGAAAAGATGAATTACTGAGTAAATATTATACACAAAGATAAAAATTCAGAATCTCAGGCAAGTGGGGATATTGGGAAGGCAAGCTATAGTCATGTCTGTGTTCGTAGAGCAGAATTGCAGAGTTCAAGCTGAAGCAGTGCCTTATCCCTTCCACAGCAGATTTGTGACATAAAATTTACTATGCTTTCCTGCTTTCCCCAAGGATTCCCAAAGCCCAGAGCAGCCAGAAGGTGCAGTTGGGATTCTCTGTGCATCTACTTCTGACCACGGGGATTCTCAATAACTCCAGTCTTCTTGGGTCTCTGACTTTACAGCCTCTAGGACAAGTATACTGAGGTAACAGGTATTTACAGCAGTGCCGTTTCTAACAAGGCACTCTTTTCCCCAAAGATATTTTGAATTTTATTTATCAAAAATTATCAAGCAGCATAGGCATTCTCCCTGTTCCCAGAAATAGCTTTGTCCCCTTTGTCACTTACAAATTCCTTACAGCCAAAGAGTGAAATTCAATAAATCAAGCTACAGTTGTGAAGATGAGCCCCGCATTGGTGAGTACTTTGGTAACAAAATATTTTGCATAGGTTTAACAAATTTATTTATTTTTAACAAATTTTTATTTATTTTGATGTTTAACTTTGTAATGTCAGAAAAGGTTCAAAATTCTTCTCAGTATAAAAATACATATATAGTGTACTTTTTATTTCTATAAACATGTCAACACCACTCTCATATTTAATACATCCATATTAGTTTACATGGAAGAACATCTGTCCTTTAATTCCTCAGCCCAATACACTTTCAAATAATTCCAGCTGCACAGCACTCCAATCTTATTTTCTCCAAGCTCAATGTTAATCTTACATCCAGGATGATGTTTGCTTTCTATTGCAGAATGTAAACAAATTTCTTCCCAAAATGTACTCTGATAAAGGGACTACCCAGAAGAAAAGTGATGCTAAATAAATTATAATATATATATATATATGTCACTTCAACAATAGACATGTCCAATCACTACAAACATGCAAAATCTAAAAGAGGAAAAAAAAAAAAAACAAACAAAACCAAAATATAGTCTAACAGAAACCTGTACAGATACCCAATAAGCAGAACCTATTTGCTACCACACCAGGCATATGCAGAAATAGAGTTCTTTCCATTAGTTTCCCAAACGAACAGCCTTGGAGATATAAACACACACTTGTCAGGACAACCTCCCCAGTGTGAATGCCAATTCTGCAAAATGTAACTGTGTATGCACCAAAGATTTAAAAAACCAGTTTTTCAGGGTCAAGAGAGATTTCAGGGCAAAAAGCTGAATTTACCTCATCTGAATAAACAATAAAGAATAGAAATCCATTAACACAGCAAGAAGATCCACATTGCATCAGTTTTCAGCAGACTTGACTAATCTAGACTCCATTTCTCATAGCTGGATATTCTCCATTTTATTGAAGAAATGAATGGCACATTAGACAGAACTATATTTAGATTCTCATTGCAACAGAATGAAAAGAAAAGGTTGGTCAAACTGCAGAAATAATAACAACAAAGTAAGAAAAATCACCACAGAATTAAGTTGCTAGGATACAGCACACTAATGTGAAATCAGATATACCAATTAAAGTAAAACTATACTTTCTGGATGTAAGAACAAAACCATGTATTAGACTAAGCCAAGTAATTAAATGGAATATTGAAAACAGAAGTAAATGGAAGTGAGCAACTCAAAATGCTACATAGTCAATTCCATATCAAAAAGCTGGAAAGGTGAATTGATACACAATTACAGACACCAATTTGACAGTAGCAAGTATAGATCAGAGACCACTTCTGCACTTAACCTGTTATGGCAAGTTGTAGTTTAAAGTTTTCTCAGTGCTGCTATGATATCACAGAATAGTAAAAGCCAAGTGTTAAAATCACAAAAAACGAACAAGCCACAAAAGCAAACAAACAAAAACCCAAACAAATAAACAAAACTCTGAAAACTCTAAAAGAAGAGATCTAACTACTTGGCAAATGGGTCCAAGAAAGTGGTTTGCACAGAAAACTCAAGACTCCACATGTCCCTGTTAGTTAGTTTTTATCTGCTTAAATACTACACCTGATGGGAAGAAATTCCTCAGAAGAGTGAAACTAATTAAGCAACTAAAACAAACAAATAAAACCCAATGAAAGTAAGGGAACTTTTGAAATACAGAATTTGCCTCAAACTTGTAGATAAAATGAGCACATCAGCCTAAAGCAATGATTTTTCTGGACTGTACTAACATCAGCTTGCCTTTGTATGAATAAGCAAACAGCTTCTGCCTACTTTTCATCAAATCAAGATTTACAAATTCAGCCACAATGGTGAGGAATCAGTGTATATTCTATCATGCAAGACTAAGTTTTTGAAATGCTTCTTTAGGCACCTCTGATTTCTTAGGTAATGCAAATACTGACCGCTCTGTCTCAGGCATGCAAGTTCCAGATGTGCACTATCTGTCTTTTGTATTTTATTTGACCAACAGTAGCAGGTTGAAGCACTTTTTAAGGTGACTCAGAAAACCTTGAAAGCTTAAGAAAACCCCAAAACACAAAAGCTAAATGTCCAAAAAGATCATCTACAACCACTGGGGACCAACAACAAAGCTAAGAGTGTTTATTATCAAAGTTAGTAGTGTTCATTGTCAATATACTGAATACATTTATCTTTACAAATGTGGAGCATATTCTTACATGAAATTATTCTGCTGTAGCAGTTTTACTGTGCAAAAAACCACCCTTCTCAAAAGATGATTTGAGAGCTTTCAAACCAAGTAAGCACCGATATTAAAACTGGGCTATTTCATAAATAAAACTCTCCAGGCCTTGCATTACAGCCCAATAATGTGCTGGCACATGGAGCTGACAACAGATGCAGCAGAAGGAGCATCAACACTTTCAGCATCAAAACACCTGTCTGCAAGGCCACCATGGGGAAGGACAGGGCCTTGGAGCTGCAGCTAAATTCCACATAATCCATGCAATTCCTTACATCAGGAGTGATGGCAAGAAACTTCTGACTTCATAAAACTTATGAATCTGCTGAATCCTGATGCCCTGCAACTGAATAAAATATTTCAATAATTTCTATGCAGGACCTTCAAGATGGTAATCATTTGCAAGGACGCCAGCATATGGCTGATTTAGAGATTCTGACAACTGACCATGGCAAGATAGAACAGAATCTGTCACTCCTCTTTTTTTCTAGCCACAAGTCACTCAACTTGCTACTCCCCAATACCTGTTGTATTACAAAAGCCTCTGCAATGCTGTACACATCTAATCCTTGCACACAACATCCTCCCTGTCCAATAGCAGGCTCTGTTCAAATTGCCATTGAATCAGGCAGCTCTTGCAACCCAAGACAACTTGTTGGCTTGTTTATGTCCAACAGATGGGCCATAAACTTGGAGGCAGCTAAAAGAAGAAATAAAACTGGCAAAATAGTTCTCATAAGCCAGGGGGAAGCTGCATTCACAGAAGGATACATTAAGCTTTCCTCTGTCCCCTCCCAAACATCACACTGATAAACGAGGGAAAAATCAGAGCTGGGAGCTTGCTCTGTCTTCTTCTGTGGTATTTTTCACTTTCCCCTCAATGATCTAAGACATGCAAAAAAGGAAGGAGAGGGAACTGTCAGCTTTGGGCTTTGGATGTTTTTGGGGATAACTTTTAAAATTGACAATTTAAGACAGGCTCCAAGGATGGATAACTAAAGAGTATTCCTAGCTCATGCAAAAGCCAGACATGAAGATGAAAAAAGAGTTGGACAGAAATTCTTGATTTTTGCAGCATGACTGTGTTTACTGCACAGTTTAGAATGACATAAGGTCTCAGAATCTTATAAAAATACATATTTATACAATTAATATATTTCTATACATACATTAATGAAACAATAATATTGGTTTATTTTATGTATTATATTCTTTCAACTTAATACAATATCCAAATTTGAAACATGTCTAATACTTTTTTAACTCAATCATATTTGGCACACTGCCAACGTCTCAATTCAATTATGCTTTTCATTTACATTGAATTTTTCGCAATGTGTGAAGCAGCCCAAGCAATACAATTCAAAATAAAGAAAAAGGAAGGACATACAGACATATAAACTTTTAGCATTTCTTGTTAGGATACACTTTAGAAGTTAATGCACAAGTGAAACAAACTCTATGATGCTGCCAAGCTTGAAAATGTTGGCAGCTGTAAAACTGTTCTATCTAGGAAAAGACACAATTTAGGATGTAAATTTGTGGTAAAACCATCAGTGTCCCAGAACCCTCTACAAGTGCAAAGACACACACTCACAGGACAACAGCAGGCTGGCTCTGTCCTGAACTCCAAAGTCAGGGGTTAAACTTCCAGCAAGGCTGGAGTTATCTGATGATGTTGCTACATCATCAGAAGAGGCAAAGGAGACATCATCATCTTTGTGTGTGCTCTTGTCTGAATCACTTTAATGCTGATGACAACAACAGTGTAGGAACACACAAATGGAGCAGGGTTCTAACACAGTTCTAAGCACAGTGTCTGAGTGATTTCTTCTGCTTTTCTCTAAAGAGGCCACTGCTTCCTCCTCCTCCTCCTTATATTCCACAGAGCCTTGTCTCCTCTCCACACCCTGCTGCAGCTTCTCTTCCTCTTGCTCTCATCCCGTCCCACTGCCATATCCTCTTCCATTCTCCTCTACTGCAGCCACCATCCTGTTTCCTCCTCCCTACACCTCCTCTTCCACTCTTCACAATCCCCCAAAAGCAGCTGTGCCACTCTCTTTCTCCCTACCCCAGCTGCACATGGGCAAATGGAGGATCCAAGGGATAGAGATGGGGGATCCAAGGGACAGAGATGGAGGATCCAAGGGACAGAGATGGGG
>VZSJ01002323.1:741986-763278 GCA_013398405.1 Pheucticus melanocephalus | reverse complement strand
GGAGGATCCAAGGGACAGAGATGGGGATCCAAGGGACAGAGATGGAGCAACCTGCTCCCTCTGTGTTTCTCAGAGCTGCCAGGCACACAAAGGATGCCAGCAGGAAAACCCCCACCGAGGCACAGGGCCAAAGCCAAAAGCTGAGCATGGCTGTGTGCTCCACCCTGAAACAGCTTCTGGGAGCCAGGGCAGCTGAAGATGCTGACTAACAGTGCCATCCAAGCGATCTGTAATTTCCAGAGTATTTAGAGCATATCTAACAGCTTTAAGTCGCCGAACAAATGCATCCTGGCAAAGTCAGAAATGATGAAAAATTTGGTCACTCTCCCAAGCAAAAATGTTTAGAAACAATGCAGGAGGATGGCAATTTTTCTGGCAACTGATGTTGGGAAAATAAACAACGAATCAGTCTTTTAATTTGTCATCCCCAGTTTAGTAATTTCAATAAGTTAAGTGATTTCTTAAATGTGCACCTGGATTTAGTAAGGTTTTAGCATGTGCCCTTTGTGGTAAACACAGCAAATAATGACAACTTTGAGCCTTTTTTAGCTATTGCTTCTTCATCTGCTGCAACAGTAAAGTGAATCTTTGAACAGAGTGTAGTGGAAACAGATCAGTTAGCTGATCCTATTGGTTTTTCTTTCTTCAGTAACTATGATGGAAATAAATCTTTAACCATTGTCTTGGTGCTTACTGCAAGAACTGAATTTTAAATTGACTTGTAAACAAACACGAATCTGTGTGAATGCCACATGATGAGCAGATCTCATAAGGCAGCTATTCGGGTGTCTCACTTGTCTTAGGCACCTGCAGCTTCTGATGAAACACTTCAAAAGATTTGCTGTAATAGGCTCTGCAGAGGAAGCACTTTAGGAGTATGACTAAGCAAAGCAGAAACAGAAGACTGCTCCTGAATACCTATTAAGCTAAATGTTCAATAACATGCCTGCAAAATATTCTGAGCTTACATATGTATGCACATTTCATATCTGTATGCTACAGAAGCACTTTAGAGTTATTTAAATTATTTGAGTCTAGAAAACCTGTTTTCTAAAAGTTACTCTTAATAAACTGTTATGAACTTTTAGGAGAAGAAATGCAAGCCAAAAAAACTTCAGCCTCGGTCACATTACATGAAACTGCCATGAGTAAAGAGATTCAAAGACACATTTTCCTTTTTAAGAAAAGTGAAAATGAAGAAAGTGTAATTCAATATACCACATATTCCTAACCACACACATATATGTACCAAATTAATGAAATTTCTGTCATAAGAAGCTTTTATAAATTTACAACTCAACTTTTTTACACAAAACAACTACAGAAGGTCAAGAATCAATTTCAAAACTCTATGTACTAAGAATCAATGAAGTCTTGTTAAATGAATAAAATGCCAAAATAATATTTCAGGTTTAGAGCTTTGGTTTCTTAAAAAGATTAAAATTATATTAAACAGCAATTTCTTTATTCTACTGTAAAATAACTCTACACGATATTCTGAAGCCATAATTTTACAGGTCTGCAAAAGCCATATTTAAAAATTTTATTCAAAGGCTGAAGTTTATACATGTTTATACACATTTTTCCATGTTTAGGTAATTGAAGAATAAAAATAAAACACAAACTGTTTTCTTTCTTTTGTGACTTCAACCCACAGAAGAACTTTGCAAGTCCTCTAGAAAAGCTTCCTTTTCAAATTCAATCTCTTTTGACTGCTTGGTGGGTTTGGTCTGTCAGCAGATACCACTAGAAATTAATACATTTTCAATTCTCCAAATATACCTTGAAAAACATTGAGTAGCATTATTGGGAATACAGGAATCTGATTGAGATGGGATTTGTTTGTTGGTTTTTGGTTGGGTTTTTTTGCCACAAAGCATCAACTAGACTTCATTTTATCTCAGACATTGCTTTATCAAGTAGCTAAATCAGAGGCCAGAATACATAACCTTGGACTACACAACTAGAAAAAACATTTCTGATGAACTAAAACAAAAAAAACCCTCAAACTTCTCATTTTAAAAACACAAAACGGAGACTTGAAGCATCTACAATGAAATGAAGAAATACTCAGAGTCAGCACTCTCTCAAGGGCTTATCTGGAAAGACAATCATAATCCTTGGGCAGAAACCCAAAAACCTATTGAGAAGCTTCTGACTTTAATGAATAGACAGCTACATCAAGAGACCTCTTTGATCAATTTTCACCTAAACCTGCTGAATACATTACAAAAAAATGTAATCATAAAAATTAAACAAGGCAAGAATAAATTAATGCTTACAAGGAGGATGAAAAGCGCAGTTAACAAGTAAGGCCTTGCAACAAATATGTAAGGAAGATTAAAGAAGGACAAATATTTCCATCTGTATATTTTTTTAATGCAACATGAATGAAATTTTGATTTAAAAGTAAAGTAAATTTCAAGTTGTGTATCAGAAGACAAATATCTTTAGTGTGATAATAACAATGTTGGACACATAAAGGAAAAAAAAACAACCTATCATTTTTTAACACAAATGGAAGGTAGGAATCAAATATTCTCAGATCTTCCTAAGACAACAAATATCTCATATATGAAATGGAAATCAAACTCTACTTGCTTCTGCTACTATGTTAGGTTTCTGGAGAACCTAAGCTTTATCTTTGGATAAAATTCATTTAACATTCCCATAAGCAACAATTACCAAATAGATAGGACTGTGCTAATTGAATTGACTGATGATACACTTGGTAGAACTATCAGTGTAGAGAAAAAAAGCACAATTTAACAGCTAAAAAAACCTTCATGACTTAAAATACTGGGCTAATACAGCAGCCTGAAATGAGAAATGGTAGCTATTCATTCCTTCTGCATGATATAGAGAGTTCCCTGTTTTAAGTTTCTTTGCTTCCAAGTCTTAAACCAGAAAAAAAAAACAACCCAAAAAGTAAACAAACAAATAATGAAAAATGTGTGCTCCAAATATTACATTTCCTGTAAATGACAAGCACAGTAATCCAGCAGCAGTGGACATTAAAAATAAGGAAGGATTAGTAACAATAAATTCCTAATCTTATTTATAAATGAATTCCTGGTTCATAAAAGGGACTATAGCATGGGGCAGCTTAGAATAGCAGAATAGTGCTGATATATATTCTGAAAACTATTAGAATAGGCTCTGTTCATAGCAGGATATTCACCCTCTGGATTGAGGCTAGTCAAGCACACAGCATTTGGATTAGAAGCATGAGATACTTGTCACTATATAAAAACTGAATTGAGGAAGTCACTCAAGCTGTTCTTCTGAAATCAGGCACAGGAAGAACCAACCATAGGAACAAAAATATCATTATTAAAGAAATATCACAGAGAAAAAAAAATAAGGTGGAAAAATGAGATAATATAAATTCACACAATATTTTTAAAGAAAAATCTATTTATAATCATTGGTATTTAATGCCATTACACTGGTATTTGATGTTTCACCCTGAAAAGTATTTTATTCTTTTATTACAGAAAGTATGTGAAGCTGAAGCATGTTCAAGACTTGTAATTTCTTAATTCTAATGAAGAACTTAGAACACATTTTAAGTAGCAATTTGATTAGGACTAAATGGTGTAGTGAGGCTGAACCAGCTACACATGGCAGGGATCTTTGTACACATCTGAAATGATGTTATTTCCCTATTTTTTACAGCAGGCAGTCCACCCTTCATGCCTCAAATCACATCCCATTTCTCTCCCTTCTGCCATACTATTATTGTACATCAGTCCTATCCCTCTTTCTATCCAGCATTTCAGAACTCCCTGCATTTCCCCATTTCTTTGCTCACCACAACATCCCACCAAAGCTGCCGTGTGAATCCAGCTTTGGAGAGAGAAAACCAACCCAAGCCCAGATTCCATCTGAACCTTCTTCCACATGACTACACAGGTGACTCCTAGCCTGGCAAATCCTTTCTGGATGCTTCCCCCACCTAAATGTGCACACTCAGCCCTGTAGGTGATTGAGATTAGCCTTGAAACTCCAGGATCAGCAAGGTGCTGCCCACAGAAGATCTGGTTTGGCAGCTCCCCTCACTGCAGCCCATGGAAGCCAACAGTAAAAGCAACACATCTGCCACTGAAAATTTACTGGATGCACTTCACATGCACAATGAAATTCATGCTATCACGTTTTTTAGATGCATCACCTTTTATTCTTGCTAGTGAATAGCTTAATCTTCTACAGGAGAATTACTACTTAACAAAAAACCCTCAAAGAAAGAAAGAAAACGTTCATTAAACCACATTCAGTGCGAAACTAGAGGTCTTTCAAGTGACCTGGTGTTGCAAATTTTGAGTTCTTTTTGTGAAAGAGGAGGTTGCATTAACACTTATATTTGTTACCGTTTTAGATTACTTTTTTCAGGGTTAATAAGCTCAACTGCTTGCAAAATAAGCAAGAAGCTTAAAAGCACTGAAAGTACTTCTATTAGGTGTTTGTATTTCCATTTGTTCAGCTCCTCTTGGAGTCTAAGAAATTGACAACCTCAAAATATGAACTCCTGCAGCAACAAACAGCAAAGGATTTAACCAAAACTAACAGAAATGGTTCCATTTAAGGAATGGCAAGCAGACACCCACCCATTTCATAGAAATTAATTGTGTCCCCTCAGCGAAGAGCATCTGTTTCAGGAAAGTAGGACAAAGGCTGGAATGTAGCACAGCCTTTCACATCCAGCATTAACCAGACGACCCACAATGACCTGGAACAGCATAATTCTGACTCTGTTGAACAAGCCAGTACCAGGTCTTCCATAACTCAGCTGCACTGACATCAACACTTTAAAAAAAAAAATAGTACACATTTCTGATGTGGCTTCTATTTACAGAGAGCAAAATTACACATTTTGAGAGGATGTTTCCACATTTCACTTTCAGAACATTTCCCTTATTGCACTTAATTTTCTTAAGTTTTGGGCAGCTTTCTCACCAGAAGCCAACTCATGCATGGCCATTTAATTTATTAGCTTTGAATGCAGTGCAAATCAAGTGATGAAATACATATATATGTTTACACAGAGTTGAACTCAGTTTAAATGTTTACATACAAATACAGTTAAAACATATTAAATAAATGCAACCTCTATACCATGTATTTTTTCTTAAATAAAAGAAAACGCAATCTGACTTTTTTCCAAACTTCTGCACATGAATTTCTACTGACCACAGTGGGTGTTGCATTTTTAAGTGGACTACATCTCACACAAAACTCTGGATTTCAAGATGCATTTTTAGCAGTCTACACCAAGACTAATGAGTAGATCTGGTTTAGCGCTAGGATGAGATGATACTGAAAATTCTCACTGAGAAGAATGGGACACGCATTAACAAAAAGTTAAATGGTTGTGGTTGCAATGAGAAGAGTAAGGAACACCAGTGTACTGAAGATAAATTACACACGATGTTTCCAGCTCAAGGACTTCTTTGGAGAACTCCTCTTTCAGCCCCTTACGCTTGCTATCAGGTGGTGAACCGTAACTGCTCGGAAGATGCATTTCATATGGAGCAAAACAGGCTCAACTCAAAGGGTTAGCACAGAAGGATAAGCTCAATTCTACTTGATGCTTTGTCTGTCACAGCATTTTGTGATGAGAAAGCCCAAAAATGAAGATTTTGAAGGACACTTGCCAGCAGACCCAGCAACAAAAGATTTAATGAACCAATAGTGAAAAATTTAGCCAACACTTTAGGTGGCTGAAAGTCTTACTTATTATATCAATTTTCTGAACAAATCTTAGTACTTCCACAGTCTGAGAAGACCATTTGGTGGGGTGGGGGAAGAGTTTTTGCTTTGCTGAGATCATCAGGCAACTTAAGAGCACGTACAAGTGCAGACTGCAGAACAATGGTACTTTTTTAACAAATCCATTCTGGGATGCAGCTGCTGGAAAATAGGCATAGATAAAATGGTCCTGTTATATGCATGAGGTTTCTATGTGGCAATTACTTAAAATTTACAGCTTATGCACTCAGCAAGTTGAGAAAAATGCCAACACACTTGTGGGACTGAATAACTTTTCACATGCTGTGACTACACCTTTGAATTTTCAGAGAGCAGACACATGGGCATGTCTACAATTCCCACTGCAAAAAATCACAGAAAACACACAAATTACAGTAAAAAAAAATCACCTTGATATTATCTGAGAACCAATACCTGTTACTTATGTCTTTCACAATGAAAATGAACAGAATCTCAAATAATACAGTCCCACAGAGATGAAAAACACAATCAACTTTGCTTCAGCTTAAACAACTTGTTTCATGGTAGAAGAGCTGGACTTCAGAATTTTATTTGTATTTTTAAGTGTTGCTGGAAAGGTTTCATGCACACTTCAAATTCTTCAGGGAAGTGGGGAGACAGAAGGGTGGGCTGGCAAAAAAAGAAAAACCCCCAAAAAATTCTTTTCTGGGAACTTGGAATATTTGCATAGAGTCAGATACAAAACTGAATTAGGTTCATCAAATATCATGCAATAATTGCCATATCTTCATTATCATTTATTTTCAGTATGGATATAAACTCATGTACACAAACAATTCTTTGCTTATCTCATAATTTCCATGTAATTCTGCTATGTTTGCAATGTTATGCACAGATAGAGGCTTTCAAGATTAATTAATCATGACAAACACTATGAAACAACTCTCAAACAAACTGTATCACTATCATGAACCTGAGTAGCCTTAGAGTAGCCTCAATTTAGTTAGTGTTAACTTTAAAAAGCTAAATTCTAAGGTTCTGAGATGCTACTATCAGGGAAAAAGAGGAGTAAGCACTGTTTACTCTAAATATTAATTATTTCCTTTAAATTCCACAGTTGGAAGGAAGACTTCAGGTTAAATTTTCTCTATTTACACATCTGCTTAGTTTTCATCTGAGCTCTGAAGTGTGAGCTGTCTAAAGGTGTGCTGAAGAAATCAACCAGAGTCACACCCTACACTGAAGTCATACTAGAGAGTCTTGCTTTGACTATATCTGAAATAAAACAGTGACTCTGTGGCAACTGAAACACGATGAAAACAAAGAGGAAGTACTTGTAAATATCAAAAGAAAAGTATCAAAGAACTTAAAAGTGGTGCAGAAGCAGCAAAATCTGAGATATTGTTATGAAAACAAGGTAGCTCTCTATTGTCCCATTCTTACAACCCTTCCATAGATACCATGGAAGTTAAGTTGGGTGTAGCTGTCTTTTTTACTAAATCAGACATTTATGTTTAGTGTTACCACATTATCCTTACTCAAATCCAAACAAAAGGAAAAAAGAACCATCAAAAAAAAAAAAACCACTCTGGCGACAGCTGACAATGGGTTCCTCATGCTTTTGGCCCAAAACAGACATGAATTTCATGTTTATTCAGAATTATTCTCCAGCTGATTTAATAAATTTAAAATATCAGGACTTATGGCGACTGACATAGGAACAAAACAAAACAAAAAAGTAAAAGCTCAGACAATGGAGAAAGAATAGATAAAGTCACAGATTAAAAGAGAAGAAAACCTGAAAGTGGAATACAAAAACTAAATCAAAGAATGTTGGAAAAAAATAATATAATTTTCTCACAAATAGGAATGCAAAGTATTTTATGGCTCCTTTACATTGTGGCATTTCCCTGGATTAGAAAGTAACCTTATACACAGTGTCATCTTGCACCTCGTGTATAAATTATTCATTGCAATGTAAACCAAGGGAAAAAACCTACTGTGCCAATCTAAATTATTTCAGACAGAAGTTACCTAAAACTCAGTACCTTGTTCAGATCTCTCCCCATACTGGTAACACTCACTAGGGGGGGAAAACAAAAAAAGAACTTGGTATTATTTTAATGTACTAAGAAAGCAAATCTGAGCTTTAGTGATCACAGAACCACAGAAACAGAGAACGGCCTGGGTTGGAAGGGACTTGAAAGATCATCTATTTCCAACCTGCCTGCCATGGGCAAGGACAGCTTTCATGCTTTTGGAATCACTGTGCTTCCCAGAACCTAAGCAGAACAAAAGAAATAAAGACCATTTTTATCATATTTTCTCTATTTTAAAACAATAATATCCCCCTCTCTCTTCCTCACATCTAAGGATCAAGCAGCATCTGTTTTCTAGAAGTTATTTTGGAGTGTTGCAGAATGTTGTAGAAATCACAGGACACTTCCAGAGCACCTGGCCTAAATCAGATAATTAAATAGCATCTGTAACTTAGAAAAATCAGTGAAACAACAGCAGCTCTGGTTCTAACACCTCCCTCCTTCACATGTTCATGCTTAGCTTGCTTTGAAAGGAGTGGGTTGGTACAGAAAGACTTATAAGTGGTCCTTCATTTATTTATTGACAGCCCACCTCCAACACAGTACATAAATAATAAATTTTAGTGGCTTTGAATCACAACACTTGAAAAGAAGTAACTGCTTATAATAAAGTCTCTGTCTTTCCAGTCAAATATTTCTTTAAGAGAACACTTGCAGATAGAAGGACTTGATTCAGGGGTCCAACACTTCCTGAGAAAAAAGAGGAAAATGCTGTAAAAATTAAGTACTTGCAATAATTGTGAGTGTGTGCTGATCTGCAGGCCACACTGTGGGCTGGGGAGAAAGTGGAAACTTGTGAGGTAGCTGGTTTGATAATTTCAAATTTATAATACACATTCAGAAATCTTCTGCACACTTGTACCCAACTACAGTTAGGAACACTAAATCTATTAACACATCCCTTTTAAAAGTAACTAGTCTGCTAATCCATGAAAATTGAACCACTATCACTTGAGATGCAATTCTCCAATAAGCAAGCACTAAGCACTGAAGTAACTCTGGCAGTGAGTTTTTATTAGTAGCTTATAATAGTAAAAACTAAAACCAAAAACACTGTACAAAGTCCATTACCACACAGAGCATAATAAAATGTGACTCAAGTTTCAGAGCTAAGAATATTTCTTTCTCAGGAATAAAACAGATTTTTTTTTTAATTCTTTGTGAATTGGAGTTGTTTTGGGTTTCTTTCCTGTTTTCAGAAATAAATCAAAACATCTTTCATTGCTTTTCAAACATTGGAATAACTACTTTGGTGACGCTAAAATCTCACAAAAATCAACATAAAATGAATTATTGCTTTTAACATTGGTATTGCAATTGGAATTTCCAATTGTATGGGTACTATTTAGATATTTGACTAAATCCCTAATTCGTGTCAAGGAAAAGCATTTTTGATGGTTCACTATTAAGCACCAAGTAAAAACCCAACTTTCTGTTTAAGATTCCACTCTGTATTGCAACACTTCAGAAGGAATAGGGGAAACAAATTCCATGAAAAAGTGTTTTTCACACTCCTCCATTAACAGCTGCAGCTTATTTTTTGAGTAAGTAATTACATACTTAGAGCAAACACATTTATAACTCTGACCTAGCCAGAGCACATTTTCAGTTCTCTTTCAGTGCAGAAGTACATTTTCTCCTTATTTCTTCATCTTCCATCTGTTCTTTCAACATTTTAGTTTAAGCAGTGGTCAATGAGAGGCACTCTCTACAAAAGTGCTACATACTGGAGTTGGAGCCTAATTAGACATTTATTATTCTGCTGCAACACTGAACACTAATAAAACAAATCTATCTCGCTCCTAGGCAGTTCATTATAATCTAGCTTCACTACTTCCTATTGAAGCATTAATGGCATTGAGACAAGACAGTGATTAAAAATTTATATTTTTTGTAAATGGAATAAAACTTAATAAATTGGTTTTCTTGTTTAATTAATTGTGGTTTATATACTGCTACTACAAAATTACAACAAATTTCTTCCAGCAATTATTGATGATCTCATTGTGCTGTTAGCAAATTAGTCCCAAAGTGTTTAAGAAACCAGCAGAGGAAATGGATTAAAAAGGTTCACACAACTAAACAAGTTAAACTGATTAGAACAAATAATCCTAAATATAACACCAAGTATAGAGTCTAAAAAGTTATTTGAAGTAACTCCAAAGTCATTCAAACTGAAAATAAAAGGAAGTATATCACCATGCAGAATAAAACTACACCATTTGTTCAATGCAAAAGTTCTTTTCCATAAAGTAAAAAGTGTTACACTGAGAAAATATTAGCTGTTAAAGTAGCATTCTCAATGAAATCTGAAAAAATAACAACTTCTAACATTTAAGACAGCTAAATGCATGAATAGTAGTAGCCTGGTGTTCTCAGTCCATACTTAAGAATTCAGCTAAGCAACAAAGATGAAAGAACAGCACCACCTAGTTCTCTATTTAAAAGTTTTCAAATATCATCATCCATTGATTTATTTTTGTAATCTAAATTCACATATGCGTGTGTATTCTGCAATAAAATCTGTCACACTGCCACAGGAAACAATACTAACAAGTTTGTCAGGAGTTATTAAAGCATCTGATGTAGCTGCTTTACAAGGGTATACTGTGAAAAAAAAATCAAAACCAACTTGCACATGCAAGGACGGCAGAGATGCGCAATAATATGAATCTTGTTCTGAAGCATCAGAACCACTGGATGGATTGCTCATCTTTTCTTAATTCTACTCTTGGGACTATTCCCTAATTTAGCCAAAACACTGTATTTGTATTGATTCCCCTGTACAATAGCCTGACACTTGATAGTGTTCCACATGTTCCAGATACAAAAAATATATTCACAATACAGACAGCCCCAGTAATGTGTTTAAAAAGACAGTAATGTGTTTAAAAAACTTGTTGCCAGTTGTTTCACAGTTACTTTTGTATTCTGCAAGCAACAGAAGCCTTTCAGAAATGGGGTAGATTTTTCAGGTGTTAGCTAAACTGGAAGTTTTAATGTGAAAAAATCCCCCTTTAGAGAAGGAGTGGTGTGTATTGGGACAATCCAGAAGTTTACCAGGAGGCAAGAGCAGCACCTAAGAAACTGCCTACTCCTACTATTCAAACATCTTACCCAAGTTGTGGTAGCTTGGCTGCCAATGTTTATATTTGATAAGCAGTTGCTACACATGCAGAGCAGTAATTCCACTTTTCTAGACATGCTAGATTTCCTAAATTCTCACTCAGATCAAGAGGACATAATAGCAGTGGAACTGTATTTCTGAAGACATCTTCTGTTTTGACATTGATATTCCAAAGTCAGCTCCGATTTCTCATACTAATATACATTTCACTGAATCTTTTCTGTAAGCCTCTTAATTCAAACAGAGCACAAGTGACATTGATACTTTGAGTATTCTGGGTCCTACTGCATTCTACAGTGAAATGGCTTGTCTTGTAACATTAGAGAGAAAATGGGAGTTAACTGCACCTACCAAGTGCTTTAGCTGCATTTGAATGAGATGCTCAAATCAAGCAATTGATTTCTCTTAACTCAGAATGAGGAAAATTAAATGGGGCTACACTGAAATGCTCTCATGCAGTACATTTGTACCAATCTGCAGAAATTCATCTCAATTCCTGGTTTTCCTGTGGTGACTTCTGAAGTATTTTCAGCTCTCATATTTACCCTGTCCTACTTATGCCTGTAGGAAGTCTTCCACGTTTTGCTGACATAAAAAAAAAAAAATCAGGTGAATGGACAAAACAGACTGGAGCTTTATGACCATCCCTACAAAAAGCATTTGAAACCAGTGTCCCTGGCAGGAGGCAGGCTCCAGTGCCAGGGACTGACTCCAACTGGCTCCCCTCCTCACCTCTGTCAGCACACATTTGAGGAAGGCAGAGAAGCAGTGGGTAGAAAACACCAATAATTAAAAATAAAACAAAACCAAACCAAACTCCTCCCCTCCAAAAAAAAAACCAAAAAGGAAAAATAATTCTAATCCTGCTATCACATCCATCTCAGGTAGTTTCTCCTCAAAGTAGGAAGAAGGTTGTCTTCTCACAGCTTCTGCAGAACGCACTTGCCCTAAAATCTTGACTTGTTTCATTCCATTTCCTGCAGAGGGGAAGAGCTGGAAAATCCCAGCAGGAGACAGCTGAAAAGTCCCATGCATCCTGCAAACCTGCAGTCATACAGGGGATTGTTCCAGCCTGATCTTCACAGATGTCTTGGTCCTTGACAGCAAAGGTGTCTGTGTTAACTCCAGAAAGGGACGTTTTATTCCTAGAGAAATGAGCTGTCCAAGGTCCTGTCCTCCATCCATCCATCCACGCATCATCCACGAAGAACAGGGAGGCGCTGTCCTGGCACAGCTCACTCCTTGCAGAATTGACACATCAATGTAAACAGATTAGACAGGATCCAAATTTGAGGCCTTTATCCTCACAATCTTAAGAAAGCAAATCCCTCATGCATACAGAGCAGGGCTACTGCTGTTTCCCCACCATAAGCCTTGAAGCAGCAAGCAGAAGGAAAATAAAGGTTTGTTTTTTGGTTTTTTTTACTGGCAGTCATCCTGCACAGACAAAGCCTAGAGGGAGATGAATCTGCATTTATCTGTGACCAGCCAGTCACATATTTTGAAATTTATTTCTGAAGATATTTACTTTCTATGAAAAGTTCAACCACTTAAAAGGGAAAAAAAAAGCCTATGATATTAATTATAAACCAAAACTTTTCATTTGTTTACTTGAAATGATGAAGACTACATGATTGTGTTTTCCTGTTGGGGTTTCTGGTATATTTCAGTTTGCTACAGACATAGTCTAATGAACATTAAGTGCATCTGCACTTCCAAATCCTGTGGAACAGATATCACAGTAAATGAAGAATATCCTTCATAGCACATGTTCAACTGCCTTCTTTATCCAGATTTCCTGTTATTCCATTTTGCACCATATCAGGAAGAAATTGTTCTTTTGTAGAACAGAAGTATCACTTCTAACAGACAGAAGCAGATTTGTACAAAATCTGCTCTCTTTTTCTCAAAATCCAAAGACAGCTTGGGAAATTCAACAGTCCCATTGTTTTTGAGAACTCTTCTCTTCTCCCTGTCCCCAGATATTGCTTCCACAAAATATATAAAAGTCTAGTCACTTAAAGCAATGTTCTATTCCAAGCTATTTGAAATTACATTAATCTGATGTGCTAAGCATGTGAAAGTCCCATAAATAAGTCTACAAGCCAGTGAGTTTTTTTATCTTTCATAAATAAAAACAAATGGCCCATATATTTCTATTGATTATATGCTTTCCCAGTGGCTCCCAAATTCACCATTCAGAATGCAGCAAAGCAGTAATGATTTATAATTTGCAAAACAAAGATGATTTAGGAAGCTGAAAACATTTTAATTTTATTCTGGTCCAATTCTAAAACTCTGGTTTATCTTGTAGGGAAGGTATTGAAATTTTGTGAGCTTTGGACTATTATTTAAGGAGCTAATGAGATTTATTCACTAAGAACCAATTTTGCATTTTACACACCAAAAAGAAGCATTAACCAGAAGTTGGTAGACCAAAAACCTTACATTTACTGAGGAGAGTTATGCCACATACTTGACAAAAAATCCATATAATAAGAAGAATAGCAAATAGTTCTGCAGAAGATGGGCAAATAGTCATTTAAACCCATACTTAAATTACTTATATCCTGCCTGTGCTCAGAACCACACCATCTTGACTGTGTTTATATAAGCAGCAGTCAAGATTTGCCCTAAGACATGTCAGGCTGAGGACTCCAGCCTTTAGAGAAAACACAGTCTTTAAAGCTAATTCACTGCTAATTTGGTTTTATACCAAAAGATGAGAGACACTCTTTTAATATACAATGTCCTGTCAATTATCTGACTTGATATTTAAGTTCTGAAAAGCTTCTCAGTGCTAGGTGTTGCCCTCTTGCTACAATTGGTTTTAATTTAAAATTGAAGGGATTCCCTTTTGACTGCACATATGTAATTTGTCATTAACCACAATCATCACTGAACAAGATGGCACTTTATCTTCCACCACATCAGTCCAAATCTCACCTATTTTTCATAGTGTTACAAGGCTACATGATACAGGCCTGAAGACATCAGTAACATTATTAGAAACCTGCAATGGAAAAGTTAAAAAATTGTGAAGTTAAGAGAAAACTGCAATGCCAAGAAGATGGTTCACATGTCATTTAAGAAGTGGCATGTTTGTTTAAGGTTTCCTCCAAAGACAAGAAGTTCTTTCATTCTCACTACTATTATCTTAGTTGCTAACAAGAGAATCCATATAAATGGAATACTTCAATATATTATACCATTTGATGACCTGTCACAGATTTGGGATACTTTGTTAATCCTTGATTAGTAACCAGTTTAGTGAGTAAAATTTCAAGTCACTGCATTTATTCTCCAATTTGCAAATGGCTGCAGTTCAACGTTTTTGTCTATTTGAAGACATAAAAAATCTCATTCAGTTGAAAGAAACTCAAGAGTGAAAATAAGTGTTTTCATTTATCAAATTCAGTCTTACTTTCTCTGTATAAACTGAGCAAATCAATGGAGAATTCTTCACTGTTCTCCAGTATACCACAATAAAGCACCAACTAGCATGTCAAGATTTTAAGTTCACATATAAGAACATATTAACACTCATGGAAGAAAAAAAAAACACTAAAAAAGAGATAAATATGAAATGAACTTGATGCTAAGACATACTTTTTACAATCTTTTAATTAAAATAAATTTGATTGCTTCTGCTTCAACTAGTACAGCTTTTCCCCTGGTTAGGGACTAACCAGAACAGCCTTCCTGCCTTACAGCATAGCAGGAATAAAAGCAGGTCAAGTTACACTGTTAATCCAGCAGATGTAGGTCAGTTTGGGATAAATATCTGAGCAGACAGAAAATACCACAGCGCCCGTGCCTACTACAACTGCTGCTGTGAAGTAATTTGGTCTTACTCTATTCAGAGCTGTCAGTCAGCGGCAGTTCTTGAATCTCCAGTGCTGAACTTGGGAAAAAACCAAGAGTTTTAAGATTCCAATGGGTCTGTACAGCTGCACTGCCTATTCAGCTTCTGCCAGAAGCAGCAGCAATAACGCAGTGCATCATGCATTGATGGTAAAGGTGTAACTATATCTTCATAAGTGGTCACAGATATTTTCTGCATGTAGCAGCAGACTCTGGTTCCTTCACCTAAGATTTAGTAATTGAATTACCATGATTAGAACCATTGTTTTTTATGTTAGAGATAAAAATATCCTGGTGGTATTTTAAAGCTCTTGTACACCACAGCATTAATCAAACAATCTCTCCTGCACTATCCTTCCCAACAAACTGTTTACACAAAGATGATGATAGAGGGAATATCAAAGCTATTTAAACAACCTCCATACTGGATATGTGATGACACACACTGCTTTACAAAAAACCTAAACCTTGCCAAATCCACTCAAAAAACAAAGGAAAAGCTGTAAAGTAGTTCAGGAATGTATCTCCACATGAACAAAATTTATACAGCAAAATGTTCAGCTCTGAAAGAACTTTAGGGGTTTGAATTAATTGTAGTGTATGTTTCTCATTTTTCTGAGACTGAAGAGCAGCTGCCTATGGACAGTTAATAATCTCTATCAGCTATTTAAGAAAAAAAGGATAAATCTAAATTGAGTATTAAAAAACAGGAAAAAAAAGATGAATGCACGAATTTATAGTAATGTAAAACTATATTAAAATTGATTTGCTGCTTCTTTAAATGCAAAAGTTATAAAAGCACTCACACTCTCAGGAAGCCATTTGATTAAACTAGAAACCAGTAAACACAACTCACTGTTGGGAGGAAATTGTGTTTCCCTCCAAAATCCTCAACTTGTCAAGACAGCAAAAGCATTCCTGAATAAGACTTACAAAGGTCCCAAAGTCTCTGTTTTGCAAATAAAAGAATACCAAAGGATTAAAGTATGATTTTTTTCTTCTCACATTTACAGATTAAAGGGAAAGGAGATGGGAAAATAGGTAGACAAACCACCTACATTGTTCCCTAACCCCTCTGTAGCTGTTCTGAGTTCCACATGCTAAAATGTCCTACGCACCAAACTCCAGCATTAAAGGAGAGCACCAGAAGAACAGCTACAGAGCCCCCAGTGTTTTGTCCCTGAAATAAATGTTCTCTTCTTCTTTCAGCCCCCTTAAAATGCTATTATGATAGTGGTTTATACATTGATATTTAAAGCACCCATCCTGAGCTTAGTATGCGTTAACATAAGAGAAATCGCAAACATTTGGGCTTTGCCTTTAATTTTCATTTATAAAATGAAGGAAAAAGATCCTGAAATAGGTTCAGAGGGAAAAAAAAGAAAAAAAAAAAAAAACCTGCAACATTAAGGACCCTTGCAAAGATACCCACATTCATTTTTGAAAATACTCAGTTCTTTCCAAAATGTTTTCATTATATAGAAGGATAATTGCTCAAGGGCAAATTCCTGAGAGAAATAATGATTTTACAATTTATTCCTTGCCACTGGAATGTGATATTTGCCTTTCTTCCTTTCAAACACACCTCAAAAACTCCTTGGGAAGAAGGGATATGCTCATTAAGATCATACTTAATATCGATGCAATCCCAGAGGACACACACACTAAACTGTATCTAATAGTTTTACCATTCTACATTTGTTTTAGGATGTGTATTTTAAAAAGCGTGTCAGTGGCAATCTCTTTACAGAAGACCCTGCATTGTTTTGAGAGGCCCTTACTTTTGGGAGTTTCTACCTGCTGATCAACTCAATTAAAACAAAATTGAAGCAATCCTTCTTTCTTTTGGAGAAGGCATTAAGAGGACAACAACAACATCTCCTATTTCTATATTTTTAAGTGTTAGATGGAGAGGGAGTCACTGTTCTAGTTAAGTCAACCACATTCTGGTTGGTTATACTGCTGTTCTTTTTGGCAAGCACCTCATGTCCACATCCATACCATACAAACTGCTGTTACCAGTTACTTAATCAACATTTTTAATGCACAGGAGAGAAAAAGAAAAAAACCCAAAACCTCCTCAAAATCCAAGCTTCAATTTATATAGCAATATTAACAGAATAACTCCTATTAAAAGAATAATTCTTTGTTGGAAAGAATAAGGGTAATCTCATTCAACACATTTTGTCAATAGTAGGATCAGGCCAGAGGGATGAGAGAGCTAATTATGAGAACTAAGGCTTCTGGAATAATAAACTATAACTTAGAGACATTTGCAGTACATTATCATGGAATTGCAACTGACAAGTAAATTTAAAAGCAGAGGCAGATTCACTGCTCTACATTTCTGAAATAAGATTTTTTAAAAGGAAGAAAAAAACTAACAGGAAAGTAGATGAGAAAAAAATATTTCCTTCAACAGAGGTGCCTCTGTTGATGAGCACTTCCATGGAGTTACTTCTTTGGTGACAAACTTCAAAACTATTTACTGTTGATTTCAGGGTACAAACTTGATAAATACTTTGAGTGCAAGAGTGATAAATATTTGAGTGAGTAATCCCTATCCATGTACTCCACAGGGAAGTTGTGGGCCACCATCAATGGGAATCTGGATTGTTTAGTTACTTCATGTTTTAAACCTGAACTGCTATAAAATGACTAACAATAAACAGTCATGAAGAAATCAAGCAAAATAATTCATAGAATAAGAACCAGCCTGAGAACTAAGCAGCTAATAAGCCCACCAAGCCCTGGTTAGATTGATGGAAGTCATATAAAGACAGGCACCAAGTAGAGTGAAAAATTTTATGTTTCAACTAGTGTCTAAAATATTCCACATAAAGACTGTACTAGAATACTGTATTTTATGATGCAATTTTGTATGCCCTCACAGTACCAACAGAATTAAAACTCCATGCATTTGACTTGCTGTACACTGTATTAGCATATGAACGCTTAGCTGTCAAGACAACCCCTGTGCAGGCAGCCTTGGGTTGCCAAGGTTTTGCTAACAGAAATCCAACTGAAAATTCAAAACAAAGTCTAAACACACAAGATACTGAGTAATGTCTAACAACTTCATCTTCAATCAGCTTAGACGATCTCCTGAGCAGTCATATCCATGTTTGTCCAGGTTTGTTTGCAGGTTTTTTTATTCTACTTGTAACAGACCTGGGCTAATGAAAAGTCTCACCCGCAAGCAATTACCTGTCTTGGCTGATTTGTTGCATCAGTGGCCACAGTTTCTGACAAATTAAAGAGTCCCTACATTATTTTCATGAGTAGACAGGTTGCAAGCCTTTGAAGTGTCTAAAGCAACCGCACTGAGAAGATTTGCCCAGTGTTGGCAAAACCTTGGACGTGGATCATTTGCTCCCACACATGGCACTACCCAGAGCCGAGCACATTAAGGCATTAGATGCCATTTGCATTATCACACAGCAGGGGGCTACAGCAGCTACAATTCCAGGATAATCCTAACCTGTATCTGTGTCCTATGAATCCAGCAGAACTATTTTTATTGTAACAGTTTCTCACCTGGCGACTCTCGACAATAACGAGCTTACTCGTCAGGTTGCATAAAAACAGCTCAGATGAAGCACCTGAGTTATTCTAAAAACATGCCCCCCCTACAAGTGTTAAATTTTGTTTAAGACTACATTCTTAAAGTCAAAAGACAATCAGAACAGAAAGAAAAAAAAAAAAAAAAAGTAAGGCTGTCTGTAAACATAAATAACAGATTAACCTCCTGGGACATCATTTAAGTACTCCAGGCTCATTACAGCGCTCCAGTTAAGAACAGCAGCAGCCAGAGATCCCCATTCTTTTCACAGCAAACGCTGGAGAGGGCAGAGCAGACAAACACCATCCCCGAACTCAGCTGACAAACCGCTTCCCAGCTCCACATGCCCTTACTCCCTCTGCCACCTCCGTGGCTCCCCTTTCACAGCAAGCAGCTGACACTGGGCTCTTTTACTTCTTGTTTGCCTCCTCTCTGAAGGGACTGCTTGCTGCTAATGCTATTCCATGCACAAGCTGAGAAGCATTATTCTATGTCCTCTTCCCTCAGCTGATGCTTCATCAATACTCAGGACAGATTCCTTGAGCAAGTCTCTCCACAGATCTTGCCAGAAAGGGAAACTTCCATACAGGACACATGTCAGCTTGACTCTTTGTCACCTTGTTTTAATTAACTTCAGTTTCACCCCCAGAAACCAATAATTACAGTTCAGAAGTGTTTCAGATCCTCAGGACAATGCTGTTATTCCCATCAGAGCTGACAGAAAAACCTGCATGTCCCATGGCCCACAAACAAAAAAATTGAAGGAACCTAATAAATCCATTGAGCCACTTCACAATACAGTCTGGGGAAGCAAATCAAGCCAAAGGCAAAACTACTTTTAAATGCAGCTATTAAGCTATCAACAAGAAATGTGTCTAATGGTAACTGTGTCTGCTACTTCTGTCAAAATAAATGGCAGAAACTAACAAAACAACATTTACGAAATTGCACTTTAAGGTGGACTGAAGGAATTTGATATTCTGTTGGATACAGCTGCCACTGAGGACAGTCTTATGGAATATATTTATTCATCTCCTCCATTCTCCTTTACCTCAGGAAACAAGGGTTGGAGAAATTACTTCCTCTCATTTCTGCCTGTGTGTTACAGGTTCTTTATATCCCCTTGAAAGAACACTCTGCTGAAGTGTGGTACACAGAGAGCCTAAGTATTTCTGACTGAAGTTTTAATCAGGAGCTGAAAAAATAATTGTGTGAAAAACTGAAGAGAGGGGAGATGTTTTATACACGCAGAGGGCAAGCTGGGTAATGTGTTAGGCATCACTTTTCCCCATCTGCAAGGACAGGCCCAATCTGGTTATTTTCACACAGTCACAGTCAGATTTTGCACTACACCCCATTTCTTTGCAACACGTTTTTTACCTGATGCAGTTCACAGAGTTACATTCTGCCTGGCACGCTCTCTAAACTGCAGTCAAAGACATCACTGTTTTTAATCACTGGTTTACTCTTAAAGCTGCGCTGCGCTGAATGCGGCTGATTGCATCTCAGGAAAGATCAAATCCTCCTCCTCCAGCAGCAACCCCGATTTTATTGGTGACAGAAAGTCAGTCCAGAGGCTTCCCACCCCCAGCTCCGTTGCAGGGCAATGAATTGACAATTCACAGGGAAATGTAAAAGGCAGAGAGGAGCCAGCCCCCAGGTGCAGCGCGCCGCACATGCCCCCATAAATAATCCTGTATAGCACCAACACAGCAGCCCCTTGTGCGGTGACGTACCGGGCAACCCATAAACATCGGGAAAGAATACAAATAATCCGCCCGACGGACCCGTCCTCAGCGGCTGCCCAGCGCACTCCCTTCCCCTCCCATTCCTCCTCGCCTCCTCGGCCGGGAACTTCCCCGCGAGGTGGAGCGGGGGCACTCGGGGGGGTCGGGACCATGGGGATGGCAGCGGGAGAGGCTCCCGCGATTCGGGAGCCCGGGAGGCTCCCGTGTTCCGCTGCCCCCGCTCCGGGCTGCCAGCCGCGGCTCCCTCCGGAGAGATCGCCCGACACATGACGCAGCCATGTGAAACGCGAAATATATTAAACTTGACGTGACATGGCATGACGGAGGCGAGCGGGGGGAGAAATAAAAAAAGAATAGAAGGGGGAAAAAAAAAAAACCCTACAAGGCCACTTAGTTTAATTGACTCTTCGCTTCTCCTTCCCACACCGAAACACCGAGGGAAGGGCCGGGAGATGCCCCGCATCCTCCCGGAGGAGCGGGGTCCGCCAGCGAGTTACAGCGGCGTGGCTCCCCCGGCCCCCTCGGCACCCGCCGGGCCCGGGGGCCGCTCCCCGCCCGCCATCCCGGCAGCGAGGGGGCAAACTCCCGGCGGCAGCGCAGCGCAGCGGGCTCGGCTCCCGCTGGAGCGGGAGAGGGATGGGGGAGGCTGGGGGAGGCTCCCCCGCAGGCAGCCGCGGCGGGCGGTCACCTCGCAGAGCGTCGCGGGGCTTCCCTGCGCGGCGGCCGCTCCATCGCACTCGGCCGGGTAACGGGAACGAGGGGGAGCAGCAGGGAGAGGGGAATACATCCAGTCTGCAAACTAGCTGCAGGATGAGCCGCCTGGAGCAGGATGGCGAAGGGATCCGCGCTCATCCGATTACCCTACGCGCACATTCGATGCCTCGCACACAGACACGCACTCCCGGCGGCGGCGGCGGCGCAGCGAGGCTTGGGCACCCCCCCATCCCGCCGCCCCCCGCCGGGGGGGCACGGCTGGAGCCCGCACGTTTCCCCGGGATGCTGTGGCAGCGCACACGCCGCCGCTGCGGCTGCACTCGCACTTTCGGGGGCACGTTCGCGGCGGGCGAGCGAGGAGGCGACGGCGAGTCGGGGGGCGGCTGCGGGGGTCGGGGTAGGTGGAGGAAGAAGCGCGGAGGGCGAAGGAGGGCGGGAAGAGGCTGCC
>VZSJ01002323.1:726991-741886 GCA_013398405.1 Pheucticus melanocephalus | reverse complement strand
CCCCCCCGGCGTCCCTCCCTCCCCACGCGTGGGGCAGGGGTGGGGAGGAGGCGGTACCTTGTACGAGGATCCCGCAGAGGCTGTAGAAGCGCAGGAGCGCGCCGGGCTTCAGCCGCATCCTGGGGGCTCCCCTCGGGCTGGGTGGGCGCCAGGCACGCAGATCCGCAGCCTCCCGCCGCTCCGCTCTCCGGGCGCTTCCTTCCCCCCCGCAGGAGCCGCCGCCGCCGCCGCCTCCGCCGCAGTGTCTCCCTCGCTGTATCCAGTGGGGTGAGGAGGAGGAGGAGGAGGAGGACCAGGGTCGCGGGGGTGGATTGGGGAGGGAGGAGGAGGAGGAGGAAAGAGCGGCTCTCTCCGCTGGCTCCGGCGCTGCTGGGCAGGTTCAGGTTCCCACCGCGGAGCGGTGCCAGGTGCCCCCGCTGGCTCCCCTTGCCCCTGCCGGCGTGTCCGTCCGTCCGTCCGTCCGTCCGTCCGCCTCTCCGCTGGCCTGTGGCAGGCTGCCCCGTGCCGTGCCGCCGCGGGGCGGCGGAGGCGGGGGGGGATGCGCAGGGGCTCGGGCTCCGCTCCCGCTCCGCTCCAGCCGCTTCCCGGCGCGAGACACAAGGGCAACCTCCGCTCGCCCCGCCCCTTTCTGCTCCGGGCCCCGCCTCCGGCCCCGCCCTCCCGCCACACCCCGGCCCTCCCTGCGCCGCGGCCACGCCCCCGCGGTCCCTTTAGCTCCTCCCCCGCCCGCCGGGCCCCGCCTCTCACTCCTGGCCCGGCCCCTCGGGCGGGCGCGTGACTGGCGCGCGGCGCTCCCCAATGGCCGCAGCCCGGGGCAGGCCGGGCAGCCAATGAAAAGCCGCGTTACAAAGCAAAGGGGCGCTCCCCGGGGCCGGGCCCGCCTCGCGCGCGGCTGAGTGACAGTCGGCCAGGGCCAATCGCGGGGAGCAGCGGCCGCGCGGCGGCGCCGCAGCCAATGGACGGTGAGAGCGGCAGGGGCGGGGCGGGAGCGGGCGCTGTCCAGGGCCGGTGCTGAAGCGGCGGCCGCGCCGGGCGGGACGCGGGCCCAGGCCGGGGCTCTGTGAGGGACGCGGCCCCTTCGGCCGGCCCGTGCCTAAAGCCCCTTCTCCTCCCTCGGCTCTTCCTCCCCGAATACAGCGGATGAAAGAAGCGCCGGCTCGTGACGACGAATCCCGTGCAGGTGCCCTCACCGCGGCGGCGATTAGATCCAACCCCGAGCAATGGCGATAAAGCTCTCCGGACTTTGGGCGGACTCTGCGTGGCGTGCAGAAAGTTTTTTCTGTGGAGGGTTTCTCGGGAGGGTTGGTGGCGTTCAGCTGGTGGTCCGGAATTGCTAATGTTCCGAAAGATAAAGAGCTGAACGCCATGAGAAATGCAAGAAGGCAGGCAGCCACCTCGCCTTTGTGTAGCTGGTGTTTAGCACAGCGTTTTGCACAAGTGAAATCAGAATGCCTGGGTTTGAAGTTGCTGGATCTGTCTGTAAACACCCCGTGGAGGAATTGTGTTGCCTTATCCCTTAGAAAGCAGGATTCCCCTGCACCCAAATAATGACCAGGCATTTCTCCAGGTCTGGTTCCATCCTTTTCCTGTTGAGGTTTTCTCTCCAGCACCATGCAGCATGTTTCCCACAGTAACTCTGAATTCCCACCTTGATGTCCCAGGCTTTGACAGCAAAGAGCTTTGCAGAGATGAGTGGTGAAATAGTCTTCCCTACAGGAGAGGGGAGCTCTTTAAAAGCTCATTTCTCTGAAGGGGGCACAGTCTCAGATCGTCTAGGAAGTGCAATCAGTTATCAACTTCACCTTGAAGAGCTTGCACAGGGGTGGGATCAGGGAAGTTATGCATTCTGCAGCCATATCCTCATATCCTTGGTTCATTAGCAAGTGATGATTATGCCTGGCAGCAGTTGAGACTGCATCAGGATTTATACCGAGTTCCCCCAATCTCCAAAAAGATGCTCACATAAAATACAGAATCAAATTAAAGAATCACCTTTTGAAGTTCTAGAATTTGTAGGGTTTGGTAGCAAAGGACCATCACATCCATCTCCATGCCTTTGGAGGGTTATGTTAACACTATAGAGGATACAACACTGGAATGTCCCCTAGGACAGGGAAGCATTTGTAGTCTGCCTCTAATGCATGTAATGCATGAGTAGACATTTGCTTTACTTTTTTTTTATTTTTTTTTTATTTTTTTTTTATTTTTTTTTATTCTTAGTGAAAAAAGACACAACAGGCAAAGGTTTTACAACTGTTCTCTTAGGGTTCAGTGCAGTTGCAGCAGTAATGAATGGGGAATGATTATCAAAATATTTTAGAAGATTTACAGAAAGGATCAAGTCATCATTTTTAAGGCATCCCTATAAATGTCAGCAAATGTTGGTGTGGGTTTGTTTTTTTTGATTGGTGATGGAGGAAATTAAAAAAACAATTCCCACAAATCCTTCACTAAGGCAGGACTGTAATCCATCCTGAAGTGCTTTTGCATTAATTATGACAGCTGATAGCTCTGTACTTTTGACAAGACATACTTTTGGTTGTAGTCTTGTTCCAGGAAACACTATAACACTATAGGAAAGATACAAGAGTCTCCCTAGCTTAGTGATTAAAAGCTGTAGAAAGGGGTCCTCTGGCAGGTTAGGAATGAAGTGCCTGTCTGTACATCGTGGGGTTTTCAAGTCTTTGCCATATTAGTGCATTTGGAAAAGCTGATCTGAGTGTTTAGAAGCACCAGCTGACCTTTTCTTCCCAGGATTCAGTGACATGGACCTCATGTCACCCCCGTGTCAGGAGCACAACCAGAAATACTGGTTCTTGCTGTTCTTTTCTGGCTCAGGTGGGTCTGAAATGAGCTAGCAACGTGTTGATAGAGAAAAAAATCCCAACAAAAGTCCCTGGGTATTTTTTACTGACTATTTATCTGGAAAAATATATTATTAAAATCATTACAGCTGCCAGATATGATGCCATACTTCTCTTGATTAACTCAGGTGTGTTAATTTGATGGTTTCTGTAGGCATAATAGCACATCTTGTGACATCCAGTGGCAGCTGATATCTAAACCACCTTTGCACTTGGGCTCTGGAGCAGCATGGCCAGAAGCTCCATTGCTTACAGACCAAAAGGGCAAGAGGGATTCTTCAGGAAACACACTTCAGAACAGAGTAAAGAGTAATACCCTAAAATACCAATAAGAGATAACCCTGAAAATTAGATGCAGAAGGCAAACATTCTATCACAAACAGAAAAATGTTCTTCTGCATTATCCTGTTATTCACCAAGTTGACATGTACAAGTATTCCTGATGCTAAACAAAGCAAAATAGTTTAATCCCCAAATATGATTCAGAAGGAGTCCTCAGATATTTCCTCTCACTGAATTGGTAAATAACAAGTTCCCCAATTTATCATAAAATCACCCCAAGACAACAGCTGAACTCCACCTCTTCTAGAGTACCTCATGAGTTTGCCCTGAAGGACAAGCAGAATCTGAAGGGGTAATCATGTTTTTTAAATGATGCTCCTTGATAGCATCGGTAGTCAGTGATTAGGGAGGGGAAACCCAAGGAAAACATATATTAGGCAAAATATTATGGTTTTGTTGAATTCATCAAAAGATGGAAGATGTATAGATAATTTATAGAGAGAGAAACTTCCAGTGTACAAGCTGGGAAACATAAGTCTAGAAACAATTGTTCTGTGCTATGTCCTATAATACATATTTTAAAGTAAATTTTGTATAATCTAGAGGGTAGCCAAGAAGTAGTCACAATATGGTTGCAGAGTACCAAAACCAGCTAAAGAAGCCCCACAGGAAATAAGGAGAAGGCAAGCTGCTGGTGACAGAAGTTAGAGACAGATTCTATCCTGAGTTGCAAAACTGCTAACCACTCATGTTCACATTTAAAACAGCAGTTTGGAAAGTAAGATTTATTTACATGTTTCAGTAGAAAAAAATCTTGTGAGAAAACCCCACTGCAGCTGCCCCCTAGCCTTGAAGCAATTTCTGGCTGTATAGAGGCCTCTTGCATTTGTCCTTAACAAGTGCTTAATGCTTCTATTTGCCCCGCCATGAGCTTCCCTCATGTGGAGGGTCCCTAGATCCAGGAGGGATCACAGGACGTGCATTTCCCTGCCCAGAGCACCGTTCCTGGCCTATGTGGAAATCAGAGCACCAGAGTTCATCCCTGGAGTCTGTGCATTTCCCTTTTGCACTGCCTTTTACCTTGTGTTTCAGCAGCTACAGCAGAAGAGTTGAGGTTTTGTTTGTTTTTGTTGCTCTTTGGGGTGAGAAATTTTGAGTGGTTGAGGTAAGTCGCTGTTGTTTTTAATGGTTTGGGTTTGGTGGAAGCTGATTACTAAAATAAAAAAAAACCCAGATAACATTTACTTACCAGATGCCAGCAAAAATGCAATGGTTTGAACAAATACTGTAACTACTAATTTAGTTAAATCTATCCAACTGTGAAAATATATTGGCGTGAATAAAAATATATAGACATGAAACGCATTGCACATTTTTTTTTGTTTGAAAAAAAAAAATTGGCTTCAGTAAAGAGCAATTGAAGTTTGAAAATATGCTCCAGAGAAGAAATGTGTTCATTTCCATAAAACATATTGGTGTGTAAATATACAGAATGTATCAGTTCCAGAGCAATATTATGAATTCAGTGAAATTTTGTTCTGTGTTAGTTAGTAAGATGAAGCAAGTAAAAGGAATTGCATGCTGTGAATATTACATATAAAATATGTGTGGGATGAAGTCCCATTTATAAAGCAATTATAAATGTGAGATATTTCACAGACTTTTGGAGTAGAAAAAAGTCTATAAAACAACCCTGTCAATGCAATGCCAATGCAAAGTAAACCAAGGTCAAACCTCACTGGTATCATTCTCATTGAAAAATACCTAATCTACATTTCGAGTTGGTGAGTATAATTGCAGAAGAGAATTACCAATGATGAGTGGAAGCAGAATTATCTTATTCATTACCTGACCTCTCATCCATATAATTTGTGGAATGAAGACACAGAAAAAATGGTGCTGTTAACATGATTCTCCATAAATTCTAGTTAGGTCTCCCTCTTCCTAGAGTGTTTGATAATTAGCAGAAGTGTGTGCTTTCCTAAGCCTTCTCACCCTCAGCCAAGAAGCAACTACTTGAAGAAATGTTACTTCCCTACCCAAAATGACAGAATTGGGGAGTTACACAACTTTAACAGCTTTTGTAACATTATTTCCTTATGATTTTTAAAATATTCCAGCCATATTGTGGACTGCAGAGGGTGGTTGGGCACTGGAACCCCAGGGCAGTGGTTACAGCATCAAGCCTGCCAGAGCTCCAGAAGCGTTTGGACAAGTCTCTGAGGCACATGGTGTGACTCTTGGGGTGTCCTGTCCAGGCTCAGGAGTTGGACTCAATGACCCTTAGGGCATCCTTCCAGCTCAGGATATTCTCTGATTTTCTGATTCTATGATCCTTGTGAGGCCCTTCCAATGCAGGATATTCCTGTGATTCTGTGTAATGCATGTTACAATTGGCCATAAAAACATTTTAATACATGGAATTAAGTAGGCACTGATTGTGTTTTAATTGTGTTTGAACAGATTTGCATATAGTTTAGAATACATCCCAGCTAACATCTTTGGAATATGTATTTATCCAATTATATAATTCTTTTTTATTTCTAATATTTTGTAATTTTTAATTTTATTACGTATGCAGAGATTATGTGATGTGTTGCACAAAACCTCTCTTGCACTCAGCTGAAGTGACAAAAAAGTATTGAAAAACTCAGTAAGAAGGGAGTTCTTCCTTCTGTAGAACATCATGTTATCCCTTTTACTTTCTGAAGAACAGTTGTGATTAGTGACACCAGTACAATGATTTTCTCACATGTTCTGATAGTATAAAGGAGGCTCTAGATATTTAGATCCAACATTTGGGGTTTTTGAGACTAAGATTTTCATACAAGTGCATCCTAAATTGAAAATGTTTTCAAATACAAGTCGAAGTATTTTAACTGATCCAGAGTAAGACTCATAGAATTGAACAAATAAATCAGTTTGCCCATAATAAATACTCCTAAAATATTTGTTCAAGCACATCTATGCTTTTTAAAACAAGGCTCTAAGAATTCAGAGGACCTTTCTGAAAAGAGCATTTATTTTGCTGTCTCTATGAAAATTGGCCCACGGCATAAGCCTCAGGGAAATAAAAATATGCACACAACTGACTTTAAAGATTATTGCCTTTATTATTTCTATGTATTCTGTCTCTGCTCAACAGTCTCCTAAGAATCAGATGATCTAGCAATGAAATACAGCTAGACTGGATTACTGGTGCTCTTTCCAGCAATAGGAATGAGACTGTAATTCTGTCAGATGGGTGGTGTTAGGTACCACAATTAGGACCAAAAAGAGCAGACTCTGTTTGACCTGTGTCTAACCAGCTCTGATGCCACAGTCACCCTTACTGAAGACCTCTTTACTGTGTCCTGGCTTGCACACCAAAGAAACCAGGTAATATGAGAAATTGTGTGCTCCAGTTTTTGCTTTTCTGTTCAGTCAGGATTCTGAGGGCTTAAATAACCCCTAATGATCCTGTTCATCTGGGGTCTCCACCCACACCCGTGGGCTCAGGAGCTCTGTTCAAGCTGAGCTGTGTTAGGACAGTGCATGTCTCCAGCTTAGTCCTACTACTATTTGGTTATGGAAGACTTTGAGCCAGATTTCAATCTGATGCTGTGAGCACTGATCCTAACCTTGGCCTTCTCAGTGTGATTTCTGACCTGCTCCTGTACTCTGATGTTGCCTTAGAGCCTGGTTGGGCTCTGCTAAAACCTCTGGGTCTGTCCTTGCTCCAGCACTGTGGGACTGGGCTGTGGGTGCTGAGCATCCCTGTGTTCCTGGCTCACCTTTCCTTAGGAAGCAGCCCTGCTCTTGTTAATTCCCAGCAGATGTAGTCTGAGACACCACAGTTCCCAAGGAGTTGGAAATAGATCCAGGTCTTTGGTTTCAGAGATTTGTGTCATCTTTTGATCTGCTGACGCTGGTCAGAATCAAAAGGATGTCATGTGGTACAAAAAAAAAAAAAAAAAGAACACAGGAAAAATCCACAAGGGAGGAAGGTAAAGTATATTCAGACAAATTATTTTGGGAGACTAGCTCTAGAAAAGTACAAGTGTGATGGAAGGTCAGGGTAAAATTAGGACTTTAAATTATAGGTTGAATGTATGAAAAAGACTGGCATAACGCTGAGGTTGAAATCTGAGGGAAGATAAATTGTTAGTAAGGACAACCAAGGTGATGAGAACATGCTGAGACCCCAGAACAGAAGGAGTTTGTGTCATCCAGGTGAGGAATTTAGGACCAGATTGTCTAGGAAATAAGAAGGGTAAGATAAATCTGAAGGCAGAATAAAGCTTCAAAGAGGAACTTAGAATCCCTGAGTCCAGAAAATATACTGGGGAGCTATGTGATGGGGAGCATGAGTCAAGACCAGAAAATAAGTAACAAAGGCAACTGTGTGGTGATGAAAAACCAGAAAATAAAGTCCAACAGTAAAAAAAGGTGAGAGCAGAAAAAAGAAGACACAAACCACAGAAAGAAAAAAAGATCAAGATTTAAATAGTACAACTTAGAAAGCATGATATGAGAAGCCAGAGGAAAAGAAAGGGGAATGATAAAAGTAGCTACTGATAGATGAGACAAACAGGAGAGTAACAAAACTTCAGGCTTTAAATAAAAGGAAGAACTGTCAGTATCCAGATTGTTTTGCAGGGCCCGAAACTCATTGTATCTCACTTTCATAATGCATCTGCTTTTAGTAAATATCTGAGATTCATGATCAAGTATTTATGAAGTTACTGTCTCCTCTAGGAAACAGTAATTTTCTATACCACTCTCTAACTGATGAGTTGAAATGAAAAGGTGTCAGGTGGATTTAAAGGCTCTATGCCTTCTGGTGATCTACATGGATATCAATGTGAGAACATTTTGTCTCCTTCATTCACTTCCATGAATTTTAGGGAAATACATACATTTACTGTACATAAGGATTTTACAGTTAGGAGATGGTCATAACGAAAGAAATGAACTTGTTAGTTATGCAAACTTTATGTTGCTTTTGTGTTTTTATATGATGAACTAAAACTGCCTGGCAGCTCTTCCGTCTGTTTTCTTCCATGCCATGTCCATCTGTTGTCCTGTTCTACCCCTCCTCCACATAACACAAAGCCTTGGGCTCAGTCAGCCCAAGAGGCTCTGGGGATGATTCATGGGTTTGGGGAGAAGGAAGACACCGATAGATAGAATCTCTAATTCATTAACTGAAGAAAAAACAGAAAATATGTATTCAATATGGCAGAGGTCTGAGAAAAGAGGAAAAGACATTCTCTGAGTAACTAAATGAGGCCTTTGAGAATTGGATTATGTTTCACTATGCCTCAGAGTTCCTCTCTGATGTTAGGTAAGTCACTCAGACCAAATGTTTTTACAGTGTTAATAAATTGATATTAATGCTCATTTTTTCAACTCCTGACTTCATACCAAAGAGTCTTATCTGCAGAAATGTGAAGTACTGCAGACATCCTAAAGCCGGTGTGAACTGGACTAAGAACACGCAGAGCTGTGTAATGAAAATTGGCCACTTGGAATTAGTGGTTACCTTTGACATTAATCTTAATTAAATACTTCATTATAATGTATCTGCAGAATGAGGACAAATTAAAGTTGCATAGGCAATTCTGAATCCTGGCATTTCTTAAGCCTTTGATTTTTCAATTTTAGTGATGTTAATATGGCTTTGTATACCTATTGGTCATTTGTTAGGATTCAGTTATTTACTTTTTTTTTTATTAGCTTACTAGGTTTGATGTAGTTCCTCTTCTGAAGTATTTGCCTAACACTTTAAATCTGTTAAATCTCAGAAGTGTAATCATCATGAATGAAGTCAGTAAAAGTTCCAGGTTTTTTTTTACCCTAGAGAGTGTGAATCTCTTGTATTAATCCAATAAATCACAAATGGACACAGACATTATGACAACTAAGATAAATAATGACTTGCATTGCAGCTTGTTACTGGCTCAAACTATGGAACTGACTTCACACATCTTTGGAAGAAAAATAGTGGAAATATATTGGGAAAGAAGTAAACCGGAAGGAATTATGCAAAATGCAACAACTTGTCAGTCTGTTGAACTGCTGTTTCAGAGTAGGTGAGAGGTGTTTGTTACTGTAATTGCTACATTATTTTGCATGTAAATAAACCTTTTTTTTAATGCAGAATGTTGTTATTCAAGAACACATTGAAATGCGTGTGAATCTCAGAAATATATGAAATACGAACGTTTGTAAGTTTTCTAGATTTAATTTTTTGAAATGTGGTTCTAGACCTGCTGTTATATTGTTTAATGAACACGGCATATTAAGAAGCGAACACAGTGAACACATAGTCTTTAATGCTCTTAAAACATAACAATGCAGTGAAGTGATTTATTATATCACTTGCCATTGTGATACAGGACAAGGGAATCAGAGTTTGCTCCTAGGTGAAAAACAGAATTAAGAATTTTTAAAAAGTGTGTTGCAGCCATAAAAAACTATAATACAGAAGGTTTAATGGATTAGCATCCAAAATTCAAGTTTCTAAAGCAGTGAGATACAAGAGTTAGAAGGGAACATATTCATGACAGAGGAGCAGAAAGAACCATAAAATGGTTTTCAAGGTGCTTTTACTTGTTAAAGCAAATCTAAGTTCTCTAATAATCACAAAATTGGTTTTTGGCAAGTGCATTCAGTTGCCATTAATAATTCAGGTGTTAGAAGATGGTACTAACTTTAAAATAATGACATGTAAAGTAAGATTTTTGGTCCTTATGGCTCTAAATTATGGGTCCTGAGGTTTTTTTATTAATATCATGACTGTGTTGTAGCCTATTGTCAGTGATTTTTCCAGTGACGGATGATAAGATTAGAATGAGCTGAAAATTATCCCTTGCTAGAGGCTGTGCATGGAAATAGTGGTAAGTAGGCACACATACAAAATGTCATTTAAAAAATTCTTTTTTCTGGATTTTAGTTGTCTGAAACTTTTCACTTACAACAAAGATTTAACTCTGCCTGAATTAATTGGATTAAGCTATGTCTCCTTTTTTAAGATCAGAATAATTTTTATAACACCAAACTATAGAAAATCACTAAACACAACTGCTCTGTGTGTGTACCCTCAGTTTTTTCTGAAATTAGCAAATGCTATCTGAGCAGCAGGCAATCCACTGGAGGCTGGTTTCTTGCCTACAGCAGAACTCAATTTGATTTGCTCCATATTTATAGCTTTTGCATTTTACAGAGGTCAAAAAAAGGTTAATTAAATAATTTCAATATTTCACTTTAACAGTATACAATAACTGTTTACTATATAAAAGGTAAGTTGAAGAAGAAAAATAAGAAACTTTATGTTCAGTTCTTATGTTCTGTCAAGGCATCTTTTATATGTGGAAAACAGAAGGTAAGACTGGATACTTTTCCAGTATTCATACTCCAAGTAAAGCTTGGTATATGAAAATGCTTCATCACGTCAAAACTAATTATCACTATAACATTATGAATCACATGCTTAAACTTTTTTAAAACTATTTATTTTTATTTCAGATATTTAATGAAGATTAAACTGACAGAGTAGGGATTCTCTTTGTTTTTCATAATGGTTTACATACATTTCCACAAGTGATGATGGGTTGTGCATGGGAATGAAATTTACAAGATGACTCATCGGAATCTGGGCTGATGTGAGACATTCCTTTTGTGACTCCTGTTTGCAAGCATACTCTGAGGATGTCAACAAAATACAGGAACAGACCAAGACCAAAATCTCTTTTGTTTCAAAAGACTCTGTAAGTGAAAGCACCAGAACAATCTGGGACGGCTGCTAAGCTGTCTATATTTTCCTGTAGCTGCTAGGTCTAGTTTTCTCTCCTAGCTTAAGCATGTTCATGAATTTCCTGGCCTTCACAGCCAAACATTTACAAAAGCAAAACTTTCCATCTAAGTTTTTGTGTAGGTTATCACATCCAGCAGTTTTAGATAGTTAAAAGTACATCATTCACTATTCTTTTACTGGGAACAGTAACAAAATTAGAAAGGCAAAGGAGTTTCCAGGGGTTTGACCTTATGAGAGCTCTGCTCTCTAGTATATTTTGGCCTGATTTTCTCCAGGGATTATACAGAGATATGTGCTGCTTGAGGTTTTGCAGTTCATACTGTTTAAGGAATCTCTTTAACCTCTCTAACCTGTGACTGTTGGACACCACCACCTCTTTGAGAGGTTAGACAGTCTAATTTGATAAAAATATGTAAGGTCTTCTGACAATCCTTTCGATAGTATTCTGAAAAGAGACCCAGATGAAACTTTGCAAGTTCCAGTGAACATTAGGTCTTTGACTGATTCCATGAAACAATTTATTTACATTTAGCCAACACATTTATCTGAACTACATAAATTATCATATAAAGTCAGTTTAGTTGAAACTGTGATGTTAATGTGTTATCATTAGTCACTCATTGTTGGTTACAGTCATGAGTAAGGCTGAAGATTTACAATTTTTATTGTGTCATAGCATATGGAAATCAAGTGTCTGACACTTTGAATTGTGCCAATAAAATTGTTTTGTTTGTCTTCAAAGACCATAATTTGCACTTCCAAATGTGACCATGAAATGGCTCACTCTCATTCTTTATTTTCATTGTGTAGTGTTTCCACAGTCTCATCGTCTGGCTATATGGATCAGTAGTATAAAGTAACACTTTTTTTTTGGTATAGCAAAGCTGGAGACTTGAATGCTGCACGTACAGACATTCACCAGCAGAATGTTACAATTTTGGAACTAATTGTACAGGATGAATTACCTAACTATATTCCCTGATGGCTGTGTTAGTCCACATGAATCTATAGATGATGAAAAAATGAGAAGTAAAATAAACTTATCTTCCTTATTCCCTGAGTGTCTTGAAATTGAAATATTTTGAGGTTTTGTGCCATTAACAATTTTGAGAGAAGATTAGGAGGATGTTGCTATACTTGTTTTTATTAAGACCTCTGTCCTGAAAGTACTTCTGAACTGTAAGGGAAATAAAATAGCTTGGTAACTGGACATTCTACATAAATATTAAGAAAGGGCAGGATGTTTCTGAATTTCAAAAGATATAATTTAGGTTAAGATTCTATATGGGCTTGTAATGTAAAAACTATTTTAACCAGTTGAATCTGTATTTTAACAAAGCATATAGATATTAACTTAGTCAAACTCTTCTAAGACTATTGAGACCATTCATGTACTTAAAACTAAGCAGACCTTTTAATAAATTCTGACTGTCTAGAAACATTAGCGTGTGCTTACCTTGGTTTCTTTTATTTTTGATCCTGTGTGAACCTCCAGATCATCCACAGTTATTGTGCAGCTTCAGAGAATGGTCTTGGAATTATAAAAGCTGGATTTCTTCTTTATGAAACTAAATCACAATGCAAGCTTGAGAACACAGTTTACACACTTCACCACTTCATGAGTTTTTTTAATACACAAAACCAGACTACAGTTAGTCTAAGGAGCCCCCCTGCACCCTTGTGCTCATTTTCAAAATGAATGGTTTTGTTCTGCAGAGCCATTCTTATTGTGTTTTCTTGCTTGGTGGCATAACCCTATCCTTACTTACAGGGATTTCTTCAAATGAATTGAATTGTATAAATTTCATTATTGAAAGCATAATGGGGTTTTGGTGCTTTTTAGAAATTCAGGGGGGAACAAAAAAAGCATTAGATTTGCAAAGATTTTTGTGGGACCTAGTAGGAAATTTTCTTTCTTCATTGTGAGTTGAACTTTTCCTTCAGAAGGTTACTTGTATTAAATTAAATTCTTTTCAAAACATGTTTTTCCTTGGTTTCTTATTTTTCACAGACCATGGTACTTTGCAAATGAGCTAAACGCCTCCTTATTTTCAACATAGGAAAATCAAGAACTATCAGATCCTGCATTTTTCCATGTAGCAGCTCAAATTCACATCAGACTCAGTAGGAAAACAGTTTGCTACTTCATTTGATGAAATTAGCCTAAGCTTTTCCCCTCTTCTCACTGTGCTGCTTGGGTCATCAGCTGGAAAGTTGTATTTTGTTTTTTTTTTTGCATGACCAACTTGTGACTAAGATCTGCTTGGGAACCTCTGGAGAAAATTATCACTTGACCAGAAGCAGACTGTCTCAGAAAGCTGATTAAAATCCTGCAAACTGTCAAGGAGTATTAAGACTAATATACAGAATTTTTAAAAATATCACTTAGAGCAAACAAATAATAGATATGTGGCCATAATAGCCCAATAGAGGAAGAATTTAAAGCTGAAGTGAAAGTACTGAATATTTATAAGAAAAACACACATTACTTGATGCTGGTTTTCACCTTGGCTTCTTCCCACAGGGAATGGGATGACCCTGGCTGATTGTTGTGGGGTGGAAGCTTTGATATTGTGGCACTGAGCAGTTTAAGCAAAGAACTATTTCTTTAGTTTACAAAGGAATGGAGAAAAGCCCCCTTTCAGTTACACTGGGAATTTTGTGATCCTCTGGCTTGGGATCTCATTTATTTCCTGAAAACAGTATCCAACAGGATCTGTAGCTCAGGTGGCAATTGTCTCTCCTTCTGTGTCTCACATCTCTCTTTCTCTCACTGCTGCAGAAATTGTGACAGTTCTCACAGCAGGGTTTGACTGCCATTCCACTGAGGAATTTACAAAATACTTGTTAGGGTACACATTCTCTCCCTACTTCTAAATTAATTTCTCTTTCTCAGATACTCAAGGTATTGCCACACACTTGTGTTCACTTAGTGGACCAGCTGATATGCCCATAAGTCTTTTCTATAAAATCCAAACAAACTTCATTAAACCAGCAATAGATAAACATCTTGTATTGCCATTTTAAGAATAATTTTGATAAGTCAAGACGTGGAATGTTTTTTCCTTTTGTTGTGGAAAATAGAGATTTGTCTTGAAGAAAATCTAACCTTGCAATGTACATATAACTCTTTTTCTTTCAACTTTTCAGATTTCTGAAAGCATGAATTTTGACATAAAAGTGCTCACACAGTAGTATGAAGTAAACTCATTCTCTTGAAATATTTTGACCACAGTGTAGTATGTGATTTATACTGAGAAGTTAAAAACTGATGAACTTTCCTTACATTCAAATAATAAAATTATGTTTGAGATATTTGAATTCAGTAACAAATAATGGTGGGAAACATTTACTGGATAGGATACAATATACAGTCCACAACTGAGCAATTGAGTTTTGTACTTCCCTGGTGATACTCCCAGTCTCTATAAGTTAGTTCTGGAATACATATATATATATATTTTGTGAAGGAAATAATTGCTATGGAAATATTCTTCTGGTTTTAAATGTTTAACATTTGCATTCTTAGATGCGTAAGGCACCATTATTTCATACTGGACTGTGCAACTCAATTGTTTGTCTTTTGTACTGACAGAGTAGATTTTTCTTTAAAATGCTTTAAGAAGGGCCTCCCTTTTGAAGTGATGTCTTTGTGACCTTTTGTTATGGAAGAGTGTTGTTAAAGCATGTCCTGAATGTGGCTGTTGTATAATACAGCTGACATTTGCTATCTGTCCCACTTGAAAAAGGCTTAGCAATACATAGTCAGCGATGCACAGATGTATCTTCCACCTTCCACACGATTTCAGTGAGGTTCACGCTTAAACAATCAGAAATTTCTCTGAAATTGCTAAGCTCTCTTCTTTTGGTGTACATTTGTCCATGATCAAGCTGTCTTTTCGATTTACCAGCTTCTCTCCCATCTGGTTCTGAGAATTTAATTACTTTTTT
>VZSJ01002323.1:649801-726591 GCA_013398405.1 Pheucticus melanocephalus | reverse complement strand
AAAGAAAATTCATCTATGCTAGCTGATACTTCATTTTCTTGATTTTTAGGGTTTTTTTTCCCTAAGTAAGATGAAAATTTTCTTACCTATTTGAGTGAAAAATAGTTTTGATTCCCTGCACCCCAGTTGTTTCCTTCACAATTTTTCAGTTCTAGTGAAAGGGAGAAGGGCTATACAAAATATTCAAGTACAGTTTTGAAATTATGCTAGTGCAGAGAAATTTCTTCTGCATTATCTGTGATGCATCCATGCATGTAGTACATAATTCAGTACACTTTTTTTCACTCACAGAATAGTGATCAGAAATAGATTTAAAAACTGTGTGGATGTGGCACTTGGGGACCTGGGTTAGCGCTGGGACCCGCTCTGAGAGGTGTCCCTGGGCTCAGGGTGAGGCCAGGGCTGATGCTGAGACAAAGATTTTGCAGAAGAGCAGAGCTTCCAGGGCCTTGAGTGTCAGGAAAAAGAAGGAATGCTGATTTCTGTAGCTGTAGATGCATGTTTGGAGTCTTCATCCTCATCCCACTTAGCTGGAGTTCAAGCCCTTCGTGCCAACCAGGCTGGCACTGGAATTTAGTGGGGGAATGGGAAACTAGAGCCAGGAAAAGGAGGGTGCTGCAATTGCTGCTACTTTTCCATCTGAGGAGTGTTTTCCTTTGCTCCAGTTAAAGATCAAGCAGTGGTCAGAACTGGGGTGTGGATTTAAAATACATTTAAGTCCTAATGTTGGTGGGGATGTACATGGGAAATTCAGTCAGGAAAGGAAAAATGCTACAAGTGTGGGCTGGCTGTGGACTGCTTTAAATATTGATGTGTGAAACTGTTTTGCAGCCAGAAATTCAGTATGTAGCCTGTGTTAATCTGAATGGAGGCTCTAGATAACCACTGGGACTGGTTGTGCAGAGAATCTGGCATAAGTATTTACAGTGTCTCTCAGTCAACCAAAACTCCTAGTTCCAAAAAATAAATTCATGTAACCAAGAGACCATATTTCAAAAAAAGTTCTGACAAAGGATAGTAGAGAGAAAAAATAGATAAAATAATAAACTCTCAGCAATATTTTTCCTACTTTCCCAACTATGGAACACTCAAGAGAAACAGGCAAAAATGTTTACCTTTTCCATATCAAACCAGATTACTTCATCATTCAACCACCACGTGTGGGGGAATAGTATGTAAGAAAATAAAGGTAGTGCAGAAGGTAATCTCACACCTGAGGAGCTGCAGCTGTACCAATCACCGAAGATCAGGAACAGCCCTGTCCTTAATAGGCCACAGCTGTGTGCAATAAGAAGGGTGCTATAAAAGAGTGGCTTAACTAGGTGTGGAGAGTTGGGGTTTGTTGGTTGTGTTGTGAAGAAGGAGTCAGTGCTGTGAGGAGATGCCCGTGAGAAATCTCCAAGAAGGTATGGGACTTTTGCAACCGTGTTTACTTTTGGGGATAGAGATTGAAATGGAAAGATCAGGTTCTTTGACTTTTTGCAGGTTAAATTTTGCATGTGTGTTACAGCTGCTGTTGAATTTCATCCTGCTTAGTACTTTCATAGTGAAGTTGTCACAAACAGAATTTTAATTATGTTTAAAAAAAACCTGATGAAAAGTAACTATAAGGGTTTAGTCAAAATAAACAATTTGAGTCAGTTTTTGTCTTATGTGGAAATAAAGATGGGTTGCAGTGCTGAGTTCCAAACTAGAGGAGTTTATGACCAAACTTTCTCATTTGCATTGCATAACCAGAGGTAACTTAAAAAGGGAAAGCAAGTAATTGCAATGTTTGGGTGTACAGAGAGGAAGAAAACAAAGCAAGCCTAGGATTTGTTTGGGTTTTTCAAGATAGAATAGTTTATATAACACAATGTAACATCCAGAGACTCTCCAGAAACTTGGTGTATAACAAGACATGGTTACTGTTTTGTTCTGTTTTAGAACAGATCAATAACTTCTATACATTTTACTGAATTCTACTTGATTTTGTTAGACAAAGGCCTAATAAGAGCTTTAAGTTATTTTCCTTTTCCCTTCTCCTCCTCGATTTTGGTAAACATCTTATCGGAGCTGGAAACTTCATAGGAGACTGTTAAGATGGCACTGAGGTTCTTTAATTAGCATCTAACAGAGTCATCCTTAGCAGCTTTAAGAATCACCCTGTGGGCAGTGATGCTCAATGTCTGGCAGTAACTTGGCAATCAGGCAGGCAGTAGGTTTGCAGTAATTGTTAAGAATCTGTTCTAGCTTTGCCTCTTCTGACTACTTTGATACAACAAGGAATTTGCCACATCACTGCCCCGCCCCATTCTCCATAAGCAAATCATGAGCATGGTTTGCTTCCAGTTAGTCCTGGAGTATCCTTTTTTCTGCTGCAGTATTATTTTTTGGGGGAATTTTTTCTGCTCTCTACTGTTATTTATCTGATTTTTTTCATGGTATATTTGTGTGTATTTCTTATTGTAAACAATGTTTTATTAATTTCCAAAAACCACCTCTTTTCCCAGGCCATATGTTTGATGTTCTGCCTAATATTGTGATAGATGTTCTGTGATATTGCAGTTTCTGTCAGTTAAATGACACATTCTTTTACATCGTGGCACTTACCTCACATTTATTTTACTACAGGCTCCACAGGGAAGCCATCACAGTACTAAGCTGTCAGAGTTCAAAAACCATGTGGATGACACTCTTTTTATGATTTATGAGTTTGTGATTTACTTTTAGGGGGTCCTGTAAGGAACAAAGAGTTGGATGTCATGATCCTTGCAGGTCTCTTCTAACTTGAGATATTTCATGAGTCTATGGAGGTTTTTTTTCCACTTTTTTTCATATGTAAGGCAGTGAGAAAGTTTGGTTTGGACTTCAGCAATGCGATTGAGAAACTGAACACTTAAATTACTTACCATTATTTTGGAGGGGAAGCTGTCTGATCCAAGAGTCAATCTTTTTAAATATTGGGGACTCCTTCACACTGAGACTTAATAAACTACTGAGATTCTACACCTTTCTTTGTCTATTAAAGCTCTCATGTTTCAGTAACATTTAAGAAAGACTGTATAATGCATATCATGTACTTAAAATTACTCTTATAGAAGGAAAAAAAAGCAGTCTTCTATAATTGCTAAGGGAGAAACAAAGAAAATATACTGTCTTGGGCAGGTATAAGAAGATACAACCTTAAAGAATGCTTTTATTTACATTAAGATATTGGAAATCATCTTATTGTGTTAAGAATAAATTGTTGTTAGAACCTCTTTCCACTTTTGCTTATTTTTCTCTCCAGCTGTTTTGCATATTTATTAGCTTCTTATCAGAGATACTTTGAATATAATTTTAAAATAGGAATATAAATATTTTCCTACTTTTTGTATCAGGATAGTTGTAGAGAAGTACATTTTCTGCATGGTGTACAGGGAGTTAGGCATGTAATTTCCATTAATAATGAACCATGCAAAAAATTTGCCCTTGAGAGGTACATGTATAGACATCACAAACATTAATCATTAAAGTTGCTCAGGATTCCTGAGCTACTTTCCTATCCAAAAATTATAGGATATATAAGAATTTAATTTCTCATTGAAACAGTTGGAATTCATCTGGCTTATCTTACATAAAGAAATATCTTTGTACAAAGTCAGGAGATCTGTGTCCTCAGCTGTCAGGAAATCTGCGTGTTCCATGGAGTTTAGTGGACAGACTGACCCTGCCAATCCCTCTGCATATGCAATTTGTTCAATTCTAGTGTTTACTTTCAGATTCCATATGTGTCCTTTTCAGGCATATATTAAGCCTATTATTTGTCCTGTCAGAAAACAGGTCTGGTGGTTTTTTTAGGGATTCTATAAAACTTGGATGTGTCACTATATGTTTCTCAGGAGTTTACTACAAAATGTCACCACTTTGTGTGCCTAGATGTGACTACAAGGATGCTTGTTTCCTTCTCTCCTTATTGAACAAGTTGTCCTCTGCAGAGTTAGTCAACAATCCTGTAAATATTTATGCATCTACTTCCCACTTTAAAAAGCATTACTCACTTCAATGGGAATGTACAACAGTGAAATTGAGACTGTGTTAAAATTTGAGGGATTAGGGCCTTGGTTTGTAGCAACTGGAAGGGTCTGTGTGAAAATCCTGTGACCTTGATGGAAAATGCTCTTTTGTTTTAGTGACTCAAATTTGTAGGGGTCTCTTTACTGCAGGACTCAAATAGAATGTAGATATAACCTCCCTTTTTTGGTCTGTTTCTAGCGGAGGTGTCTTCAAACAGTTTGGAGACCTAATTGAAAAAAGTAGTCTGCAGAGTATGTTTGAAGCAAAGCTGGTGTTTGCAGTGCCTGAAGAGGCAGCTAGAGCAACCTGAAATTAGCTCAAGAAGCCATGTTTTTATTTCACTTTATTCTTGTTTTCTTTCTGTAGTGAAAAGGGAGGTAGATGCAAGCAGCCTTCTTTTTTAATCTGTATTCAAAACTAAGCTTTCAATGCCTTTTGTGCAGCCTTGCATTAGCCTTCAGCTCTGGATGTCATGAATGCTGAGATTTTGGAAAAAAACTTGCAAGTAGTGTTAAAAGTGCTTACTTTAATTATGACACTCAAAATGTGGGGCTTTATATTTTATGACTACCCTGGTGATGAAACATTTGATATCTTACACAGAATCCATAGTTTGTAGGTTAGGCCTTATGGTTTGGTTGGCTGATATCCTGAGAGAGCAAGGTTTCAGTTTTTAAAGAATGTTTCATGTACCTTGTAGAGGAATTCAAACGGAAGCATGGATTTAAGATTAAGCATTGGATGGATTGAACATTTAAGAGTGATGACTTCTTGCAAGCGTAATTTATTTGGGGAACAAACAAAACCTCCTAAAGCTTCTTAGATGAGAAGGGTGCAACAATTTCCGTAAGTGCCATCAGTTTTTAGAGATATCACTTCGTTTAGCCTTAAAGCTACCACTTCTGTGCATAACTTTTATTCTCTAGTTTTTAGACTTTTCCTTTGAAATACATAGAAGAAAACTCAAAATGTGCTGGTTTTGAGTTTCACTGCCTTCCTCTTGAAGGGCTGCTTTCTTTCCAGCTTGATTTGGTTTTTTTGAGCTACCTTGAATTAATTAGCAGATGGTCACCCAGTTCCTTGAAGGAGATTACATCAGTCTTCCTAGAGAACTCTCATATGAGTAAAATGTTAATGAGATGAGCAGAATTGATATCCAAGAGTTTAGATTTGTCTTTATCCAGTACTTCTTTACTGACTAATCCCTTTCTTCCTACCTCAATAGCAAGCATATATTTGGGATAAGTAATGCCATGTAAGTTCTCCAATTCTGAGCTGGCCATTGCTGGAGGGACAAGAAATCTGCAGGTTGCACCATTCTCAATTTCTCTGAGACTTAAGGAGAATTCTTAGGAGAAATGACACAGTGGTAGTGTTCCCCTGATAGGAGACTAGTCTGATTGCAGTTCCTCCTATTTCAGGGAGTTGCAGCACCTGCACTTGCTCCAGTGAGTCTCAGTGAACAGAAGGGGACTAAAAAAGACGGACGAATAACATTTAGCAGTTTAACTGCCTATAATCTTAGCACAGTTTTAACAGATGGCTTTCATAGTGATACTGTGCATTGCTAAAAAGCTGGCATATAACCTCAGTTAAATTCCAGGATTGTGTTACACGCCTGCTGTGCTCACTGTGTGGGAGTGTGTCTGTAAACACATTACCTGCCTGCAAGATACATCATAGGAAACATCAAGACTGACAATTCTTGTGGTAGCATCATCACTCTCTTTGGTGTTCAATACCAATGTGTCAAGATGTTGTAGAAGCCCAGAAGACTTTTGTGTATGTCTCAAACAGCAATAGCTGGATGGCTGTGAAGCCAAACAGGAATTGTTGGCACCAACGGCCAAGGACTGTTGGTAATAGCACACTATGAGAAAGAGCAGGATGTGGCTGGGGAAAGGAGCCACTGGGAGGAAGGGCAGTACTTTTCTGGGACAAACACCCTGTTCTTGTTCCCACAGATAAGCACAACACAGTACAGTACAGGCACAGGAATGAGATCTGATGCCTTGCAAAGGCTAACCTAGAACAGAGGCTGGACAGAGTTAAAGAATAAAGCAGGAATTTATTACAAGGCCTCAATGGATCCACCTTGGGCAGCACAAGAGCCCAGCCAGGGCTACACCCAAAATGGTCACAAAAATGGATGACTGAGGACGGGGTCTCGCACTTTTATAAGTTCTGATTCATTTGCATATTGGGTTTAATTGTCCAATTACAGCTTTAAGTTATGAAGTCCCATCCTTCTTGTTTATCTCTCTTCAGTCCACGTTGTTTATGCTCTTGGGCCTGAAGTTTGGATTGGTTGTCCTCGGTCCCCAGCTGGAGAAGGAATTTTTTTTTCCTCTAGCAATTCTGTGAAGTGAGCTTACTATTCCTTAATAAGAAGCTTAGAACTTCACAATAAAGTAGCACAGAATCTGAAAAATATAAAAGCTAAAACCTCATGCATCAGATCAAGAAATAGGCATGCACTGTATGGGGGTAACAACACCACCAAAACCCCCTGAAGTCCTTTCTTACTTACCCTCTTCCTTTTTGCCCTACCCCTTTATCCAAACCCCTCATGTATCGTCTCAGGGACTAGCCTCCCCATTTCCATGCCAAGTGTGTTAATTTGCTAACAAAACTTTGAGTTATTGGGAACCCTTTGACTCCTGTTTTCCCTTTCAACCCTGAGCATCTAGGAGTCTTGAGTGGTCCATTCCCCTTAAGGGTGGGACATCACAGATGCTGGCAAGGTGGCTGTAATCCATTTGTATGACTGCTTCTGGTTTCTTAACCATGCACCTGGCCATTATATCCTGAGACAGACTTATTTTATGGAAAGAATAGGAATAAATTTTTTGAGACCCGTCTTTCTAGAGGTCATAATGCTGTTTGTTTTTGTGCCTCCTCCAAGGTGTGTAATTTAATACATAAGTGCTTAAATAAGGATCTCTTGTTAGCAGCATGTGTTTTGGGTCACTCTCTGGTGGAGAGAAGATAGCCCTGGACAACGGTTAGGGAATAGCAGGGGCAGTCACACATCTTAATGCAATGACAGCAGTTACAGATGTTTGAATCATCTCAAAGGTGGAACCTTTAACTTCTGTTATGGTTTCAAAAAGGGGACTAGAAACAGTGGGTAAAAGATCAGAAGGCAGTAGCTATACCTCTGTCCTGCAAGCAGAAAGGAAGAGTAACTCATGCTGTAATACTATGCCTAGGACAGAGCAAATGAGACTAAGAAAGATTATGGTGGACATGAGTAATTGGAAAACAGCTGGGGTGGGTATGAAGATTAAAGAGACACAATGAATTCTTGCTATGCATTTTTTAGTTGGTAATAAATACATGTTGCCTAATTTTTAATTAAATGTCTATGTTTGAGGCAGGCAGTATAATTGGTTACATGGAGTTATCAGTATATTTGCGTAGGGGCACCTCAGGAAATGCATGGGGGACTTCCAGCCCTTCTGTGCTGGTTTTAAGAGAAGGATTCTAAACTTCTAAACTGTAGCAGAATACCAAGGGAAAGCCTGAAGGATTCCCTTTCAAGAAATTGTAGTGGAAATATCTCCTAAATTTTGACATCTACGTGATTCTTTCCTCCAGCTTTGTTGCAAACCAGCCCTGGCAAACTCTCCCACCAAGCTGGCAGCCAGACTGAGAGTGACAGTCACAGAATGTTACCTGTCCTGTAAGCAGCTTTCAGCAGAACCAAAGCCACCCTGGCATTATGCAGACAAATCCCATCTCTGCTTTCTTGTAAAGGGGTGACTGAGGTTTTCTTAGGAAGGCAGGAATCATTTCCCTCGGTTTCCCTTAAAGCTAAAGCTATGTTTCCAGTATTATATTCTGTTTCAAGAATTGGAGACTGAACTGATAAAATAAGATGTCATGGTCTGGGAGTGTTGGCAGAAAAGTTGAAGTCAAAGGAGGATTATGTGGGAGTTCGGACACGCTGTAGAAACACCAAGAGAAAAACTGAAGGAGGAGATCATGAATACTGCTGCTGCTCACACTGCATCCTATTCATTTGTTTTCCCTCCTCAGAATTTCTCACTTGGTTTCTGAAGCACAGAAAACCATACCAACTTCCTGAAATGCCATCTTGATTTCAGTCCAGTGAATTTAATTGGCAGCAGTGCACCATGATTTGAAGAACAAGTACAGCCCCAAAGCCAGTGCTAATACTGCTGGGGCTTGGTATATGCTGAGAATTCATTCCATGAAGCTCAGCAAAAGATGAAGACTAAAATCATTAGTTAGGCTGACTTGAAGAATTTGGAAACTGATTTTGCACTGACCTAATTTGCATGAAGCCTGCCCTGTGAAGTCATGCATAGGCAGGAAGTAAAATTATTTGTAAGACTAGAAAATTTTCAGATTACCAAGTCACCTGAATAAAAAACATTCTTTGTGAGAAAATTTATAATCCAGTGAAATAACTAGAAAAGATAGACCAAAAGACCAAACATCACCCTTTTCTTTCGTGTTAGAATTTTTAATACATAAACTTCACAGCAAATTAAACACTAAGTCTTACACAGCTGTTTTAAGTATTTCTGTAACTAGAAATGCCCCTAAATAAAAAAAAAAAAGACTAACTCATTCTATTGTATTTTGCTCATGCAAAGAAGGTGCTGTCATTGTGGGAGAAGGGCTGGCAGGGATTCACAGGGGGAAAGAAGGTAGGAATAAAGAACAGTACATTCATCTTTAGTTAAAAATCATGTTTGATTTTTTTTTGATAATTCAATTGTGCTAAACATGAATTTTCACCTTTTGTCAAGAGAGAAAATTAGAAGCGTAACTTCAAGCTGACAATAATGAAAAGAAAGCATTCATCATTCCACACTGACTAGAAAGCAGCAAGAATAAATCAGACAAATCAAGCATTGTGGTAACTGTTATATAGTCTTATGGTTCTTTATGCCTTTTATTAATTGAATGACAATTCCTATTTATGGTGGGATATCTGGGTCATTTGGCTTCAAAATGAAAGGTGCTTGAGGTGAGGGACTTTGGTATATTTTGCTGAGATGTGTCCACTGGTTTAAGGAATAACTTTCTGCTGCATGCAGTAAGCTAGTTGCTCTTTCTTTCTGTCGGACTGTTTTTTCTTCCTTTCTTTCTGAATTATTAAAAACTGGTAAATGAATCTTCACCTCCACCCAGGATTTTAGCTGCAATCCCAAGACCCACTGACATCCTGAATGCAGCAGAAGTGGCACAACAGGAGACCTTTGCTCAAAGGTTTGAAATTGCTAACACGCGTTCTGGTGAACAAATATCCCTGTGGTGACATTTATGAGCAGAATCTATTCAACATGAAAAATATCCAACTAAGTTAATAGTATGGCTGACTGAATGTGAATAGTGGTTTTAAGCCTATGTACCTTTGATTTCATTAGGCTTAAATCTTGAAGGATTTGCCATTCTGTAACGCATTGTTTGAAGTTATCATAATTTTAGGTGTTACATGAAATGTTTCTTTTTATGTCCCCCTTCTTCTGCAGGCTAATTGCAATAGCATTTGAGAATTTGTAAAATTTGAATATCATTGGACTGTTGAACCAGCATGGCCTTATTGCTGGGAACCAGCAGGTTTTTGAATGTGGTTCAGATGTTGTTTGGGGTTTGGCAATTATTTGTGGCTACTCCAGCCCCCGTGACAAGCACAGAAGCTGTTCATGCCCCAGTACTGGTTGTACCTGCCCTAAGCATGCTATGTGTTCTATTGGTGATAATCTTATACGTTCATAGAACATTAAATTTGACTTCCTATGTAATATACAGATAACATAATCCTTCACTCAATTGCTTCATCGTCATATTCCAGAGAATCTTCTATTTGGGAAGAGTAAAGCATTAACTATGATTTGTAGTAAACCTACTATTAATCCATTTCTTTCCTTTCACAGTCTTGAAAAATAGCCTTGGCTCTGCCAACACTTTTGTTTCTTTTAACATTTATTAATCCTTTAGATTCAGACTGTGTGTTGACTCTGCTGTTCACTCTGGATAGCAGCTGTTCTTGCTGAATTGGTTGTTTTGGTGTCATCCTTCTCTGCACAAGGATGTGTTTGCTCTCTGTTTTCCTCTGGAGGCAAGGTCTTACTTAGAGTACTCCAAAAAAGTTTATTTTGTGGCTATATCCTCTTACCCAGAATTTTATTGCAAGTGAGGTTGTTCTGTCTCTACTAGTTTTACATATGAAGAGAAAATAAGACAGAATTGCCTTGGTAAGTTTCTCTTCTGTGCCAGTTCTCTGCAAAGTACTCTCTACATGTCAACAACAAAGATCAGCAGTAGCAGGGCTCTATGACTAGATATACATTTATATCACTAAAATAAATTAATTAAAATAAATTTACTCAGAGTGAATGACTGCAATACTGAAATTGAGAGGCACTCAAACATGAGTAGATATAATCTGTACACAGATTGTTACAAAGTTAACAAAGGTGCAGCAGTAGATTAAGATTTAACTGACAATTAAATATTTTTTTTTCCCAGTAAACAAATGATAATTTAAACTGTCAAAAATTGAAACTAAAAGCAGAGGTGTGTGCTAATGGAAATATTTATGGGTTTATGGAAAATATATTTAGGCAGTAATAAGTAATGCCCTTGGAGGAAGAAGATAATAAGGAGTGGATAGATTTGCAAACTTTTTTCAGAAATATGAGGCTTTTTCAGAAAGAAATGTGACAAACCTGGAAGTAGAATTACTTATTAGTAATTTGATGGTAAAAAAACCATGTAAACTCAAAAAATATGTATTTTTAACTCTAATATAATCTGTGTTTAAATGTATAGCTAAAAAGGGGAAACATGAATCAGTAGCAGAGAAAAATCCCCAAATATATAAAAAAGTCTTATTAAAAGATTAATTATTAAATGAAAGGAAATGTAGCAAACCCAGAATTTCTTCTGGGAATTACAGTAACATAGGATTCAAAATTGCTTCAAGAGGTTATCTTAGTCTATTCCATGACAAAAAATTATCTAACCCATCTCTGTGGGGTTTTTTTCCAAGCTATGGACTTGTTTCTGTATATCAGCATTTCTTGTTAGAAAATATTTCTCCTGATGTCCTATCTATGTCTTTGCTGTGAGTGCAAATTATTCCTTGTTAACTTCTCCATCTTCCCAGAAAATGCTGATTATGGATCCATGCCTTTCCTTTGGAAGAAACCAAATTCTCCTTAAAGTCTTTTTTTTTTTTTATTGACTGAAAAACCACTATTTTCCCAGTATTTATTCACAACCAGATGTTTTTAAGGCTACCCTCAATGATGGATTTGCTCAGAAAGATTATGCTAATCTCTATAGCCTCTGAAATGATTTTAAATCTATGGCACAGCAACTAATATTTCTTTTTGTAGTTACTAATACTACAATATGCATTGGAAAAGATTTGTTTAATTTAATGGGGTTTTACAAGCTAGAAAATCTTCTTTAGGGCTGACATATTAATCTATTTTCTTTAATCTAGGAAGCATAGGGGTTAAATGTAAAATATAGTAGGGAGAAAGATTCTGAAAAGTAATCATGCAACAGCAGAATCCAAATTTCTGTAGATTTCCAGACTTTTGGAATGCTTGAAGTTTCTATATCTTTGAAAAACAGAGTTGTAATAGTCTTTTCTGCAGGAAGAGCCTAACAAAGCTAATTTGTTCTGAGATTTCCTTTTTCCCCAAAATATACTGGGTATTTTGAAGTCATTGTTACAGCAGTGCACAGGTAAAAGTGTTATTTCTGCCTTCAGCCCTTGCTCCTTACACAATATGTAGAAAGCAGTAACAAGAAGTGAGGGGCACACACCTGGAGAGAGAATGATGTTCAGTGGACCACAGGATACACAAACTGCTCAAGTTCTAGGCATTTCCATTAATTGAGTATTGATGCTATGGCAAAGGTCAAGTTTTACATGTCAAATTGATGTCACTGGGCATTTTTGCTCTCTCCCAAAATATTTGAAAATTTATAGATGTGTTGGGAGATCTGCTGATTATTTTCCCCTTCATCTTGCTTCGTGTCTGATCTCTCCTAAAACGTTTTTGAAGTGTGTGATTCCCTCTTGCTTTTTCATGAGTGCAGACTCAGCTGTATGCAGCAAATACAATACTTTGAGGCAGTAATATAAATTTTTTTGTTGTATTGCTGACTTGTGAATTTATACTTGGGAATTTTGTCGGTTATGACTTTCACTCTGTGCAATCCTTTAAGCACCTCATGTGCTTCCTTCTGGAAAAGCAAGAAGAAAATCCCCCTTTTCTTCAGATGAGATGCAAAGGGCATTTAGAAGAAGCAGCAGCTGCCAAATGATGTGCTGCAGGTTAGCAGGCTGCATCTCTAATCCAGCTTCATTTGCCAGTGCATCACCTGCTAAACTTATACAGTGAATAGAAACTTGAATGTCTTATCATGGCAGCCCTTAGTGGTGGCTGTTGTAGTCACACAATAGTTTATTATTAAGACACTTGGATGTATAAAAACATGATTTCTGTATTTTGTTTGCTGTGGCCATTGCTGAGATGGTTGATTTTGACCCAGTCATGTTTCTCCTCCAGATTTGTGTTTTACATAGGGAACATTTTTTGTTCCTTTTGGTCAGAAGGAGGGGGTGCAATGAAAGCTGGCTGCTGTTGATTTGGCACTGACTCCTAGAGTCCTCTTTGCCTTCATCACAGCTGCAGATTTCTCTGGTGTAGCTCTCTAAGGGTTGTGTGCTTCCCCAAGAGCTATTGCAATTTTGGTCAGCTGCTGCCCCTTTCCAGCACCCAGTGCTTTCCCTGCCTGCTGGTGTTTGCGTTGTGCACGTGTCCCCTGCATCCTGGGGCTGCTGTGTGCTCTCAGCTGGCCTTGCCTGACCCCTGGCTACCATGCCAGAGTTTTTGCCAAGCACCATCTGTATCACCTCAAAGGAAAGCTGTTGATTTGTGCACCTGCACCTATTTCAAATATCTGAAGCCATTTTGCTGCTTCAGCAGATATTATGGCATGACCTGAATACCTTTTCTTTAATAGAAATTTGTCAGGAAATTGAACACTTTGTGCCTTTTTTGAGAAATGAATTGCAGTCACCACTGTACTGTACCACTGAGCACACTTGACATCCATTTGGGTCATGTAGTTTGAGTTTCACATTTAAATGCACTGAGCTTTGGTTGGCATGAGGGTCTCCACTGCCCTGCTCTCAGAATTATTGATATAATTCTGTGCAATCTCAGCCCTGCCTGGTCCTCTGGCAGTGCCTCTGCCATGCCCTCTCCACTCCACAGATCTCTGGAAGGATGTCAGTCCCTACACTTACGGTGGATTGAGGCTCAATTATATTTCTTGCCAAACACCATCTCTGTACATGCAGTTGTTTCTGGGAAGTTTGCATAGCTGCGTTCTTGTTTTCAGGTAGGAACTTGTTTTCTTTCAATTCTATAGAGATCCATTGATTAATCACTTGTTATTTATCATTGATTAATCTATGATAATTAAGCAGGTAATAACATGTTTTTAAATATTAATAATTTACATAAATGAATATTTAGTCTTTTAATAATATCCAGAGTAAATTAATTATCTGTGGTCTTTCCTGTTAACTCATATAACTTGCACAATGCTTGCTTTTGACACAATACAGTGTTAACATTTAGGCTGTAAACTTTTTTCACAACAAATACACCTTCCATCTATTTGCTGCCTTGCAGGGTGCTTTTGTCAGAGAGAACTTCTCAAGATAAATTTGCTGGTGTTTACTGGTATTTTCATACTGAAAATTCATAACAATCAATGCAGTGGTGTTCCTTTCTCTCTGCACTCCCTGCGTTTCCTTGTCAGACCTCTTACCTGCAGTAGTGCATGTTCTTTTTCTTTTTATAATCTTTTGACCTTCAGATTATAATATTGTACCTCAGTGATTGAAAATCCCTTCTTATATTTAACATGATAGACTGTATACTGTTGTGCACTTTCTTGGAACTGCTGAAGCTCTTGGCACACAGCTAGGTCTAGTGAGGATACACTGACATTTCTGCTTTAGGGAAAAACATTTATTCTTCCAACACTTTGTTAAACTCTCTAGCTATCGTGCTATACATAGAACAGTTCAATGTCTTTGTGTAGCTTTTTTTTTTTTGTTTTTTGCTACTACTTGGAGCTTGTACCTCCATTGATGGAACTTCTGCAGCACCTTGTTTCTCACCTTGTAACTCAACTCTTGCCCTTTCTCTTAATATCAGAACCAGTTCCAAGATCCCAGCTTTCATCCTTTCCTTGCTGGGAGAGAAGTCAGTGCACAGGATTTGCAACAAATCCCTCAATAATTTGTTTTTCTCTGCTAGTCTTGGGTGGTCTATGTACAGTGCTCTTCCCTTCCTGCTCCTGCTGTTATCACCTGCCTCGATAGCTGGGTTAGGACAATGGATGTTATTGGGCTCATAGTGCTTGCATAGAGTGGAACATTATCTTCTCCTTGGATGAGAAAACTGAATGAATCAAACATGTGGGTTTTGGAAGAAAAGGTCTATGAGTCACAGCACCTTATTCTTCTGTCTTTAACTTCTTAGCCTCTTCTTCTTTCCTCCCCCCAGTGTAAAACATCTTACAGAATTTCTGTGCCGCTTTCCCTCTTGAGTTATGTGATAGGGAAGTTATTATTTTTTAAATAATTACTTTTTAAATAATAAAACAAATAGTTTAATATTTTAAATAGTTCAAACAGTTTCTTCTAAGATTATTTTTTGTTAAAAATCAAACTCTGAGTCTTAATCCAGGTAAGTTACTGTTATCTAAAAACAACAGCTCCAAACAGTTCCAGTCAGTTCTGCTGTGGATGGCTTCTTGTGTGGCTTTTTGTTTTGACTGTTAAATTCCTTTAGAGTGAATTTCCTTAGATGGAGGACATGTTTTAATTCTGAAACTACAGAAATAAAAACATATTTAATCTAAACATGTATTGTATATAGAAGATGTAGGGGAAGCAAAATGCTCTTCCTGGGACTCAAAAATAAGAATGTTGTTTTATTAATAATACTGTAATAGCCATCATATAAGAAGTTTTTATCTTGTGCCCATTAAAGTCGGCTTTTGAAAGATCCTATAGCAAAATAATGTAAGTGACAAAATCCATGAAAGGATATATTATCAGCAGGTCTTTTATAACTCCTGGACTTTCTTGGGTCCAGTGCTAAAATAAATTTGTCTCAGCCGCCAGTGTTACATCAGATACCCCAAAAGTCAATGAATAAAAACCCCAGATGTTTTGGAAGCCATCTGAAAGAAAAGGCAACATATCTAGGAGATTGTATAGGGAATCAGAGATATTTCTTAATATTTGGATTGGGAAGAGCACACAGTCCATTTTAGTTAGTTTGAAGGTGCAAATAACTTGTTTGATGTAACTTCTTATGAAGAGCAACTTCTTATGAAGACAGTGGTGGGTGCAAGAGGAGTTCTGGGTTGAGGAGACTCATTTAACTTGCAAGCATGTTGTGTAACACTGTGCAGTGATGGTCAATGGTCTGGGCTACTGGGCCAGGACAAGCAGCTGGGGGAGCACCCATGGTCACAGCAACAGCACAGCAAGAGTGGAGAGGCTCAGGTGTGGGCATGGGGATGGTGGAGAACACAGCAGTGAGAGCAAACTTTGGGGGAAAAAGGTGGAGTTACTGCTAGAGGAGTTGAACTCTGGTTCTTTGGGGAATCTTCTGGAGAAAAGAACCAGGGTGTAACATTATCCCAAGTCCACATTTCTTGCCTTGTAGAATGGGAGTAGTTGTTCTTTCTTTAGATTAAGAGATTTTATTTTTCTTTTCCATATTTCTGTCATTCCCTTGAATAGGTTGTTTATTTAAGAAATACAAAGGTAATTTTGATCCATTCTGTTAGAACTAATTTACAGATCAAATGACAACTCATAATGCCTACTATTTATATTAGTTTGAATTGACTATTCCTGTACTCAGAGGAGGTTGTCTTTAAAGACCTGCCAATTTTTTTGCTCCTCTGCCCTTCGGAGCTGTCTTTCAATGGATTCCACCTCTGTTTTTTCTAAATAAGATAGTAGCAGCTACAAATAACACATGGTTTCCTTGTTCTGTGCTTTGCTTTTTACTTACTTTCTCACCTGTTTGTTGTTTATCAAAATTTGTGTCTGTGTGTCTTTTTGGTGTTCTGAGTCAAAATGCATGAGTTTTTTTACCACTAAATGACAAATGACTGAATTGACTGAGTGGGAAGCACCATTAGTGAAGTCAAGATCTTTGACCAGCAAGGCACAGCAGTTTAAGGTACCAACCTTTTGCCAGCTTGCTTTTAAACCTCCTGAATTTCTAACACAAAGTCCCATGCTGTTTTATATTTACCTAATTTTCCTCTCAACACTTTCATTCTGCAGTGGAAGACCCTACTTTTGCCAAGGAACAACAGGCACTCCTCCATCCCACTTGTCCATGTGTATTTTCTGACACCAGAGATCTGAGGCTTAGGAACTGACATGGGTAATAATAAAACACTGTAACAGAACACAAGAGTCAACATCATTTTCAGTCCAACACCACTGCCTTTCCCTGAAATCATCTTTGCCAATGTAACTAATGACTTGGCAAAATAAGGGAATTCCATGAGCCTGCACTTCATTATTATGTATTGAACGGATGTAGAAAGTTCATGGTGACTTAGTCTGCTGTGGTTTATTTCTAAGTAGGTAGGGTTTGGGATTTTTATTGAAAAAAAACCTGTGTAGCTGAACCTGAGAAACAACAGATTGTTCCTGGCCCTGATGAATACCCACAGGAATGAAGAAGGCAAAAAAGGATTTGTTGCCACCTGTGTATGTGACACCACTTCAGGCTGTTCTTTGTTCTTGTTTGCCTTTGATGTTATGGTTGGTTTGATATATGGGGAAGAGCTGACTAAAATACCAGGGCATGATGGTATAAGCACATCATCTGAAAAGAGCTGGGTACTCCTATGGAAGTCAGGAAGGCTCAGAGTGTTTTCCCACAAGAAAATACCATTTCATACCCCCTCCAGTGCAGGCCAATATCACAATCTGTCTTTCTGCTTCTAATTCTGAAGAAGTTTTTTTTCTGTCCCTCCTGAGATTGATGCCTTGCATATGTGTATTCTGTGCACTGCTAGACTCAGATTTAGGCTCTGTGGGTGATCTTATGCCACCACAGGCCATTGTACATTCTGTAAAACACAATGAAACTGATAAAAGGGAAAAAGGGCATCCAGGTGAATTGCCAGAAGCAGCCCTCAGGTTTCCTGAACCTCCTGAAAATAAGACAGTGAAAAGAACACACTTTGATCCCTCGATGCTTGTATATCATAATGTTCCTATGCCTGAAACTCCTAAGGTTCCATATTTTTAATATTAGTACCTTTTGTCTCAAGCTAGCTCTTAATTAGGTGACTCTTGTGGGAGTTCTATTAAAGAAACACCATTCTTGGCAAAATTCACAATTACTTTCCTCCTTACTTCACAGTTTGAGCACAAATGGTTTTCATGTAGCATTAGAGACTCTTCAGTAGGTGAACATCTATATGCTCAGACAAACTTGAAAAGGTATATACATGTTTATTCCAGCTATGTTCCCAAGTAGATTTTTCAAGGCAAGAAAACTGGATAGACTCGTATCCTAGACAGAATTCACAATGGAGAAAAGTTTGTTTCAAACTCAGCTCTTTAATTAAATTGTCTAAACAAACAAACTGCAACTCAAAAACCAGACATTACAATAACTACAGCAGGGAGAAAGTGCTCTGTTGCCTAGAGATTATTTCAAATGTTGATTCCTCAGAAGGATTGCCCTGTGATACATTTAATATACTGTCAAATATAAAATTTGGTTTAAATTTTGCTTATCTCATTGAGAGATTATTCATCTGTTTTCCCTTTGCTCAGAAGTAATACTTTACTGGGATGACTTTGGTTCCGTTTTTGCAAGTTGTTATGTAGGTGGGAAATACTTGCTCAGGTAAGCAAAGCTTTTTGATTTAAATGGAAATAGCTTGCTTGGGTAGATGACTGCATGGTTAGACCAATTGCTTCTCCATTTCCTCAGTCTTTTATTCTGTCTGCAAATTGTCAAACATGCATCTGTTAACACTGAGATGATTATAGAAAGAAAAGAGTTTCATTCTTCAAACTTGCTGACACAGATTTGTTTCTGATAGGCCAGTCTCTGGTTCAGTGGGATTTCCAAATTTATGAAAATTCAGTATCAAATGCTGAGGGTTGAACTCTTTACTGAAAGGAAAAATTTGCAAGTCTCTAATAATGGCTTAGTATGGGAAGGACTTGCTTTTACTTAATCTGTGCACTTGGAATTTAAAATATTTTCAGTTTTCCCTCCTGTCCTCTTAGACTTTCTGGATTATCTCAGGTGATCAGACCTCTCTAGGGCTACATAAGTAGTGATGACAGCAGAAAATGCTTCAAAGATAACCCTTAAGCCCTCTAGAACATGTTGATGTGAGCAGGCATAAGGTGGCCTGGTTAAATGGGTAAAATTATGGGGGAAAAGATCTGAAAAACAGCGACAGAGGGAGGCCTCTCATCTTGAAGGTTGGCGTCTGGAAGTAGCTCTGTGAATCAAAAACTTCCTTAAAGTACATCTGGAAACTCTGTGAATGACAGCTGTGGGGATCTAGATGCCAGAGGCACCCAAAGGTACCAACAAGAGGTGCATAAACAAGGAACTGCAACAATAATTTATCATCTGAGCAAGTGGCAAGTAGTCTGGAAAAACCAAATTGCTGTGAAATAATGGAAAACATAATCATGTGTTGGCTCTTACAGGTGAAAAATCAAAATTAACAGCGTCTATTGACTGCTCAAAGTGACGCATCCTACACCGTCTTGTGTTTATAAAAAAAGACTTCATTTTTATCCCAAATGGAGCCTTTTCTTGGAGAACATCCCATGCTGCACATAATTTTCTTAAACAGGGTGAATGGTTCTCAGGGGCTTTCTGTGAGAGTTTGGACTCTATCCAGGCTTTGTGACATGGACCACCTCAAAGGGGAGGTGGTGATCTCTATACATCCCCAGACTGGGTAACATTTTAGGTTCTGAAAACTGTGTATGATTTCTTGCCTGTGAGATTTAAGTTCATGACTTTTTTTCTTTCTAAAACCAAGTACATTTAAAGGAATAAGAGGGGTTTTTTTGTGTGTGTGAAAAAATCGTAAAAATATAATGAATTTATTTTCTCCATTAGCAAGCTCTTTCCTTCTGTTGCTTTTTAAAGTATTTAAAAGAAAGTACAGTGAGTTTATTAATAGCATTATGTGACTTAAACTTATAAAGGATATTTCTAGATATAATTTTGTAGTACTGGGAATGAAAACTAGTGGTGAAACATTTAAGCTGCACTACTTTTCAGAACTTGTGTTCCAAAGTTCTTGGGAGATGAATTTTCTTTTCCATTACACTTGAACTCTGTCCTTTTCACCATAATATTTTCACATCTAATGATTTCTTTAATCTATGAGAGGAAATCACCAGTAACTATAAACCTACCTTTGTGACTATCTTCCCTTTATTTGGTTTGTTCTAATCTCCATTTTTATGCAAACAAAATGAAATTGCCTCTAAGTTTCCATCAATATCCATGTTAATATTAATACTTATATTTCAGTCTAGAACTGAAGGACTCGCTGTGACTGCAACCTGCTTACGCTACTTAATTTTGATTTGCTTCACTTTCTGCTTTTTCATTTTTTTCAGACTTCTGTGGACATGTCTTCAGCTACAACCTTCCTGTAATAATTTCCAAATTTTTATTTTTGGCAGATAACTGGGGAACCACAAGTAATGTCAACTACGACCCTGATTTGATGCAGAGAGGGTGTTTTGCTAGAAACTTATGAACAGATATAAATGAAATTCAGAACAAGGATGCCTCTTTCCCTGTATGTAATTAGGTAAGTGAAAATCTCCTACCAAGCAGGTTTTCTGTAAAAGTAATGCAAGATTTCTGCAGGGTCAAACAAATTGCTCAGTTTTTAGTCCTCAACTCTCTTTTGTGTCCTCAAAAAATATTCTTTTTCTAAGAGCCTTTGGTGAGAAAAAAGAAAAGGCTAGAAATTCAGCCAGAAAAACTCTCAAGATCTATGTTTTTAGAACATGGCTCCTTTAAAAAATATTCCTGCTGGGTTGAAGAAAAACAGTTAATATTCTAAGATCTCTTATCCTGCTGTTGTTTAGTGCCTTGAGAGTGTCATTATGCTTCCACATATTCTTTATCCCTGTATCTTTGACTTGGCTTTACAACACTGAAATGGAAAGCATTTACAAACATGATCTCGTGTCCCTGAAAAGTTTGAAGAGAAGATGTGATCATATCACAATGAGGTTGTCTAGCAAATAAAAAGGGCGATGACTATGCAAAAAAACCTCATTTTCCAGTGACAATCATTCTTTCATTTTTAAACACTTTAAGCCTATGAACATTAGTGAGCTAGGTGAAAGGCAAAATTTTAAATGCCACCTCACAGCTAAGAAATCAGATTTCAAATTAAAGGATGATAAAATTGGGGATTTTATCTAATTATGACAAAAAAAATAATTCAAAGTCAGAGTCAAGCTTCTGCCAATAATCTTGGTTTATTGTCATTGAAGGCCTGTGGTGATAATCACACAAATGGACAGTTAATTTTTTTTCTACATATTTGAATCACTTTTTTTCTGAAATTAAGTACCATATTTTGTGAAGGTAGCTATTTCTCTCTACAAGACCTGGGCTGAATGTTCTGTTGAAAGACACTGGACTAACAGCTGTGGAAAGTGTAATTCTCTATTTGATTAGTACACTGAACTCAAGTAATGACATTTTGGGTTGGTTTTTTTTTTGTACATTGTTCTACTGGTGAGTCTCAGGTCTGCTCTGGAGTAGTTACCTATATCTCAAGAATTAAAGGGGTTTTGTATACGTTTTAATCCATCTGCACTTTGCTTTTGAAGGCAAAGTACTGTGTGAGCAAAGATAAACTGTCCTACAGTCTTTGACTTCCTCAATGGAAATGGAAGTTGCTCACAAGTTTTGTCATATATATATTTTTAGACCAAAAAAGATTTAACATAGTCCACAAAAGAGGCATTAAAACACTGTCTTGGTTGATGATTTTGTTGTTTCATTTTGAAGAAATGCCATTAAAGTGGGAATCAACAGGATCTGATACTAAAAAATATCTTCCCACAAAGATGGATGGGTTGACCAGCAAAGACTATTCTGTTTTGATCAGATGTTTTGGGTGCATGTTGTATATTGAGTAGTTATGCATGCAAAACATAAATGTACATTGATAAGCTTTGATTGGGGTTTTTTTCACCATTTAAATAAACAAATTCTCTCTCATAATATGCATAGCAGTGTTTCCACTTCCATGAATATGGATTCTATCTTTATTTTACAAGTAAATCATAACTTCTACATTAAGAAAGGAGTAGTATAACATTGCTTGTTTATATGCAGGCAGAAATACCTTATCTGTTTTTTTTGTTTTTATTATAATGTCGTTTGGAAAGCTCTGGAGATTCTAAAGCTAATTTCATTGTTGTTAAACTCCTGGATAATCTGTTCTGTGACTTTGTGCATTGCTGACATACAACATTCAGAATATTTTTTTTCCTTGTTAAAGGCTGTTGTTTAGTCTTGCTTTCACTAAAGCTTGTTATAATTTATCCTACTCATTCAGCTGCAAAGTTCAAACCCTGTCCACTGAATTTCCTTAATTTCCCACATCTTTACTTGCCTGAAACTGTTATAGTACAACTTCCTATTCTTTAAGTGGCATCACCTGTTTTTAGCTTAGAAATACAACAGCTGATCATTTGTGTATGAACATTTGTATCTCCTTTTGTTTTATGGTGTGGTGTTTAAGATTTAGGAAACTGAAGAGTAGCAGAAGTGCAAGGGTAAAGAAAAATGGTGAAAATGCAGAAAATACTAGACAAAAGTATGGTATTTCTGGCTAAGCTTTATAATCAAATTATTTTCTAGAAAGCTAAATAAAATGGATTTGTCTTGATCATCTGCACAAAAGGATGTAGGAGATGTAAGTCATGGAATCATTCTATCTGCCTGACAGGGCTGGTGATGAAGTAGTGCCTGTACAGTCAAGTAAAGAAGCTTCTTATTCTTTGTTCCACCTATAAGGGAATAGACAAGCCAGCTCTCTATGCATAGAATCATATCAATCTGAAGAGCTGAGGTGACAAGAGGTCAAGAAGCACTAGGATACATAATGGTGTGAACTGGAAGTTGTCCTTGTGTACTGGGATAAAACTATAGCTTGTGTGTGGTCTTTTCGGAGTCTTTCAAGGGGCTCTGGGTGGCTGACAGCTGTTCTAGAAATAATATTGCATTCCACACTTTCTCAGTACCAGTGATTCAAGTGGGCAAACTAGACATTGCATCCATGAAATTATTCCCAAGAAAGAAATGTACCTGAGCAAAGAGGCACTACACCTGTTTGGAGAGCAATGGCCTAGAAAAAAAACACTTCTGAAATGAAACCCTACATGGCAGAAACAGGAAAGCTTCAATCAGGTGCTCAAATTCCAGTGCTGAATTTCTGAAAACTGAAGACTGATCTGAGCTTGCAGACATGCACATGGCTGCATCTGTGCACACAAATCTGGTATTTACATAAGATGTAATTCCATATGTGCATGTCTTTAGGACACAGAAGTCAGTCTGCAAGAATATATTCCTTAAAACCATTTTACAATATACAGCTTCTTGGAAAGAATGATGATTTCTAATGTTTTTTCAAGCTAAATGTTTACTTAAGATCCTTTGCTAAAATGATCTTTAAAAAATTTTGTGGTGAGATTGTCACTGTGACTAGACTGTGATTTAACTGCAAAACCAGACTGTGAAGTAATAGTTTGAGAAGATGAACTTTGTAATCTGACAATGCAGAAAAGTAAAAAATTATACTGACACAGTTATACTGACTTCTAAAATGGAAAATTGTTATTGTTTCACTGTGTTTATCACAAATATATGTTTAATGCCATGCCAAGATGTACTACAAATTTCAGATATCTTTGCTGTCAGGATGTTTTGTAATGGCCAGAATATTTCCTGCCATATTTCACCTTTAGTTTGAATGGCAATCACTGCTGACTGTGCTTCTGTTTCTTTCCAGAAAATTATGTCTGCTAAGTGCTGTGAGTTTTACACTTGATTCAAAAGTCAGGGGCTTTCTGCACTATCATCATAATTAGCCAGGTGACCAGAAAGTGGCTCCCAGAAAGTAAGTGTTGAAGAGTTGTCCCAGTTCAGTCCTTGGAGCTTTTCAGTTGAATTTAAGCTACAAGATATGTAAATATAAGATATAAAATATTTTTTAGGTAGGAACTCTTACTGGTGTATCTTAGCATCTCTGTAAGGGATTAGGCTATGGCTTTTGAGCTTGCCATTGGCCTGTGTAGACACTTCTGGGCCCCTTTTGTGTCTGTCATGTGTCCTATCTGGAAAAGCCAGTGCTGGAAACCAGAGGAAGATGATAGTTCTCTCTGAATCTCTTAGGATAAAGCTTTTCTGTCTTTTATCAGTTCATAGTATTTTTATGTAATACTCTATTTGGGAGAAATATGTTATAATATTTTTGAAAAACAGACATACAAGCTGCAATTGCTGTACCTTCTGCCTATTCAAATTTCTTTTCCCATTGTATCCAAACTGATCTAGCTAAATAACAAATCAGTAAGATCCAATACTCTCAAGGTCTTTGCTGCCTGTATATGCTAACAGCAGCAATGACTGCCTACTGAATCATAATGGCTCTTGTTGCTCAGTTGGGAAGGAACATGGGTGAGAATGGCCATGTAAACGTGACTTGTTATTTAACTCTTGAGCTGAAATACCATCAACAACTACAGAGGCTGCACCAGGTGAAACAGCAAAGCAGAGCACCAGGAAGGATGTGATCCATGGGGTGAGTCTTGCATGACAGCATTTACAACCAGGAGGCTTTTTGAGAGAGAAAATTGCTGGTGGAATGTACTGTCTTGTGCTATTGCCAACCTTCCTCTTTCCCTGATATAGTAATAAATGCTTGGGGTTTTTTTTCAGGCAGGGCTGTGCTGGCTGTGCTCCTGTTAATGCTGCTTAGGGTGCTGGAGGCTTTTTTTGGCTGCCAGGGCGTGCTGCTGGCTCATGCTGAGCTTGCTGCCTACCAATACCCTGAAGCCCCTTTTCTAGCTTTTTAGGTGCCATGATTTAGAGTAAATTCTGTCCAAAACATTTAAAGGAGCATAAGGCTGTGCTGTTAAAAGGAATCAGTAAAAAAAATGAACATCAAGATCAGTGTTCATGGACATCCCATGAGATTCCTTCATGACACTGATTTTTTGAAGTCATTTCATTAGGAGACACAGAAGACAAGAGACAGCTTTTTATTACCCTGGAGAATGATGATTTTCCTACCTGTTGGACTGAATGAATTGTTGGGCCATATTCACATAATCTTGCATTTATTGGGAAATCCTGTTTGTGCTGTCTCCTGGAGAAAGACAGGCAGAGGTCATTTAAGAGCAAAAATGCCGAAAAAGAACATGTGCTGGAGAAATAAGGGGAGTTAAAAGCAAAAGGGCAAGTACCCATCACCCTTATGCATGTGGCTGCTGATTTAAATTTAAACAGTTAATAAATGAACAGTGCCCTGAGAAAAATACTTAGGAAGCTCAAACCAAACAACTGCCTTTGCACAAAAATAAGCAAAAGAGTATCTACCCCAAATAGCTATTAGATAACAAAAGTAAGAAATTCATAAAACACCAAATAACTGGGTGGAAACCACAAAATTCTTGTGATGAGTGTGTTGAATTTTCAGCATTTTTGAAGGACAGCACTATCTTGTAATTTCCCATTTTTTCCCTGTGACTTTCATGTTGATGGGTAATAAATGCACAAGTCTGGCTTAAAAATCAGTTGCTTCCTTTCCTCAAATCTCTCAGAAGCATGACAACACATATCTATTTCACATCACAGTACTGAGAAAAAAAAATGACACTTAACATCCTTCCCACAAGAGACAAATTGGAAATAGAATTGGAGCTTACTTTGAACTGCTTGGAAGAACAAAACTGGTGGTGAAGTGAGCATGAATTTGCACTACTTTGACCTTGAGGCACCACTCTTGAGGGTCATAAACAGTGAAAAGTAGGTGGCAAGAAAAAAAAGTCACTATAAAACCTTGTGGGGTAATAAAGGAAGTTGAACATATTTTTTTACTAGCTGTTTTAAACACTTTAGTAACACATGAACACAGAGTCTAGAAATATCAGCATAGGCTTTCAATGGAATAATGCCCACTTAAAATAATTATTTTTCATTCCTAGTTTCTTTCTTATCTTTCTCTATTATTAGTATTATGATACAAATTATATGTTGCCCTTAGTAAGTATTAATTGGTTCTTTTAAAAACACTTCATGGGTTCCACACAAAGAACCAACATCTGTAATAAGTGGCTTTTCCCCATCCAGACAGGTAATTCAACATGAAAGAAGCAAGATTGCATATCCCTTCCTGTGTTTCACAGTTTTGGAGGATTAAGATGCACAGAGCAGTACAAGATCTTTCTCATGCAAAATTACTTAAGCTGACCACTATCCTCAGTGAATAAAAATTCATAATTCTGCTCTGTGTCTGCTGATTTGTTTTCTCTCCCTTAAAACAAAAACCAGCAGCTGGTGAACTATGTAGTGGATAGAAAGACTGAAGACTGAAATCCCATTTGGTCTGAAAGTATGTACTTGGCATAGAAGGATACACATGAAGGACCAAAAGGAAAGATGTGTATCTGTTCATCCAGCCATCCATGTTTATGCTGCTCCTCTTTCTGCACTTTTTTTGATATGCTCCAAGAGTTCAGTCTTGGGCTTTAAGTTCAGTGCCTCTTTCTGTCTGAAGGACATAATGAGATTTTTTTTTTGAAAACATGCTGCAAATGGGATAGCAGTTTCTCAGTTGTAGCCCATGAAAACTATTATTGCAGATTGACTGTTAACTTTTTTCCTAGCAAACAGTTTTATCTCACAGTGTGATCTTCTCCCCCCTCACAGGCTTAAAGTTAAAAATAAACTGAAGTTTGCACAGTTGTTATTATATTTTTTCTTAACACATGACTGACATTTGGACAAAAAATCACTTTTCACTCTCGCTTTCCTTCTTTTCCCAAAATTTTTGTTTTGCTACTGGATGTTTCTGAAGAGTATACATTATTTCTTCTTCTACTTCTTCAATCCTTTTTCACTGGGTCTTTTGAAGAGATCAAGAAAACAATGTTGCATACCTGTCCACTGATTTTTATTTTGCTGTACTTAATTATTTGAAAATAAAAGTCACCTACTTGTGCTGACAAGTTTTGCTGGTCATTTGTTTAACAGAGCCTTGGGCTATTCTACCATTTACTATTCTAGCTGAAGGCAGCTCAAGGCATTTTCATCTGCCAGGCCATAATCAGTGTTGCCTTCTTTTGTGCTCGTTATCTAGGCCAAATATGTTGAATTTGTTAATATGGAAAACCTCAAATGTTATTTGACCTTTCAAACTGCAACAAAAGTAAATACAAGTAAAACAGCACTCCAACTATTGCATAGAATATTTTTTTTGAATTATTTTCAAAAGCTTTCACATTTTGGTGAAATAGGTATGAAGTAGAACAATAAAATCTCCAGACCCATGATGCCTAGAGAGGATTCTGCCAGCTAGAAGCACAAAACCTACAATGATTATTCCTCAGTCCCAAACCAGTAATGAAGGAAACTGGTTTTCAGAACTTGGCAAGAGTGCCTTGAATACAGCAAAGACAGAAATACGTATTCAATCCTTGGTACCTATAAACAAGATTTCACTCCTTCCTTTATGCTATATTGATCTTTGTGTGAGGAGACAGTTTGTTTTGAAGCAAATGTCTCCGAGACACTTTGATTTTCTATGAGCTTTCAGAGGAAATGTCTGGAAACAAAAAGGATAACTTCAGTTACAGTGAGCTACTGAATGCTGCAGCCAGGCTGCTGATGGCTTTGGAACAGCCCATTTGTATCTTTGGGTACCTTTTCACTCTGCCAATACCTGTTGTGTAGACATATGCCATTTTCAGATGCTTGAGAGCAAATGTTCCTGGTTTTGGGAGAGTGAGGGCAGCTGAGTGTGATGCCGAAGGTTGCACCAGTCCTTGTGCAACCATGGTGCATCTGACGTGTGCTGTTATGATTGTTTACATCAGATCTGTGGAACAGCACAGAACATCCCATGGCTTCAGCTGTCCTGGAAGTGCCAGCTCTTACTTCAGAATAAATTATCAACCAGGAAGGAAATTCCAGTACCAATGGTATTCCTCAAGCAGGTGACACAGGAGCGTGTCCATGTGTATGGAGTACCAATACCTGTGTTCAGTAGCTCACTGTAGCTGAAGTTATCCTTTTTGTTTCCAGACATTTCCTCTGAAAGCTCATAGAGAATCAAGGTGCCTCAGAGGAAGGAAATTCCTTTCTGGTTAGTTAATTTTTATGTCATTAATGGGTAAAGTATATTTTATCATTATTTTCATAGGTTACGCTGTCCCCAAATTCAATACTGAGGAGAGATACATTCAATAAAACCTTGATCCAGCAACCAGACATTTTTAAGAAGCAGTGAATTTGGCTCTGAAACACCCTTCTCTTAATACATTTCTATAATTGTGCCTGCTGCTGGAGACATTTGCTGTTGTTAAAAACAGTATGTATACTTCAAATTGGACTCTCAATACTGAAAATGAAACAAAGAAACTTATAAGCAAAACAGGGAAGATCATTTTGTACCCACGTTGGGATCTGGTTGGGTTTGTAAGATATATTTATGTAACTGAGTAGATAATGTTTTGCATCCTGCAGTGAGAGCATGGAACAAATGATTTCACTAGCAATCCTGCAAGGCTGCATTTGTTTTAAATCCTGTAGACACACAATATCAGCATAGTAACAAACTTGCACATAGCTTAATCCTGAGAAACAAAAGCTATTATATTCTTACTCCCTCTGATAATGCCATTTGTTTAGCAACAACACAATTGGGAGTTTTTCCACAGCCACTTCTTTACTTCCATGTGGACACTGTTTTTATCCCTTATTTGGTACAACTCTGGTCAGCAAGGCACAGAACAGTGAAAGTTGTTTTAGTGAGGAGACTGACATATTGCAGTTGTACAAAAGGTAGTGAACTGTGACAAGAGTCAAGGCAGCATAATTACCATTATCATTGATTTACCAACAGTGTTTCTGGTGCTATTATGTGCCCAAATTAATCTGTCTGAAAATAGCTTTCCTTGATAGAGCTCTATGAAATTAGCTTGAAGTATTTGAATATTGAAGTACAGGAATACTTGAAGTATTCCTGTATTTGAATTAATGCAGTTTAAGAGAGGAGCTTCAAGTTTCCTGAATCTCTCATAGACCCAACCTGTTTGGAAGTTGCCAGCCCCAGGGCTTCTGACTCCTAACTTCATTTGGAGCCACTCGCATAGCTCCTTCAAATTCCCCTGGAAAACCTTGTCCAATGATTTCCTTCCATGTAGCTGCCTTGTCATTGTTCCCTTCAGGATGCAAATTTAAAATATCAAAATTTGATTTTTTTTTTGCCCCACAAGAAACAAAATCATACGTTTTAAAATATGATTTTTTTAAATTTCATTTTGATATATCAAGATGGGAAAAATTTTGAACTGTCATTTTGGAACACAGGGGGAAAAAAAAGAGGTGTAAAATTGCTTTCTCCCATGAACAGGTTGAGTTTTGATAAAAATAGGCTCTTCTGTGAGAATTCAACTTTGAAAAAATTGTAGCAGTTTCTCCAATCTCATAGGCTTTGCAACTAATAAACAGAAATTAATAAACTCATCCTTGTCTGGATGACTTTTAATGAGGAGAGACTGTGGAAGCTGGGCTTGCTTCCTCTGGAGAAGCCTGAGAGGGGATCTCATCAATGCACATAAATATCTCAAGGTGGGTACCAAGAGGTTGGTGCCAGACTCTTTTTGGTGGTGCTCAGTGACAGAAGGAGCAGCAATGACCACAAAATAAAACACAAGAAGCAGCATCTCAGCAAGAGGAAGAATTTTTCATGATGGTAGCAGAACACTGGAACAGCTGCCCAGGGAAGACCTGGATTCTCCTTCTCTGGAAATATCCAAATGCACATGGACGTGTTCCTGTGTCACCTGATTGAGGTGACCCTTCCTTGGCAGAGGGGTTGCGCTGGATGATCTCCACAGGTCCCTTCCAACCCAAACTATGCTGTGATTGCGTTCTCTTTAAAATTATTATTTCTTTTCTTCTGAATTCTAAGCACATGCCATGCAGAGAAAAAAATAAAACTACACATCATGAGAATGCTCATGTTTGTGTGAAGGCAAAATAGAAGTCATCATCCAGGCAAAAAAAGAGTTGAACTTTTCATTCTATGAGCAGAAACCATGTTCTTATTTATTGTCTGGAAATCTCAGTAGTGGTCAGCATTGTTGGAGCCAAACTCTGCTTCTGTATAAGTTGATACTGCCTGTTCTGGTAATAAAATGTTGAAACTAAATATGGGAGTAATATCCTTTGTATGTAACCTGGTCTTTCATTGTCATCAAAATAAACATCCAATTATTGGTAATTCAAAGAGCTATTAATCTATCTATTTATCTATCTCTCTGTCTATCTAGCTATCTGTCTGTTTTGTTGGTTTTTTTTGTTTGTTTGTTTGTTTGTTTTTTATCTAGGAGGTTTTTTTCTTCAACATGGGTCCAGATGGTTTAGAATTTTCCAACCCCATCTGACTTTCAGGATGACCAGAAACAGTGCAGCAGAACATGATATTTGACTTTCACCTGTAAGTGTTTGAAAAGCATCTGAGTTCCTTTGTCATGAATGGCTGAATTAACACCCATAACAAAATGTAGTGGCTTGCTTTACCTTCAGGTTTGTTTCTAATTGTGTTTTCTGCCTGTGGATTCTTATCTGTGTCCTTAGACTCACTTATGAAGACAAAACTTTGATCTGACATATCCTTCCTCCCAGAAACATCCTCTGTGGTTCTTTCAAAGTGTGCTTCTTCTTGAAGAACTATGTGTTGAGATATAATTGAAGATCTGCAGGAACCAGCTTCTTCCTGTTGGGAAGGATGCACAGTGCACTTTCATTGTTTCCTAGACTTTTATTACATTCTCTTACAGCATCTTCTGTCAGTTTTATTTTGAGGAGGGTTTCTCTCTGTGACCCTCTGTGACTTGTACATGAGGCATAAGATGTCAGTTTTCTTAATTACTGTCGTCAGTTTACTTTACATCATGAAGAATCTGTCTTCACTTTTGATTGTCTAATTAAAATTAATATAGAAAATTCAGAACTGCTGTGAGTAAATATTGTATATTAATTTCACTGCATGAATTAGACCTGGTGATGGACCAGAGTTGTTTTGGTTTGACAGTAGATTAACACAAAGAAGGTTCTGCACTGTTTGTATCGCTGCTGTTGGTAAAACTACTCAGTGCAAGATAAAGAAATGCTCTCATCTATTTAGTGTGAAATTAAGGGTTAAAGAAACCTGAATTATTGTCATATGTAGGATTTTTATTACAGAACATATGCATCTCCAGTCTAACATCGATCTTCTTCGCTAAAAATTTTTTGTAAAAGCAGCTGAAAATAATTTTAAGTATAAGCAATAAATCTGTTTCTAATATGTAAAATTAAGCACTCCATTCTTCTCTAGTGCCCAAAATTCAGCCCAATAAGGAATCCTTTCTTTATAAGATAGGATAGAGATATCAAATCCTCCCCAGCTGTTTTTCATCAAGAAAGAGCTGTGGGCAGCCTCTTGCATCCCATAGATTATACAAGATCTCAAATTCTAACTTCTGAGAGCCTTTGGAGGAAATGTTTTATCTGTGTTACTCTGCACCTACTCTGGATTGTTCTCTCCTCTCCCATTCCCTTTCCTGCACAAATTATCTCCCAACAATTTGGGCATATTATCTGTCATCTAATTAGGAAAATTTCCTCAAACATTTTCTCTCTTCTGGGAAATGTCATTACCACCTCTGGAAAGTGGGTTCTAGATTCTCAAATGGCAATATTTCGGCTGCTAAAAGGCTTTCTCACATAGCCCTGTTCTGGAAATACTTTAGAAGCAATTTAGAACAACAAAGCTTTTCATGTCCTTCTGATCTCATTAACTTTTAATAGAAGTAGAAGAAAACATAACTGCTGTTTAATGTCGGGCAGGAAAACAGCCCTGACACTCTGCAGCCTGGGAAGAATCAGCACTGCTTTTCAAAAGACCTGGATTTGGACTAGTCACTCCAGTGCTCAGAAATCAGAGCAGGGATTCTTGGCACAAATATTTAATATTAAGGTTAAGTTAATGGTCAGGTCCTTTATTCACCTCTGACAAGGAGGAGAAAGATGACAAATCAGAAAGATGCAAGGATGTGATGCATACAAAGGAGATGTCAGCAAAACTGTGGAGAAAAACGTATTCTGTGCTTGCTATGAAAATAGAAAATATAAGCCAACTAACCATCATTCCTTAAAAATTAAGGTATAATTATTTTGTGCATGTGTTAAAATAAGCTCTTTTTGAATCACTGCATCAGTTCCCAAGATTATGTGGAAGTTATTTTTTTCTGCATCAAAAGAAAGTACATGTGTTTAGATAAAAGTAAAATCAATAAACCCACAAGTCGGAATAAAGAAAAAGTTTTTTATCTGTCTTTCCCCCTGCCTGTTTCTGCTCATATAGGACTTGGAAATTCAATAATATTAAAAAAAATAAATTGAAGTAGCATTATTGTTTTCTAAGTAGATGCCAAACAGAAAAATCCTGTTCTTTTTTTTTTCCTAGCTAAGAATCATTACAGCTGCTGTAAATCAAATGTCTCAGGGAATTTAAGTTTTCCTTACTTCTGCCATGCATAGAAGAAATTTGATTCTTATGCTGACTTTCTTATAATTATTCTGATAATGTAACAGCTCACTGAGTTACTTTCATGAATTTCAAGACTCTTCATTTTTCAGAGACAGGTAAAGAAAGCTTTTGGTAGATACCTGCTAGGTGCTGAATGCTTTCTGGAAAATTAGAGAAATGAACAGGGAGATTGCATTAGAACTAGACAAGAACATACAGCTCTGGGGGTGTCAGTCCTAATTTAGGAAAAAGAAAAAAAAGAATAAAATAATATTTTAAATGAGATTAAGCATTACACTAGGGCACTTTCAAAATCAGAATGTTCCTAATAAACTGGGTTTTTCTGGCCAGCAGTGATTTCTGGGAAGGGATTTCAATCCTCAGTTCCTTTTCTACTGATGATGGGTAAAAGAACACCCTTTTGTAGCTGATTTCATCTGTCAGTTCAATCTTCTTCTCCTCCTTTGAAGTCAGAATTATCTAATTCCTCAGTTAAATCAAATGTCAGTTTCTGTTTTTATATTAAAAGAATTGTATAAGACACACTGAACATTCAGTGCTTCGCTGGAGTGTTTATCTTTTCGTCTCATTGATTTTGTAGACAGTTTTCTCTTCCCTTCAATGTCCCTTTTCTCTTTGAGATGCCTACTGTGCTGCAGTGTTGGGGTTTTTTTTTTCACAATGCCAAATAGCATCTCAGCAAGCTTTAAGATGTGCACTTTATTATAAGAGGAAAATGTCTCTCTGTCATGTACGTGATTTTTGGATTGTTTTGTTTTCAGGAGGATAATGCTGCTTGGGGAATGGAGGTCGGATCAAATATATCACATCAAAACCTGCAGGTTCCAGAGACAATGCCTCGGCTTTGTCTGGCTTCCAGGGTAAAACGGCCTGTTAATTGAATGCAAAACTGAAATGCCAAATAAAAAAATGCTTCTTCAAGGAGCTATAGATTATGAAGCTGGATTTCGGCGCTGAAGAGGCAGTATCAACAGAAATATCACTACACAACCCCAAAACTGCACTTTACTCTGCTTTTTATTACACTATGAATACTCCCTCACCCTCTGGAGCCGTCGTTTGCTAGGTGCTTATCAGTGGTATTCTGTGATTCAGAAATCACTGGATGAATCATTAACTCCACAAAGGCCTTTTTCATGTCACACTAAGTACAGGAGTACTTAATCCATAAACAAAGCTATAATCCTTGGTTTCACAGTTCCCTGATCTAACAACTGAACCTACCCCTCTGAGTCAGGGTGCTAATGAGAAAATTGAATTGAAGCTTCAGTGTTACTGAATTGAGCTGAAAATATTATTTCAGACACCTAATGAAAACTCTATTTCTCCCTCTTTTTGGATAAAAAGTGGTACAGTAATCCAAGAATAACTTTGCTCAGACCTGTGGTTCACAGTAGGATGGGCTCAGGGGTGTGTTTGGGACCTAGAGGAGTTTGGACAGACTGCCCCAAGTAGCCTTCCAGTTTTAAAGGAATGAAGTGGGTTGACCTTACCTGTACACCAGGTACCTGCCAAAGTCATTTTATCACTCTCCCTTTTCATCTGAGGAGAGATACTGGAGTATTTTAATTTTTAACTCATAAGAAACAAAACCAGATCACCCACCTGGTATTTGATAAAAAAACTTTCTGAGGTTTAAGCATCAGAGACTGGGATTATATAATAGTTAAATCCAACTACAAATATTTTTATATGAACATTGTGGAGGATCCGTCAGTCTCTTGAATCTTACATCTTTATTTTAAGGCAGTGACTTTACCAAAGTCTCGTATTCAAGTCCACTATCATGTGGGTCTATGACTGAATATTAGCATGGCATAAAAGTAGATGGAAGAACTTGATAGGCTGAAAGAGCTGGGGTTGCCCAGAGAAGTTCTGGGTGCTCCATCTCTGGAAGTTTTGAAGACCAGGTTGGATGGGGCTCTGAACAGCCTGGTCTGGTGGAAGGTGTCCCTGCCCAGGGCAGGGGTTTGAAACTGGGTGATTTTTAAGGTCCCTTCTAACTTAAACCCGTGATAAATGCTGCTTTACAAATCCATGTACTAGACATGCTAAGAGATGACTGATACAAAGAGATGAGTTCCCTTTTTCTTTCTTAAAGTCTAAAAATATTCTTAATGAAAGATGAAATTGATGAAAGTGAAGTGAAATTTTTTTAACAGATGTAACAAGCCCCCAATTTATAGCTTCAACTGAGAGTCCTTCAGAGAAGATGTCTTGATCTGAATTAATTTTTAAATTAATAATGGATTCTACTGAAGTGGCTTCTCCACTGAGAAGCAAAATGGTACTTTACCATTAAAACGCTAAAATGTGTTCACTACACTTCTAGGACTGCGACTCCTGCTGCTATATTTTTTGTACATTTAGGCCAGGGAAATGTTAGAAAATGGCATTGCAAAAAGCAGAGGATATGTCTCAAGAGAATGCAGCTGCTTTGGGTGCAAGTCCTTAGACCTGTGACCTGTAATACAAGAATTGCATTGTTACTTTAATGGATAATCATGTAGATATCTTTTTACATGGAAAATGTCTTTGTTTTCAATAGGTTTGTGGAAAGCACTTTTCCCAGAAAAGCTTATCTAACACCCATTGAGCTAAGTTGAAAAATTACTATTGATCTGGATGAGAATGAGATCAGCACCATACTGGGAAAAATGACACACACATATATAGAATAGTTAATGTAGAAAAGTAATTACTTCTTGCTCTATAATTTGGTATAAATTTAGCAATTAATCACCAAAAATTAACAATAGTTTCTAGAATTCAATTCTATCTTACATTTCAAAGTGATTTCATCATTTTTCCATATCTATCACACAGTATCATTCTTTTTTTCCATGAAATGAAATAATTTAACAAAATGTTACTGCTCCTTTAGGTACTTTAAGGATTTAATGTATAATGTTAAGAGTTAAAAGCAATTGTAAGCTTAATTAAAAAAAGAAGAAGATATTATACCATACTTGGAGTAAGAGGATAGTGCGCTACGTACATAAAGATGTGATTTAACCAAATATAAGATGCTGCAAAGGTGACCAAAGGAAGTAACTGGCATGACTTAGAATGCCTAAGGAGTATTGGTTAGTCCAAAGCCAGGTGAATCTCTGTGCCTCCCTGACAAACAGCGAGCTTCAAGTGCAATAAACATTACTGTACTGATGGAAAATTAACTTGTTGAATAGGCATGCAATTGTTGTGGAGGTAATCACTTCTAAAGAACATAATCTTCCTGTGTCTGGCTTTCTGAAATGGAATGAAATTAATTACTGGAAGCAAAACTTCAGCATAAAAAAATATGTCGAGGTATAAATCATCACTGAATGCATATGATCTTTATTTTTTGTGGGGTGCCTCTCAAATTTGAATGCAATTCATGCAGTATGTCAGTCCTGGAAGAGAAAAGAGAAAGTCTGTATAACAAGAGCTGGATGTCTTCATATCTGAGGGGTTTCTCATTCTGGTAGGCTTCAGTGGGCATATGGGGAACAGGGCCTTCTGCCTTGTGAGCAGATAAGGAGCAGATTGTGCTGATGGCAGCGTTATCTGCCTCCTCATCTCCCATATGAGCTGTGACCCAGCACCACGTTCCAGCAGCCAGCCAGGACAAAGAGGGATTAGGAAGGTCTGTGTTGTGCCTGCTCATCACCCATGGGAGTGACTTTTAAATCTCTGCTGTGATTCAGCTGACTGCTACTCGATCTGCCCAAAACCAATCACAACAGCTGTATAGCAGAAAAAACATAAAGCATGGAGATCTTCAAAGAATTGTGTGCTCAAAAAGATGCCAAGTTTTGTCTAAAACTGAAACTCTGCTTCAGAAACTGGCAAGTTTTGTGTGATTATTTATGCACATTATTGAATTTTATCCAGAGGAGAAGAAAACTGATTTGAGGTCAATGATGACGCACTGGAACTCCAGCTGAAAGAGAAGCAGAATGATCTCTTCCTTGGCTGGACTCTATTAGCAGCAAGCTGACTTACAGGAAGCTTTGACACACAGTCTAATCAGATTAACCTGGAGGAGAGATGAGTCCTGAAATGCTAGCACTGACAAATTGCAGATATGTGCTGATGAAAGCCACGCACCACTTGCTCTTTGCTGATCTTCTTGCTCAATATGGTACATGACAATGAAGATCAAAACCAGAGACAAAAACAGACAAATCACAGATTGTGGAGGTATGAAAAGGTATTGTACCTTTCAGCATCTTCTCTGTGTCAACACATACATCTCTTGAGGTGTGTGAGATATCTTGAGATATCTATTTTCACCTTAGTTAAGCTGCCAAGTGTATGTGAAACGAGCAGTGCAGTCATGTCCATCTGGATAGCAAGGCAATTTGGGAGGCATTTCTTTAAAAAAGTCCCATAAATAACACACTGCAAGAAATCCATGGAATGATTACCTCATCTTTTTGCAGGCTCTTCTCCTGACTGTGTGCTAGAATTAAATCTGCTCAATGGATCAGATGGGTGCTCTGCATACTGAAATTGCAGCAAGGACCTGGACAGACCTTGTTTTTATTGGCAGGTTGTACATTTTGTACAAAAACTTGTTCTGCCGTACAAGGTTTTCAACAAAAAACTACTGGAGGCTCTGTCTGTGCCAGTAAGCACCACGTGGCCAATTGCTACACCAGAGGGCAAGTGACATGACACAGCTTTCATCCCCACAGCCTTTTCCCCTCCTAAAATAGGGTTGTGTTGTCTGTACTGCCCATGGAGATCCAGAACACACCCCGAAGGCTCTGCTGCCCAAGTCAAGGTCACGTTTGCTCCTCTGCTGCCTGCTCAAGGTCAGTGCTGGCACATGGCTCCTCAGCCTTGGCTCAGTGTGGTGTGAGAGATGTGCTCCCCCCTTTCCTGTGCCCAATTCTGCCCCTGTCCCACTCAACTGCTTTGCCCCCTCCTCTTCCTCATCCTCATTGTTTGACGCACACTGAGCTCTGGGCTGGCTGTGGGTGCTCCCACTCCTGTCCTGATTGTCCCCTGGCTGCCCTTCCCCTATGGAGCAGCTGGTGTGGCACACGTGGTGAAATTATAATTATAATTTTACGTGGTGAAATTATAGCCCTTATTTACACATTCAAAATCTGTGGTTTTCTTAGTTTAGCTTTGCAATTTGCACCAAAAAAAAACCCCAACCTAACTAGAATTTACTTCCATAATATCTCATAAAAATAATGCCAGCAGGTAATTTTCTTAGCAACACACTATTAAAATAAATATCAGATTTCAGTATAGATTTTATGGTTTTTTCCTGTTTGAAAGTAATCTGAAGAATGTCCTCAATTTATTCTGCATATGGAAATTAGGTTGAATACAAGATTGAACTTTTTCCTTTACTAACTGTGTAAAATATCACACACATTTTTTGTGAGCTTTCCAGCTGATATCAATGCTATTGCTTCAAGCTGAAGAAACTGAAAATGGAGAAGCTTCCATATAGTTTTTATACATAAACATTTTTTTACATATATTTTAATGCATATAACTTTTCTATCTTCAACAAATAGTTTCTGTTGAAGAAATAAACAGCTGTATCCAAGGTCATGTCATATCCAGAAAAGTTAAGTTATATCCTAGGTTTTTATAGTTTTTTGAATTTTTCCAAGCCTATTTCTGCTGAAGACCCAAAAGGGTGTGTTCATTTCTTTACAAAATTTAAAATTTGAACAACTAACTAGAAGAGAATATCATTCTTGATAACATCTCTAGATGGGACAAGGGTCAGAGGACTAGCATACAGTAAAAATGACAATTGTGTCATGGTTAATAAAATAGCTGCAAAGGAGAAATAATTTTTTTTGTATGTCAAAGTATAAAACTATCTTTAAGAATAAAAAATGTAACCATATCTGGAGGATGGAAACTGCAAAAAATTTGCATTTTTGATAAATAACATTTATTTGGACTCAACTCAAGTTCCAATTGCAATGTCAATACTTACAAAAAGTCTGAAAGAGATATCAGGTTGTATGAATGCCATCTTGGCTTCCTTTGCTTTTTTCTGTTTGCTTGTTTGTTTGTTAGGCATTTTGTTTGTTTGTTTGTTTGTCTTTGGCACTGAAGTAATTCTTCAGAAATAATTTTTTTAATTTATCATTGATTCCAGTTTAAATAAAAGTCAGTAGCCTGAGAAAATTTCATAAAGAAGCTAAGACAAAGATTATAGAAGTGGAAAATGTATCTTAAAATGAAAGAACCAAGGAACATCATTTACATATTTTATGAAAGAGAAGTTAAATAGCAATTTTATTAAACAATTGATTCAGACATGGTCATATGAAATGTACCTTCTTTGTTCTCTTCAAGGCTTTGAGTAAAGCTGTTGGCATAAGTTTATATTATTATACAAGCAATTTAAAAAATGCCAGCGAACCTTCTCAACCATGGGAATCTCAGCTGCCAGAGCTATTTGTAACCTGTCCCTTGCAAGGTTTTGGTCCTGTCCATGCAGCACTCTCCTGAGTTATCCCCAGGCACAGCCCAGGCATCAGCCTGGACCATTAAATGTTCTCAAATGACACTTTGGAGGCATCCAGGCTGCTGTGGAGGCTAAGAGTCTCTGAAATGTGCTGCAGTGTCTGCTCCATTCCAGTTGGCCTTGACGCCAAAGCAGTTTCAAAGATTCATAAATTGCTAATGCACAAGTTTGCATTGTCAAGGCCTTAGACCTGAAACGTCTCCAGATGAGCTCCCCATGTTTGACACTCTCCTGTTTTTACCATATCATTGTACATATCTGACGTATCTAGAGACCAATTAAAAACTGACATCAGATAGTAAATTGTTTAAGTACCGCAGTTAGCAACCAGAATTAGTCTTCGTTTTACATCCTAAATATTTTACATACCATCTCCAAAATTGGAGGTGAAACATTTCATGCTCAAGGCATTTTAGAGACACGGGCAATTTAGAATCTCAGAATACGTTTGATTTATGTTGAATTTTGCTTTTTATTATAAAAATACCTCTTACAGCAGCCCAAAGGTTCATCACATTATTCTCTGGATCAGAGTGAAGAGCCAACAGTCACAAAAGAGAAATGTGGCCTTTCTTTTCTGGTCTTTGCAAAGATACAAAGACAAGCATATTTTACCAGTTTTTTTCAGACATTGAATGCAGTATGGAAAAATGAAACTGACCCAAGTCTGCTCTAATTTTTTATTGAGCACAGGAAATACCTGCTGCTCCCCTACCATGAATCTGATATTCTTAGGATACCACTGTTAATATGGGTAAACGTAGCTACATTAGAATTTTGCCTAAACAGCCAAGTAAGATGAGCACAGCATTCCTAGCATGTCTATGAGGCTCAGCATTGCAAACTGCAACATTGTACCTCAAGTCTTGATTAATTAAACACTCACCTAACCTTAGGAACAATGACTCCATTTAACTCCAGCATATTTTGCATGATACAGTAACAGAATTCCAGCTGCAGCCCCCTGGAAAATGCTTTTTAAAAAAAGAAAATACTGTCCACTAAAAGTACTACATTTTTAAAAAATACAAGATAACTTTTGATTTATGGAAACTATGTTTTAAAATTATTGAACTGAGACCAATGGTTTTTAGGTAGGGGCTCTTCTTTTCCCAAATAATGTGCTGGAATAGTTGTCTCTTGATTTGTGACTGCTTAAAAGAGGAGTGGTAAGGTAACATTAGCTGGTATGGAACCAAATTTTTCAGCTGCAATGGTTAAACAGTCCATGTTTAATTTGGAATATTGAAGTTGCTGTGTAGAAGCTGTGGAATGTGGTAAAAGCACAGAAGTTCCCTGACTCCTGAGCTGCTCTCTGCATGCCAGGCAGATTGTGGTGACACCACAGGGCATTGCTATGAATAAAAAAAAAAAAAAAAAGAGTTTCAAAGAATGATTATGACAGGCAATCTCAGAGGAAACAACATTTCTCTAGCATTAGACTGATGTGATATCATTCTTTATTCTGTTTGAACAGAGAAAGTGATGGTAGCTGTTCATTACTTTGCCAGACTTGATTTATCAGGGCTTTTATCTCTTAAGGGATTATAATGATGGCTAATACTAATATATAATAAATTATGTATATTTACACTGCACAAGTAGATTTGATAATCAAAATACATGTTGATATTTCACTAACACTTACAAGCATTATGCTTTTGAAATTTGTGAGATTTGGAAAAAAAAAGTTTCACTACTTGCAGAAATGTCAAATTTGCTGTTTTCCTGAGTTTTCAGTTCACTTTAATAACCATTTAATAGCAACTTGCATTTGGAATGGAAAGCTTTGCATGAAATAAAATCTTTAATTACTTAGTTAAAATACCTGCATTTTTCTATTTACAGCTCAATAGTCACTCAGTCATCCTTTGATATTATTACAGAACACTTTTGACCAAAGATATTGTCTATCTTTGAAATGTTTAAACGGGAAGTAAGCACGAAAGTTGAATGTTGGCAAAACGAGCATTGTAACACACACACTCAAAGTGTTACTCTTAGTGGTGCAAATAACTCAATTTCTCTCAATGGAAGCAATAATAGAATAGGTTCTGTGGAAGGGAACAGTGATTTATCCCTCAGGGGATAAATCATAGCTCACCATTAGGAGAACACAGAGGCCCTGCACTTCCTCCCCATCCCACAGCCCCTGGAGAGGCAAATCCTGGGTTCTGCACCAAAATATTTGCATTTCCTCATCTCCAGCTTTGCTCTTGGGACCTGTGGCAGGGGAGGAGGTGCCAGGGCTGGAATCATAGCTGTGTTCAAGAGGGGAAGATATCATATGTGGGACCCCAGAACATCCCTCTGGGTGTCCAGGATGGCCAGGAACCCTGACAGGGGACTCAGAAGCCCTGGTACAGAGCCCAAAATGCCTGTGGGTTTGGTTATGACCCATGGAGCAAATTACCAACCTTATAAGAAGATCAGCAAGCCACAACAGTTTAGGTAGAGTATTAGTGACGTTATTACGGGATGGAAAAGGAGATTTTGGGGTTTCTGGAATGGGGACTCAGGAGGCAAGATGGAGGGAACTGGGCATGTCCAGCCTTTCTCCTTCTTCTTCTTCTTGGCCTCCATCTTCTGCTGTGATGTTGGCACTCACAGATTGGTTTAGAGTAGAAGTTCACTGTCTAGCATAGGTGATAGGTATTGGAAAGTAATTGTAAACATTGTACACATAGTTTTTAGTATAAAGACATAACACTGCCCCGGGGGCAGGCAGAGTGCCTGGAACTGTCCTGCTGGACGGACCTTGGCAGGGCAGGAGAAAATTTTTTATAGATAAGATACAATAAACAACCTTGAGACCGAGAAATGAAGAGCTCCAGCTCATTCTTCAAGCGCCTGGGCTGGGAAAAGAGACTTTTAACAATCTCAGAGTCGCAGTGACCCAGAAAGGCCCTGAGAATCATACTCCTTATCCATCCTCTTTGGAAGCTGCCTGAGCATGAGGGCATCTGAGGTACTGCCCAAGGAGCTAAAGTACAAGAAGGTGCCCATTAAACCAGCCCTGAGCAAAAGAGAGTTTTAAATCTGCTTGCTTTGTTCCCATCTCACCCATCAGCATGAGAGTTGCATCAATTCAGGCTCCCAAGGCCTCATTCTCATTTGTAAGAAGGACACTTCACATCACTCTGGTAATACAAAGAGGCATTAAAAGAGGAGTAATTTATATTTACATCATTTTTATGGCTCTGTTGTTATTAGAAGGGTGTAAAGTGGCATTAGGAGAAACCACCATCAGGCTACTTAGGGTTTTTACTTCCAGGGACTACAATGCAGAGCCTAAATGACTAAGGGCATGTAAGTAAGGATATCTAAGAAAGGCATCTGTGTGATAAGGTGCATATTGGGAAGGCCAGGAAAAAGTACTAGTTTAAATCTACTAAACTCACTCATAAACCCCTGGGATGCAAGATCTGCTGGAGTAATGCCACTGAGTTATCTGGAAGCTGTTAACCTTTTTCACAAGGCTATATTGAATAAAATGTTGCTATCATCAGAAAGCTGTTTGCCAGCCTCTATGCTGTAAATAAATTTGAGATAAATATATTGCATGCTGGAATTCATTTTATCACAACACCACAGAAATAGCAGAAAATTTGTCAAGGATGTATAATAGGCACAAAATTGATGAACTTGGTGGCTGAACACTCTTCCTGCTGACCTGGGATGTACAGATGGAATAATGTTGGAAATGCCTAACCTCCTTTTATGTGTAACTTCTGAATACTTGTACAAATGCAGTATATTTCTGAAAGCTATTTATATCTAAAAAAATAACACATTGATAAAAGTGGCCTAACTGTGCACTTTGGTTTTCCACAAATAATATTGCAGGATTAAGAATGAATTTCTCGATCTCAACCAGTACTAAAATCTCTGCAGTTTTTTCCCACAGAAAGTAAAGAATAAAACTTTTTATGAACACCAACCACTTTTACCTGTGATTTGTAATGTTTGGTAACATGAAAAAGCATTATTAAAACAGAATTAAGCAAAGAAAAATCTGCTTGTTCCTGCAGCTTATTCATATCCTTTCATTCAGTATCTCTGCTATTTATTTTCTCTCAGTATGTTTTACATTTACTAAGGCCAAATTTTTCCTTGCTTGCAGATGGTCTTTCTCCACTCTGTTTTGGTCACTTTGCAATTTATTGTGTCTTTGTGTTTGTTGTCTGTCTTCCAGCTTCAGCATCACCCATATAATTAAGAAATAAAGAAATAAGGTGAAAATAAACAAACAAATGAAAAATGGTAAAAGTAGCAAGAGGAACACAAGAGCTCAGTGTTCATGGCTTGGTTGAATAAAAATCTCCAAACCAAAGGACAAAAATCCTCCTCTGAAAACCTAAAAATAACTGGACTTTGATATAGCTACATGAGCAGTCATCAAGCACTAATTAATCTCCTCTTTCATCAAAAAGGCATCATCATCTTTTGGCTATGTTGGTCCATGGCTCATACCTATAATTTGTGAAAAAATAACCCCCACAAGTCTGTTCAGTAGCTAAAACTTAACACAGTCCAAGACAGACTTTCTATAGGGGAAAATAGTAAAACCAAATAATTTATTTATCAGTTGCTCACTCACATCTGATAGACACCAGCAGCATACCCATGCAGTAACTGAGAAAGAACTGACATTTTCAAAAATGTTTTTAATGGTGTTTGTACAGTTTTCAGTCACATGGAGGTTAATATATTTCTGCATTCAAATTGCTTTCATGAACCATTCCTGTAACAAATGAAGACTGCTGGGAGGCTGTAAAAGGGGTAAGCCAGGCTCTGCTGGTGCTAGAACTGTGAAAACTTGGCTCCTCAAGGCTCCCTTCAGGGAGGGACAGCCTGAATGGTTTGTGTTCCTTTTGCAGCATGGATTTTGTGCAGCAGCCTGGTGTCTGCTGTCTGTGGGACTATTGTTTGTGTGACTGTATTGTCTGTGGGACTCACCTGTGGGAGCCTGAGACAGCTATTCTCTCCTCAGAAAGAAGATAACGATGCTGAGGTCCTAAATGCAATTAGGCTTTGGGCTTTCTCAGATTCTCTAATGCTGCAGAAAGGAGCACACTCCCTTCAGACTTTGACAGGGGACTAATCCTCTGAACCCTGAACCTCCAGCTGCCAGGATTATGAGCCGTAAGTGAAGACACAGAGAATGCTGCTGTACTTCAGGTGGGAACAACTTCATGATGAATTCTTTAATTTTAAACTATTGCAAGAGGTGTTGTTCAGCTCCTGTAAACATTTGTCACGTTTCTACTCGTTGGAAACTCTGGATGTAAGAAAAAAGTAACAACAAAAACCATCCCAGCTCGGCTGAGCAATTAATAAACTTGCTGTACTTTTTTCACTTTCAATCATTATCCTCCAGGGGATTCTTGGACTATACCACTATTCTCAGATTAAAAATTTAGGACAATAAAGAACTGCAAGTAAAGTTTATTTGCCTCTTGGGAGCAAGTAGCCAGAGATTGTTGTGTCCATCAACTCTCTGCTCACATCAGCAGACAGCTGAATGCTCCTAAAGTAGCAGAAATTGCATTAGCTTTGTTCATATCAGTGTTTCTTGCAGCTTCACAGTCCAAGGCCAGCAGCAAGTGCTCACTTGGGCATTCATCATCCCTAGTGGTTCTTGCAGTGTATAATCTCAGCTTCAGCACAGAGATCTTTCATTTGAGACTGCAGAAACTGGTAAATTCACAACACTGTGCCTGCTACTATTGGTTCAGGCTGATGAGCATGTGATTGTTTGCCTCCATTGCCAGATATTCATGTCAAATTCAGATACTTCAGACTCATCACTGCAAAGAGATTGTCTGAAATTAAGACCTAGCGAAGTAAAAAGGCTTGCCACACTTCAGTTTGGGAAAATTTGTAACAGGAATGTGAGAAATATAAAAAGTTCTCAGGAGCTGTTGTTTAGCACCATGTGTAACTTGCATGTTTTAAGTATGAAAGCATTTCCTGGCAAAGTGTGAAAATAACTACTTGCATCATGTTTTTCTGGGAAATATTTTTTTGGAAAACATAACCGTGTTTTTACCCGGAATTTAATTTTTTGTTCTAGAAATTTACTTATCTACAAGTGAATGTATATAATCAAACTTCTAATTTATTTAGTTCAGAAAAAAAAAAGTAAAAAAACCTGAGCTTACATTCTCAGCAGTTGTGATGGTTTCTTTTACATACTGAATGAGTAGGAAACCACTTTTTTTTCACCACCCCTCCTCACCCCCAATTGTTTGTATTATGCCATTTTAGTGAAGTGAATGGAGCAGTGCAGCAGTCTGGCAAGGACCAGAGCCAGCATAAGGTAAACAAAGTGTTTAAGAACAGGGAAAGGATCCCAACTTCTTGGCAGTTTTGAGAAAAAGTATTTTGCATTTCCTGGTGAAATTAAGTACCAAAGCACTTGTTCAGGTGTCAAGAAAGTAGATTGTGAGCTTCAGCTTGGTAACCTGAATAAATAAGGAAAGAAACAGTAGAGGATGAATTGAAGCTTTTTTTCTTTTTAGAAATTAAAATTTTGTGGATTTTTTTATGAACTGATTTTAAATACAACTAAGAATCAACTATTTAATTTCATGTTGGTATTATTTAATGTTTTTCCACCTCCTTGTAAAGTTTGTTGTTAAACATAGACCATACTTTAAACATTCCCAAAATGAAAATGGAAAGCTATCAATCAAAAGAGAAAATGAAACACTAAAAGATTACTGGAGTTTAATTTTTGGCCCACCCTTTATTTTTTTTGGAGAAGATTAGCATAAAATTGCAGTTTTGCACCTTGAAACTTTCCATTTTCAGTGAATCTTTAACTGATGTAAAAATGTATTCCCACCTTGTGTCGTTATACTTTGCACTCTACCTTAAGCCAAGTAGACCCTTTTGCCAGTATCAGATTTTTGTAAAATCATTTCTTTGAAGTGTGGTTCTTTGGCTTTCCAGTGAGTACCCAAAATTTGGCAGGAGAATAGTCATTGGGTCAAAGAGACTTTTTCTATCTCTAAGAAGATTCCTTTTGATTTGGCTGGGGTATAAACCTCTGAAAATCAGAGTTAACCTGTGCTCAGTAGAGCATCATCAGGGGCTAATAGGATCTTTTTGAGCATTATATCCTCACTAAAGCTGCTTCAGTACCAAAGGCTTTGGTACAGGCCAGATTCAGAGAAAATGCTGCCAAACTCCACCAGGTCTCTTATGTAGTCTGTGCACAGCTAAAAAAGTGCATTTTTTCCCTCTAGCTGTTGTCCAAAATCATCTTGGTAAAGAAAATGGCCTTGTGCTTGTCTTATAATTACAATTAAGGAATTGGGAAGATCCAGCCTAGTGCTGCCCTATTTCACTGATAAAGTTAAAATGTGATGAAGTTATCCATGGCAAAGGCAGGAAAAGGAGCAGGATTCTGAAATGTCAGGACTTCTGCAAGCAATTCCACTGCCTTTCTGCATAAAAATTTTGGATTTCGGACCTTGCCTGCTTTACTCTAACTGTGAATGTGACTCACTTCCCAGCAATGTCTTGGCTTTGCAAAGCAGGGCAAGTGAAGGCTGCATCACTGTACTTAATTCTGATATTTGTTACACAATCTATATTAGACCCTTATATTTCTTTATTGAAATAATTTGTAAAATATTATTTCTTTAGCTGCAGTTTCTGTGAAGGTGGTAAGGTAACATGTATCTACTTACAACAATAATGCAGATTTCATCCTGGTAGTGATAATCAGCCACAATATGTTCAATTCAGGGAGGAATACCAATTTTATATCCTTCTCTGTTAAGAACAATGGAGTTTAGTGACTTATTATTTTGTTTGCTATTCCTTAAAAATAGAATAATGGTATTAAAACGAACAAATCAAAACAGACCATAAGACACATTAGACTTTCTAGCATTTAACTTGCTATAAACAGCATTTCTCTCCCCCCTGCCCAGCTATATAATGCTATTTAAAATGACATCTAGCTCGCCAGACACATTTTTCTGGATGCATTTCAGCTGCAGAGCTTCTAAAGAGTTCCTCAGTCACAGACCTTCCAGGTTTATGAACGCTGACATTTAAGACAAGCTCCTTGCTCTGGATAATTAGGCCTTCTTTGCAGAAATTCAAACACCTGGCTCACTTCTCTCTCTGGACCATGATTTGCCCTTCTGTCCTTTGCAAATTTATTCTCCTTGTTGTAACATTTAAAGTACCTTAAATTTGTATTCGTGGGGATGGATCCTCATGTGGTGAAATGAAGCCTCATTTGATGGATTGCTGGGAGCTACTTCAGCATCCAGCAGAATTAATCTGGTTGAAAATGTTCTTTTTCCATTCTCTTGCTTAACTCATATTTGCAGAGAAATTCAGAGTGTGCTTAGTACACTGGCTGCTCACCTGAAGACAAATCCATCTCTTGAAATTTCCACTAATTCACTTACAATGTGTTCCTCTTTTAAAGACTGCTAATGTATGAGAGCATTGATGGTGGCAGTAGTGTTGCAGAGAGATACTGTGGGTCTAAGCAAGTTTTCTTGTCATAAGTTCAAAAGTACCAAATATCTGTTTATGAGGAGGAAAAATTCACTCAGAAGGTGGAAAGGCAGGGATGTTTTGGAAGACAGGAGGAGGCTCTTCTGGCAGTGCTTAAGATGAATAATATAATGTGCTCTAATGAATGTCAAAAAGCAAAGTTACACTTGATTCATGCTCAGCTTAAAATATTCCAGTAAAATAATTATTTTAACCAAAGGTGTGTCAAGAACCATGTTATTTCTCTGACAGTGACTGTGAAAGAATATCTCTGAGAAAAAGACCGAAAATAGGTGAATACTTGTTCTTTATAGTAGGTTATTTGACCATTTACTCTGGGGATTTGTGAATTAGGTACCATATCTGAAGTGCAGCAATATTTCCTACATTTGCTGTTGTAGTAAACTTTATAGTACAACATTATTTCCAGGTTGTGGCTTTTCAACACTTATTTGTTTATTTTAACACTTATTTTCAAGGAAATACTACTGAACTGCTCCTGGAATTTCTCCTTTTAAAAACTTTTGCTGTTGAAGTTAGAAACTGCATTTAGCTTAGGGCATAGCCTTGCTTTTATTTTTATTTCTTCTATTTGACCCCTGTAAACTACTGTCAAGCTATCAGTAGATTATTTTCTGTTTCTTCAAATAATTAAATGAGACATAGCTTTTATATTACTACAAATTAGTGTCAAGTTAGTATGGCAACACATCGTTCTTAAAAATATTTAAATTTGCTGTTTAAGAAAGTACCTTGAAAAATTAAACAAATTTCTGCTCTCTGTTCAGGTGTCCTTGTACCTTCTGTAAATATAAAAAAAACCCCTGTCTATTAGGTTTACAATGAGCATATACTAAATGTCTGGTTATTTTTTTTTTCTTTTTTTCTCTTTTCTTTATTTGAAGCTGGTGTTTGAATCAAAATCCACTTAAGGCAGCAAATACCATTATCACACTGTGCAACAATACACCTCAGTACTATAATTGAGATTAACTTTCAATCACTACAATTTGTGAATCAGCAATTTCGAGAGGCTTCACCAGCTTTTCCATGTGGAAGCAATCTACCCCCTGCTCACAAAATGATGCTTTTCTTTGGGAACATGGAAGACAGTGGAGAGGCTCTTTAAAAAACTGTTGAGACAGAACATATGAAGCCAAATATAAATGAATGAATTTTTATCTGAGATAAATGGGATCCTTATTCTTGAGGCTTCATAACCAATGCCTTTCTTCTGATTTCAGATTGCAAGGCAAAATATGCATCTAAAACCTCTTTATACTCAGACAAAAGAACATTTTTAGTAAAGTAAGAATTCTTGATAATGTAGGATCAGAAAATCAGGTGTAAATTGCTATGTCTTCTATTGGCCTAGTTGAATTTTAGCAGGTTAATTGTACAGTCTAAGGATTTTAGTACTGATTTCACAGCAAGTAAAGCTATAGCCTAATGTGAAGGTGCATATTAAAAATGGGGAGATAAGATAGACAAATAATCTACTTTTTTACATACAATGGATTAGGCAGAGTTTCATTTCAGACAAAAAACTTTCAGGCTTTTTAGTGCTGAGCTAGATAGTAGTTAAATCTGCTTCTGACATAGATGTTTGTCCTTCTGGATCTTGCAAGAGGAATCACCTAGTCAGGATAGGCATCACATGCACAATTTTTATAAAAATTTCTTATATACTTATATTGCAACAATTGAATTATGCACCTAAATTCGAGACCAGTTTGTCCTTTCATCTTGAAATTAGATACTTGTAGCTCAGATGTGGTTGATGAGGAGTAGAGATGGTAGCATAACACTTCATTTTTATTTTCTTTTTTGTTTGTTTCTAGAGCCAATTAAAAAGTTTTCCTAATAACTATTTAAATTTCAAGATAAAAAAAATGCCAAATAAATTGGCTTACATAAATTTCACTTAAAGGATCACCTGTTAAATAATCTGAATCAATAATATCTCAAACCACTTTTTAAAAATTGGAAAATTATGAACTCTTGTAGTAGTACTTTAAAAGAATGTAGAAAGCCAAGAAAGATTATCCTGACACATAAAATCATGAAAAAATAATTTTGAGGTCTATAAACAAAACAAAGAGTGGCCAAATTATAATTAATGTTAGACAGAATGTTTGAAGTTTTCCACCAATATAAGATCTGATTCATAAAAGAAAATGTGTTAATCCAGTATTTGATTTTTCTGTCATTCAGCTTGATAATACTTGACATGAAAGTCCATAAGTTTACATATGTATACATAGGGAATTGATTAGATGGATTAAATACTTGACAGATATCATGATGGAGCTGTTGAGGAGGATGTACAGAATCCTATCAACTGGAGTTCACAGACATCAGAGCCTGTTTGCTGTGTGATATTTTAGTCAGTGATCCAGATGATGCTGCACAGTCCTGCTGATCATGGTCAGAGATAATAAAGAACCATGGGATAAGACTTAGTATAAAGGAAAATCTGAGTCACTTGGATAGAAGACCAAATATTAGGAAACATCCATAAATTAGCCAAATGCACCTGGCACAGTTAATCCAAGAGGATGGAAGAATCTGTTCTGGGAGCTCCATTAGTGGATATGTGGGTAATCCTGGGTGATTGCCTCAGTGTGAGCTCCCAGCAATTCTTAATAGCACACAGCTGACCACATGAAAGGCATTGCTGTATGAGACAATGGCTCACAATTGTTTAATATCTAGAGAGTGAAAACATGCATTTTTCTAAGAGCTATTATCTGATTCACACTTGAGAAGAAACTGTTTTCCATATGTTTATAGTTGTTGACACGCCCATATGTGTGTTCTGAACCCTTCTTTCTACCTTTAAGTGGGGATTGTGAGGTGTTTTTAATATGAAGTTTGACTATCATTAGCTTCTCAGAATGTGTAAATAAAGGACACTCAGTAAAACTTGGTCTCCTGCAGTGCTCCAAATGGTTACAGCTATATTGATCTTGTTTAAAACAGACAATCATAATAGACATAGTAAAGGCATGGATTCTACAGTGTTTTAACAAGGACTTCACAGCAGAAGGGAATCTTTTGTAGTTTCAAGTTCAGGTTCCTGGATAATACAGGCAGCCATGATATGCAAATTATTACAAACACCTTACTTAAAAAAACACTATGAAATTCCTGTGTTCACAAGAAAGACCAAACATCACAAATTAACAAATACTCCTACACTGTATGATTTGTTTAACTGTGATCCACATTTTATCTGCATAACTACAAACTTTTCCACTGGCCTATCTAGTTCACAAATCCTTGATTTATGCAAGCTTAATGACATCCAGTCTTGCCAAAGCTTGCATTTACTATCTGTTTTGAAAAATTGGTCATGACAAATGCTAGTTTTTTTCTGAGACATCTAGTGTCCCTTCCTTCCTTGTCTATTCTCCTGCCTGCAGAAATGGTAGTTTTCAATATAGAATAAAGCTTTAGTTATTCACTGTTGATTAAGTAGGGGCAGGTTTTTGACATTCTCCTATTGAGAGAGATCTTGTACCAGAGAGCTCTTATGAATACAAAGTGTTACTTGGAGAATATAATGTTAAGATAAAGGGTATCAGATGTAAATAATTAACTCTGTTAAGTAGGGAAAATAACTGTATGATGTCCCTGGTACTTTTCAGTCTTTAAATAGTGGTAAAGATGCAGAACACGCAAGGCATTCAAATCTTGAGTGACGCTTTAAAATCCCCTTCTTTAGCTTTTCTGGTCATCATCTACAGAAATTTAGTGTGCTTAAAGTATTGAAAATGCTAGTTGCTTTTTATTTTACCTTTTTTTTTTACTCAGGTTTTCTGCATAATCTCTTTCATATGATTTTAGAAGCCTTCCTGTAAGAGTTTCAGCCTCAGGGTATTAACCTCTGTGTGGCCAGGCAAAAGCACCTATGCTTACACAGTCACCTGGTGTCAACAAGCTCCACAGTTAGTTGGAAATTAAGGATTAATTTGACTGGTGTTTAAAAGAGTGTCGACACATGAAAGTAATTTCTGTATTTGTGATCCTCTAATTTTTGTGCCCATATAATTACATTCTGTGGGTTATCTTGTTAACATCCTTCTTTCCCTGGCTTTACTGTTTGTTCTGAGTGACTTTTTTCATCACGACTCTCTTTAAACATCCCTCTGTAATGAGTCTGTACATCCAGCTGCAATCAATCTCCTGTTAGATATTCACAGACTGAGGAACCTTGATGCTATAGGCTGACAGATAAATCCCCTTTTTCCACTGAGTGTAGAACACTTGAAGGAAAAAAAACCCTGAAACTGTAATGGTACGAACACTAATTCCCACCGATTTCTAAGATGTCTAATTCCCTTTAATTTGTTTGGCTCAAATGATTACTTCCTTATGTGTCTTAAAAGGACTGTTCTGTCAGGTAGTATTGACTGGAGTAGCTGTGCGTCTAACTGGGTTATTTACAGAAAGTGCTCTTTAACATGATTATTGTTAAGAGGCAAATTTGGATTAGGATTTGTGTGTGTGTTGTCAGTATCTGAGGTATCTGTTTTGGAAGCTGAGCATGGTCCATGAGGTTTTGCAGACAGATCAGCTTGCAAAGATATCCCTCTAGACTGGAAGAGAAGATGTCTACTCATTACTTTAAGCACTGAGGAGGTTTAGTGTAATCAACACACTTTTAGCAGCAATAACTTGTAGCTGCTGTATTTAATTCTAGATGTAGACTAAATCCTGGTCTATCTATCTGTTATACTGTTCATACTTAGGGTGAGAAGAGGGGGGAGAAGAAATATTACCTCTCTGTGGATAATAAATATGATTGGAAAAATTTTCCATCAAATTAAATTATGAAAGATAAGCAGGTGTTCCAACACATGTGAGTGTTTGTGTTCTGAAAGGAAAAGCCTTGACAGACAGGACAGAGCAAGATTGTATTTTTACATGATTGTATTTTAGCTGATTGTATTTAAAATGTATCCTTGATATGGTCCATTAGTTGATCACATGACTCTATGATTTATGTAGAGTACTCTTGCAATGAAAAGAGGTTGAAAAACATGGAAAGGTGCCAATGTAGGATTTTTTCAAAACCAGACCTGTTCTTTTTCAAACAATAGTTCAGCTTCTGCGCTGTGCAGATCACAGCAGTTAGATATCAGAGAGATAAGTAAGATTGATAGGGGTAATATTCAAATTGTAATACATATCAAATTATTGAACAGCTGTTTTAATGAAGGATGAGCAATCTGAGAAAGAGCTGGTTACATTCACATATAATCTGCAATAGGTTACTGCAGTAATTCTTATATGCTGTCCATCAGCTCTCTTTCAATGAACACTGCAGTCATTGTACTGTGTATTTCACTTTTTGGTAAGTCTTTTGGTTGTGAGGAAAACATAATTTTACCACTCCAAGGCAGGATCTTCCTTACCCTCTCACTAAACATCACCTTCCTAGCCCTAGGTGGCAGATTGCTTAGGTGAGAGCCAGTCTGGCACTGGTGGCAGCTTGGACTCTTATCAAAAAGGGAAGAAGAACAATTAATCTGCTCATATCTGATTCATTAGGTGACTTTTTTTAAACAAAGCTGGTAAATTCATGCCCATTTGTGTGGACCATTGCCAAAACAAGCTTACACTTTTGTAAAGCTGGCAAATTCCCTCTTCTTTAAATGTGTTAGACATTCTTCAAGCTGTCATACCACTAACCAGTGGTAAGAGAGAATGCAGTTGTGCTGAAATACTAAATATGCACACACAAAACCATTTTCACCAAAAAACTTTGTGCCATCCTACATTCAGAAGGTATTTTTATTGATAGATGACATACATTCAATATAAAAATTTTCTACGAGAATTTTTAACATGATCTTGGTTTAAAAAGATTTTTTAAAATAATTGTTGATAGAATTTCTTGCATCTCCACGTGGAAATTTTAGTGCAGAATTCCATGGTATTCAGAAAACTATCTTCCAGACCATAAAACAGACTAAGTTTTCTTTATGCACCCTTAAAATAAAGATGAGATCAATCTTCACGTGGTCCTCAGGTCTGTCTTCCACTCTTTTCAAAAGCAGAGCTATGTGAGATAAGCTGGATATTATTTCAAAGGTGCGTCTCATGTTGAGTGTGACAAGCCAGTAGCTGTTTTCTCAAAAATGAAGATGTTTTGGAACTTTTAATTCCTGAGTAATCAGTGGATTCAAAGAAAGACTGTTTGAAAAAAGAAGAGCATTATTGACAAAGCTGCCCAATGGATTCTTTTGTAAAAGTCTGCCTCAGGATTTTTGAGAGGTAGCTTAGCAAGGACCCTGGAAAGAACAGAGTTGGAAAACATTGAGAAAATTTAAGGGGAAAAAAAAGAAGATTGAGGATATGGTCATCCAATAAAATAGTGTTGGGATCTTTGTGGACATGGATGGAGGATTTAGAAGTTTTCTGAGAAGACAGGCATATCTTCCATCTGGGAACCTTCCCTGAGTTCCAGTTCAGATCTCCACTACTATGAGAACACAGGCCACAAAACTGAACCATAGCGTAGAAACAATATAGTATGAAGAAATTCTTCTGAAAAATTCAGAAAAAAGAACAAGACACCAGCTGTACAGAAGTAAATTTTTGCTGTCTGAAAAAGGAGGGTAAAAAAATTTGCTTTAACTGCATTTGCAGCTCAACAATGATACCAGAAAAGAAGAGTAGGATACCTCTGTCAGAACTGATAGTCAAGCTTTTCCTTACACCAAAATATGAACCTGGAACTCATAAACTAGCAGAAAGCCTCTCAGAAAGAGACATTTTTTTTTATTGTTTTGCCTTGTGCACTAATCTAATCAATAGGAAGTAGAAATTAAAACACATGAGGTACTGAAGTGGAAGGAAAAGCACTGATCAGCAAGAAAAGAAAGGAGCCAATTTGTTTCATGTTGGATGATTAAAACCCCTCACAGTCTCTTAAGGCAGCTGATAATGATAATAATGCAAGACCATGAGCCTATGTTTTAAATTATATTGCATCTGCTTTTTATTGGACACACAAGAATAAGGTTCACTTTGAAGCCATCTCTGAAGGTGAAGGTTTTATTCCTTTTATATTTCAAAATGTGTATTGTTATAGAAACCTCAAATTAATAATCAAATGGGTGATTTTACTTCCTCTCCTCCCTTCTGATCAAGGACCCATAAACCCATGCCTGTGTGAAGTTGCTATAGTTTTTAATATTTATCATATCCTTATTTCACTGACTCAGGCAAGTGTGTATATTTTTCATCTGTCAGTTTGCTACCATAAGTCAGTGCTATAATGACACTGAGATGTTAAAAAATCATTTGGCTTTCATGTTCTACAATTTAAAGCTGTAGTTGAATGAAGTAAATAATGTATGTCTCCTTTAAAATACTTACACTAATCTGTTCTTAAAATCCAAACCGAACTCTTATGCTAACAGAGAGGTGCATGAGCACCTAATATTTTGCCTGCATCAGCAAATTTAGACATGCATTTTCTAACTTCTATCCTCTAAATGTATAGTCTTCACACATTGCAATGTGTGTTTCTCTCTGCCTAAAATGGGGGAAAAAAGAAGGAAAAAAAAGCGTGCCATAATTAGGGTTCCGTGATCATCATGCATCCTTAACTTATTTTACTGCATCTTTTTCTTCCTTTTGATAATAGTGTTAAGCCTTTACAAAAAACCCTTAGTTTATCATTGCCCACTTTTACCCAGTTATGGCAGAACTTTCATTTGCTTCACATAAGTACTTTATTCTTGCCTTTTGATTTACAAATAGCCTCTTCTGTCTGTTGGGCACACTGCATTTTTCCCCATTATTTTCAAATATCTCTGTGGCCTTTACATTTGGAGGAACCTATTTCATTCTTTGAAAAAGCATCTGTTATGTGTAATTTGCTTACTGAATATGGCAAGTGGGGTAGTTACCAGATTCTAGAAGATAATCCACCTGAGAAACATTTCTATATTGGGGGATTTTCTGTATTTTGGATTGAAACAACAAGCCATTATTGTTGATATTCTTTCCCAGATGTGGCAAAAATTTGTAAAAAGTCGAGGTATCAAATGCATGGTAACCATGACAATGATTTGGTTCACAACAGAAATCACAAATACTGAAATTAGCTAAACAGTTATTAAATTTCCAATTAAATAGCTAATGAGCAAGTGTAAATGAGTCAGGTATTCAGTCTTTGCTCCTGATATCTCTTCATCTTTTTTGTGTTGCATTTGGACACTGGATCAATCTGATGCTTCTGGAAAGGAGAGTAGGATGGGATGAAGGAAGAATTTGGAAGTGGAGCAAAAGAGGGAAATCTTTGTTTTTTGAGTCATCTTCCTTAACAACAAAAGCATCAGAGTCAAGAATGTTACAATACAACACCTTGTTGTGCATGTGAAGTCAATGACAGGCGCTGGACAGAGTAATTTATAACACTGTGCCATGTGAATGCCACATGTTAATAATTTAGTAGCTGGATTTTCAGCAAAAAACTTTTATTTGCCTAGTCCATTCCATTGGGACATCACTAAAATAGGCATTTTGCAGTGCTGAAGACTAAAACCAAGTTCTGAAAAGCTCGCCCTCTCTCACAGTACAAATGGACAGTATCTAACCCCTTCAAATCAACAAGGACTGAAAGTCAAGGCTACTTATGACCAGAAGGTGTCAGAACAGTAGATCAAAGTATCCACTTCCTAAGTGCTACTGAATTATTTCTATTTGGTGTCACAAAGATACTGGATTTCAGCTTGGATTCCAGAGGATAAAAGGCCCCTGGGTTCTTTTGGTGTCCTCTAACAGCACATCGTGAGGAGCTGGTGAAATTCACTGTGCAGCAGCATGTAATGCAACTCCCCTGTACCTTAGGGAGAGTTCTGCATTTCTCAGTTTGTTTGGCTTCACTCAAGTCAAAATTCCCTTTAAAACATGCTATAACTTGGCAGCAATCAGTGAGCTGAAATTTAACAGGGCCTTTAGCAGCACATGACAAAGAAGTAATGAAAGATGGGTTGTTAATCAGAATCATTTGGGCTCATAATTTTCTTGGAAGTTTAACTTGCTCTGCACCCCTCCTCCAATCTTATGAGGTTTTCTTTTAGGGACCTCCAGTTTCTTGGAGATGTTAGAAGTCACTGTAATGTCATTTTTGTGTGGTTATTTGAAACTGCTTGTAGCAGAGTCCATATTCTGTTCCTCCACCAAGACTCTAGAGCATAAACAGTTCCCTTTCTGACAGGCAAGCCAGGACTCTCCATTTCTTGAAACTGTAGTCTTTCCTTCCTGCCTTCCTTATTTATCCTCACACTCCTTCTGTTCCATAGTGCTTTTTCTGTCTTTCCATGTTTCATCTTCTTTTTTCTTATTTTTATTCTTTCCCCAAATGGCTTGCTATAAAACATATGCAGTCAGTGATTTATGGTCTAATGTGAGGAATTATCTTAACTGAACTCTTCCACCCTCACCTTCGACTCCTTGAAGATGTCCTCACCAAGTAATCTCTTACTCACAAAAAGTGACAGTTTTGTTGAATCTTTGAGAACAAACAAATAGTTCCTCTTCATGTGGCATGCATTTCAATCAGTAAGATTGTTACTCAGTTACTTTAGGTTATGACCAATGAATTGCAAAAAAAAAAATAAGCTCCAAGGAATCTGCATAATATAAAATCAAGGATCAGCCAGATTTTCCAAGGGTGAAAATGCAATTCCACAAAATGCTGGTGTTGATGAATGTGAAGCTTTGGCATCATAACACATGCAGAGAAATTTTATATATTTTCAGCTGTTTGTGAAGCTTACCAGTGCTCCATGTGCAGTAAAGTGCACCCTCAAGTAAAGACACTAAGCCTATATTTAATTCCTTCTTTTTTTTTTGAAGCGCTCTTTTGGTGTTTTTTGGTGGATTTCTTTTTTCATGTGGATCTTCAAGCTGCTCCTCAGTTACAGTATAAATGTTAATGACACATGGATTTCACTTAGAAGTATTAAAAAGAAAAATGTGCAAACATTACTGAATATTTTGAGATAGACCACATGGTCTAACCTTTGCATGTTATACAGAAAGGGAGCTAAGGTGAAGGGATAAACATTGGTCCTATTGCACTGTCTTAGAAATAAAAATAAAAAAATGAAGAGGGCTTTCTTTTTTCTTTTTTATTTTTAAGACATTGCCATTGATCTTCTGAAATATGTGGTATTTGAAGATCAAATGCCACATCTGCTTTTGGATGCAAGATTACTTGAAATATCTACAAAGCACATTCTGGTCATCATTATATTTATCCTTGACTTTTGCACTGTTAAGACATTAAAAAGAAATTAATTCCTGTACTGCATGCAGTCTTCAAAGACACATATTTTCAATAAATACCAATATAAAAATTTGTATGTTTTCTGTTAAGTGGGTTCAAATTAATTCTTTCCTTTCACTGCTTTGTGAAAAGCCTAGTCACTGTGAAAGGAGACGCGGAATTTGTGGAAATAAGGAGCAGAGTCTGTATCACTCCTTTGCCAGGTGGTAGAGCAGCTTGCTGCAGCAGTTAAAAGTCAGAGCCATATGGCTCTGATCCACTGCAACAGCTACAATGGAATGAAAAGTCTGGAAAACAGAAAAAGATGAATGAAAGAGTGAAGAAGTAGTCAGTTACTCTGATGAATGTGACAAGGGCTGCTCTGAAAAAAATAGTCTCAATCTGTAGAGTTTGGTAAGTATCGACTTTGAAAAGAATAAACATACAATCTCTTCCAGCTCCTGAAAGACATTTGGGCACAAGGACCCCTATGCCTGTGTGACTTCTCATCAAAACTGATGGATATACAAGCTTAGAGGTTTATATAGCCTATTCTTGGAGAATAGGGAATAACCCAGCATGGAGTGCATGGAGGCTGTGGTTGGAGCCTGTCTTTGGCAGATGTAATCATGGAAAAGAAAACTAATGAACAAGCTAATCAACTTGTACATGCTGGATGGATTGGAGGGAAGTCAGAAGAATTATGCTGACCATACCAAATAAAGGTTTAGCCCCAATTCAGCATACATATTTAAATTTCATAGATGGATATAGTTTAATATTAGTATCTTCCTTCCCACCTCCCCAAAGAATTTACAGTTTATAATTAACAGAAGAATATCTCTGTGCCATCTTGCACCATTAAAACAGTTTTCTGAAAGTTTTGGCAAACAGCTTAAGAGTATTTTGCTTCCTGGATTTATATTATGAAGGAGAGAGTCTCCTTGACAAAGTGGAAAGTAAGGCTAAAATATTATGGAAACAAAACTCCAAAAATTGTCAAACATGCAGTCTGGTGAGATGGGAAACTTGTCCCTGTTTTGAGATGAACAGAACTAGATGTCCTGGATCCCCAAGGAAGACAAAAGAGTATTTAAAATCAGGAACTTTTTAAAGTCAGCTGTTCCTATAAAAATTAGTAAGATTTCAAATGTAAAATTGACCAGATCAGAATAAAATAGGCTCATACACTCCTCTCCTTCTTCCCACTGTGTCTTCTGGCGAGTCCTGGACTTCATTTTAGTCCTTCAGTGCTGTTGTTCTCAGCACTGTAGCAAACTCTCCAGTGTCCATGGGTTCTCTGGAAGGCAAGTCCTTCCTGGGTCCACTGCTGGTGTTGGGCTCCTCACCATGGTCTTGTCATCAGGTGCTGTCTTTGTCCTCTAACTCTTGAGTTCTCCACACCACAACCTCTTCAAAACCCCCTAAAATTCCTGTTGGTGACTTAGCATGTTTGTTATCAACATTTCTTTTATTTAGAACTCACATACATGGAAATAAGTTATGCAGCACTGACTGTGGGAGGTTTCGGTATTGTAGAGGTATTGAAAACAAAAATCTCATGGCTGTGTTTGAAGCAACTGGCAAATCTTTTAAGTGAAAGTATTCAGTCCCATTGCCTTAAAATTTTACTGGGAGAGGGATTTTTGATCTTAGAAAACTATATTTTTCAAAGGCCTGGCAAAAATATTGAACATTCAAATTCCCTAGCTAACAAAATTTTTGGTCTCTATAGGATAGTTCCATATCATAGTTCCAAAGCTATACCAAATTTGTAATTTTGTATCAATGAAATTCTGCAGGTCCTGAAGAATTCTCCCTCTTCACAAAAAAAAACAAAAAAAAAAGGCCACAAAACAACAAAAACCAATATTAAAGAGTGCATAGAATGAAATAGTTAACAGGTAAAAAAAAGACCAGCACTCCTACATGTTGTATTCCTATGCTGTAGATTTTTAAAGTTTTAATCTAGAATTTTGAATGAACAATTAAAAAAAATAGTTCAGAATTCCACCGACTGTGATTTCTACAAGGTTGTCATCTTGCTAGTATTCTCTCATTAATGTTATCATTCATTTGACAATTTTAACTACCTTTGTGGTTTATACTTTCTTTCAAAGCATATACTGGATTAGTTAGGTTAGGATTACAGTCATTTTAATTAAAGAAAATTTGAATCAAACATCTTCAATCCAAATGTAAAAATTCTGATTCAACAGGTTCCTCACTTTTGGTTTTCTATTTGCATGATGTGATTGCAGGGAGTGGGGTTTTCTGTCACAAAAACACTAAAGTCAATTTTTTCAAAAATGCAACATGTAGCTCTTGGGCCGATGTGAGAAAATTTGGATTTTTTAGGTAAAAAGATGTTGGAAAGGAAATGCAATAAGCTATCACTGATATAATAATTATATTGACACTACTGAAAATCTCAGATGCAGGAGTAATTTTTGCTCAAATAAAAACTTCATTAAAATTCAAAGGCCTTTTTTTTGCGAAAAAAATAACCACTGGAAAGAGTTTTGTGAAATAGGCTACCCAAGATCCAAAAGTTTTGGAATATATATCTCTAGGAACTGATGACTGATCAAAAATTTGCAATAAATACTCCAGTTCTATCAAATCAGATACTATATTAAAATTACACAAATAGATAAAATAATTTTTATTAATACCTTTTTTTTCAAAAATTATTTTTAGGCTGCTTGCATGTCCAGAATTAACATGAAGTAATGCAAATTTTACATTTATATTTTCTATTAAGTGTACCAAAAACTTTCTCAGTTTTGTATGTGTTACATGAGCTGAGCTTCTCAGCCTCTGTATAAGGATTAAATGAGAAAGTGTGCCTTGAAACGGCCTTAATGTGCTTTGCCTCAGCCACATTTATCTTGATATTGCAATTATTATGCAATGCTTAATCCTTTTAGTGCAGAGCAACAATTCAGTAGCCAAATGAAAGGGAAGTGGGATGTGCTATCCCGTCGCTATTGTTAGAGAAGTAACATTCTCTTCAGCTGTTACACAGATGATTATTGTTGAAATAAATGACCTGTGCCTAATGTTTTACTATTCAACATAGCATAAACTGATGGAATGTGAAGGGCACCACAATGAAATTAGTGTGTTATCCAAAATATAATTTGAGAGGAAGTTCAACCACTTAATATTTTGTTGAGAATATTTTATGGAATGTAAGAGAAGGGATATTTGCCTCACACTTAGATTTATACAAGTCTTTTCTCCTTCTCCTGAGGTCAGCTGCCTGACTAAATAAATGTACTTTTATAAAGCAAGGTGGCAGCAAGAAACTTCTGACAGAAAAAAATGGTCTAGTATGCTCATTTTTCATGAGAGCAGCAAAAAGATGAGATACAAACCCTGACCACATTCTGTCTTGGTTCCTTCCTCTGCACATTGTTTGTACCCATCCTTAACCACAGCACTTGTTAGTCTCAGTTAGTATTAAAATTACCAGATTTTCTGAAACTCAACAGTTCATTGCACTGAAGCATTTTAGCTCAGGTGTTGAAGAAAACCTCGTGGTTAATAAAGCTTCCAGTAACTCTTTCATCCTCTCTAAGATTTAAATCAAGTGTGTCTGGGGATGCATTTGTAGAAGGGAGATTGAATCATCTTCTGTGTCCATCTAATGTGAGTAGTCTCTTTTAAAATAAAGTAATTTTTATCTCTCCTGGTCTTGCCAGAAACAGAAGTCTCTGATGGTGTAATTTACTTTAGCAAGAATGTAGGTTTTCTTTTAACTGTGGATGTCAGCCTATAGGAATTGCTTTCCTTGATATATTTTCCTTTTTAAAAAAATAGTGTAGAAGCAAAAGGTACCTAGGAAACATCCTGAGAATAAGATCTCTCTACCTGTGACTGCTAGAGGGGAACTAAGCAGTTTCTAAAATAAAAATCAATAAGAAAGCTGTCAGGCACTGGCAACTTACTTACAGGAAAAAAAATTGTCTTCCATAATTTCTTTAGTCTTAACTTGATTTATACAGGTGAATTTTTCCTTTAATCTATTTTAGGAAACTAAATCTCCTATAAGAATTTTGGGAGGGTTTTGTTTTAAAATGTCTTCAATACAGGTACAAATTTTTACTCATATCAAGGATTGTCTAAAAATCCAATTTCTTAATGATATTTAAATCTTTCAGGTTTTGGCTTGGATTTGGATGGGAGTTTTTTGTGTTTCTGAGTTTAGCACAAAGCTAAAAGTATCTTATACACTTTGTCTGTTCTAAACTGACCTCTTTAAACTGTTTTGTCATGTTTTGCTCTTACCTGAAACTGCTGCCCTGGGATCCAATCTTGAGACTTAAGAGGACTAATAGCTCTTAGATGATTCTGAAAATCTTCTTTTAAATTATAAGACCTTGTCTAGACTAGGATTACTGTTATGAATGTGTTTGTTGGCTAATTCTGATGAGTCCTTTCATATCAGTCTAGATAAGGTGGCTGTGTCCTTGGGAATATTTTCCTGCATTTTTTGTAAGTATTGTCTTTTTGATTCTCCTTTTTTGTTCATGTGTGTGTGTGTGTGTGTGCATTTATTTGTATGAAAATCAGTATATGCCAATTCTACTCATTCATATGTATCACTTATTTTGCACAAATATGTAAACTAGGTTCAAGGCAGTGAGTAATTAAATCCCTTGAGTGTGTGTGTATGTGTAGAACATAACTATTGATCTCTGAATAAAAGACCAATAGAATAGGCATTTTGAGGGAAATTTGGCACTTCAATCCTATTTTAATAGAAAAGAAGCCATGATTAGAGGAGGAAAATATTTCAGAATGTTTGGAAATGGTATATAAGTAGAAATGGTAATATTGCATAAATATAAATGAAAATTTTACGTAGGTAGAAATTTTAATATTATCAGAATAATTTTGATGGAGCATAATATGGAATTAACTAGGAGTTATACTATTATTAATACTGAAAAAGTGTATTCTCAAGTTCACAAAAATAGATATTTTGGCATTATGATAGGAATAAGTCACATTTCCAAAATCCTGATCAGGGACTTGGATTCCTAAAGAATCATCAAATTCCAGTTCAACTTGACAAAGAAAGAAAGGAAGACAGGAAGAAGGGAGAACTGATGAATGTCTGGGCAGTAGTCTCTGTACCTTAACACATACACAAAAGATTAGACAGTGCTGGAAGAGCATTTGATGCTACACTTTTACAAAGAAGCATAAAAATGTTTGAACTCTGTGAACTGTACCATGAGATAGTTTCTTGTCTGGGAAGAGCTGGTGGGCGTGCAAGAAGCTGGCTGTCCCACTTTAATTTCCACTGCATTTGCATATAGAATACAGAATACATTTATTATTATTATTATTATTATGGCTATTATTGACACTCCCAGCCCACTGAGACCCCCAGTGGATATGTTTCCCACCCCACCAAGGCTGCCTTGGCAGAGCAGAGCTTTGTGCTGTCCTGGTTACTGTGCCCCAAAGTGCACAGTCCTCCAGGGCAGGGAGCCATCCAGCCCTGCCAGCTTTGTGCCACTGGAGGAAATATCAAACTGCTACAGCAAAAGGTCTGGAACAAGGCAAGGAATTTGTCTCTAGGGGAAATCAGAGCCCATTCATTATTACCTGTAGTTTTAACCAAAAAAAGTTTTCTACAGAGCTTCTAAAATGGCTGAATACACTGTTTTGTTTATCCTAAGTAGTGCTCCTAATGCTGACACATGCAGAGGTAGAAAGCAGACTGATACAACAAAATAAATTTAGCTTAAAACTGATCTGAAATTTAAATGTATAAAGGCTTTCACTGCACTTTCTTTTCTTTATTTATTTTGTAGTCAAAGAGAAGTTGCCAGGGAACACATTTTGCCAGGACCCTACATGAATCCACTCTGACTTGTTTTCAGAGCAAACACAAAACCTTCTATGAGGCCTTGCTACTGCTAGCACTGTCACTCACTTCAACCTGAAAATTTCAAGCAATTTCCCCCCTTTCTGCACCAAATAAATTACCTAAATTAAAAAAAGTCTCTAACAAAAGCTTCCTTGATGTAAAGATCTCATGTTTAAATTTTGAAAAGACAGACTGAAAGCCAACATCTGTTTCAGCTCTTCCTTTTATGTGGAAGGTGTCTGGCTGGGATAGTGACACTGCTGGGATAGTGACGCTGGGATTTTTTTTTATGTTTGTGTTCTTTTTGAGGTATTCTTTTCTACTGACTACATTTGCTGATGTAGAAACTCAGAATATGAGTTCTGAAATCATCCTCTATGGTTATACACAAAAACCAAACTTTCCAAAGTCTGATATAGGAGTTGGACACATGTGGTTTTTTTTCTGATCAATCACAATTCATTTGTGTTAGTGCTAGATGATAACATAATGAGGATATTGACATTGGGTATAATACTCCATTGACCAACTTACTTTCAGAATTTTGTGTTTTATAAACAGCTTGAATTCCAGTCCTTGGAGTTGGGATGTTCTTACAAAGAGAATCACGTATTTTTGCATGTGTCTAACAATACTAACACCACCACAGTGTCAGAACAGCTTTTCAATGCTCTACAAATAGGCAGAGTTGACAAAAGAAAAAAAAAAGGTCATCCAGGAAATGGACTAATTCAGTGTTATTTTCATCAGTTTAATTTTGACAGAGACCCTTTAAAAAGTACTTGAATTCCTCTCTGTTGGATATCTGTCAGAAAAGAAAGGAGATTATTATAAAACAAATCCCTCCAGCAGAGATGAATTTTTCCTGCTTTTTGAATCTGTTGTAATTCCATATTTCTGCCCAAACTGGTATTATGATAGTAATAATGCAAAATACTCAAAATATATCACAGCTGATTTTTTAGAATTTGATAAAGAATGACGACTTCACATGAATGATTGTACAACAAGGAAAATCTCACCCAGAAAGATTAACCCAGAAGGATTAACCCAGAAAGTAGTGAACAAGTCCTACCTGGCTGGCGTTGGCTCCCCTGTCACAGAAAGTGCTCATCACTCTTTGCATGAACCCAAAGACAATGAGCAGAGCCCCTTGCAGAGGCCACTGATGGTCTTCAGGGGGGTGTTCACCAAAAAAGTTCAGTAAATTTAGGGTCATTCCTGCCATGCAGATCATGGTCCATGACCCTTTTGTGCCTCCAGACTCAATTTGACCACTGCTTTACTGGGATTTATTTAACAATAATACTCTCTTTTTTGAATGGCTGTAGGGTCTCATCCAGAAAAGCTTGGAGCTGCAAACTAACCCAAAATATTTTAATCAAGTGATCTCCCTACCCTGCCTATGGCTGAACTCTTTAATAAGGAAGAGAAAGCTGAGAGAAGACTGCATACTGGATGAGATTAATCTGATGGGATCCAAAGGGATTTCATAACTAACCCCTTTACTATGTCCTTGCTGCAGTGAAAGCTGATTATAGAGCAAAGATCAATGAAGTTTTGAATATTACCAAAGAGGAATGCCATGCCACCACAGCTAATTGTCTGAGTACCCAGTGCTATCTGAGAGGTTTTGGAGCAGACTGAGAGCAACTATTGCTCCGCAGGTACAACCTGAAATTGGAAACTGTGACCAGCCGCCTGTGTGACAAGAGTTGGGTGTGCACCATTTCCTCCATTTCCCCACTCTCTTCCTGTCCTCTCCCAGACAGGCATCAACTGCAAAGAAACCCTAGGGGGCAAGAAGAGGTCATCCAGATCAAGGTGCCAAGCTGGGAACCCTCAGCCCACACCTCACCAAATCTGTGTTTTATGACCAGCCGATAAACTTTGTGAAGATACCATGACTAATCGAGCCTGTGTTCTGATGGAGCATGAACAAAGGGTGTTTGTGGGTCAGGCTTGGCTCTTCTTACTTGAATGTTACATGTACCTAAAAAAGGCGTAAAGAAGGAAACACCTTGATATAAAAGGGCAAGTTCTGTAGGCAGTGACCATAAATAGATATTTACTTTCTTTGCTTTGTTTGTTTGTTTGTATACACTATATCTTCTCACTGCTGGCACAACAAATTTTCACTTCTTTCTGTAAATATTCCTCACTTTTTCATATACACTTATTTTTCATTCAATGTTCACACTTTCTTAGTACCTGCATAGTCTGAAATGCCTGCCTTTGTGCAAGAATGTAGCTGAAAATTGGAACATTGCTGCATTTTTATATCTAATTGAAAGTAAATACATAAAGCTGCCAGTTTTGCTGTGTCTTTTGCCTGATGAAAGGTCATTCTTAATCTTTTTCATTGTTAATGCAATGCACTATTGTGATTATACTGAAATCTGAATGCCTTTGGAAAGTTTGAAAACTAAACAATTTTGTGCGAGATAACAGAGAAAAATAATTTCCTTTGAAGAATGACCTTTCAAAAGTGACTAGTCCCTATCTTTTCAGTGATGCCAACATGTCAGCTTCACATTGTGTACAAACCTCCCCGTCTCTGCCATATGCAAATACCCTCAGTAAAACGGTAAAACAATGCTACATATCGTAATGTTCATTTTTTCACAAATGTTCATCAGATAATAGCTTTTAAGCATCTTTGAATACAGAGCACTGTAGGGGCTGTCAGCTTAGCCAGTTGATTTTGTTTACAAAATGTCAGCATTTCCTTTTTTCTGAAAAGGACAGATGATAGTGGCTCCTCAAGAAGGGAACCTCAGGCCAACTTACATCAGCAGGGACCTCTATTGTCTTACTCACAGCAACAGCAATAACAAAAGGTAATTGTCACATACATGGGGACAGAAAAAAGATACAACAACATCAAGATGATTGAGATAAGATTATACTATATCCATTATAATTTTCTAATAAAAGTTTGTGCTATATTTGTCCATGCACTTCCTTCAGAAATCTTCAAATGCAATTTTGATAAAATTCTAAGTCCAAGTAAAACTGGGGATATGTAACCTTAAGGCTTGTCTTTTAGATGAATGGTTTATGGTCACTAAAGCTTACAGTTAGCAATGAAAAAAGAACCCTAAAACTTATTCATAAATCCTCTTGAGATTAATCAGACTCTTCCTTTGCATTTTATAGAGAATTTTTACAAGGTACTAAATAAATTTTATTTTCAGAATGCAACCTGTTTCTCAGAACTATTTGAATGTGAGAAAAGACAGAGGAAAAAATTCAAAACTTCCTATTCAGAAATGCATTTATGTGCCTATTGAGTAAAACAGTTAAAACCAGATGCTGCTGTAGGACCATTTATGCCATTGGAATGTACCTTCAAATTGTTGACAGGAGTTGTATGAAAAGGTCCAATAAATTTATGCCACATTCTGACTATATTTCTATCTTTCTAGCTTTCATTTTCTATTTTACCATAGAGATAATGTATTTTTGGTTGTCCAGCACAGAGTTCTATGCATAAAAACTTTTTGTTTTTGGACTTGTGTACCCATGAAGTGTCACCTAAACAGAATCAATGCAGTCACAAAAGAAGAAAAATGCATATTGAGCCATTGAAACAGAAGCATTGGCAAGGCCTATGTACTAAAATTATTTAAGATTATTTAATTTATTTAAAAAATGCGTGAATGCACACTCTGCATCAAAACACCACTGTACTGTGAGTAATATTTTGTGTATTTCTTGACATTAGGTGGCCATGGTGTTACAGACTGAACATGCCTTCTGGAACCACACTGGTTTGTGATTCTACGCACTTAAGATTTTCATGTAGAGAAATCAGTTTATATTAGTGATATTTTATCCAATTACAAGGTGTCAGGTGAGCTGTTGGATTGGTTTGACTTTAATTAGGACATGTAATAACCCATAACTTTTTTATTTGATGCATTATGATAATACAGAACACAGGCTTCTTTCATCTCAGCAACATCTCCTCAGTATTCGAAATCCTTCCTAAGATTTTGAAGCATAAGGCAAAGAATTCTGTATCACATTCCTCATCCCTATTATGCTACTTAGTCATAAAGTGATAGAAGAATCCAGCTGCATGCTTTCTTGTTTGAGAAGATTATCTATTTATTTGGGTTGCTTTTGTATGCCGACTCTTTTTGCCAACTGCTCCTTCCAGCAGCAGCAGTTCTTTGCTTTTGTTGGTAGCTCGGAAGTATGAGTCATATTTTGGGAACTTCTGCATTATTTTAATACATTTAATTACATTATATGCATGTCTAGCCATTGATATTTTATTTCAATAACTTTCAAGCTCCTATCCAAACCCAAAAGAATAGTTGTCATAATATTTGACTTCCTGTAATTCTAGTCTCAACATCTTCAGGGACGAAGGTTCATCCTAATAATCTATTATAATTGGTCCCTTTGCACAATTAATAAGTCAAGTCTTATCAATCAGTGACTTTCTGTTTGTGTAACAAGTGCTGCAGATACTATGCAGAGAAAAGCCTTCACTGTCAGAGAAACTTTAAAGCCAAGTAAGAGAGATTGTTCCTGGTGACTTTTGAATTAAGATCCCATTCACAGGGCTGTGTTTGACAGGGAATTGATTAGGTGAGCCATCAGCTGCTGTACATAAAGAAAACAACTGTTAGAACTTACAGAAAGCCTCTCAATACCGCAGGTCCAGGATGAATACTTCCAAGGTGAGAGTGCAACAGTGACTGCAGCATTTTTTGTTAAATCCATTCAGAGGGAGGCTGCAGCAATGGGGGTAACACACAGCCTTGCTGAGGTACTTTGAGGGGGTCTAGGCTTAAGTTCACTATCCAGCATGTGGAGGAGAAGTGGGCAGCTTAATATTCCCCTTGCCATCTGCAATGCAGCACTGAGATGCTCCCCAGCTGGGCAAAGGAGGTGGGAGAACAATTGAACCTTGCAGGAGGGACAGTTTTCCTCCCTCCTTTTCCACCCCTCAGGATGGATGGGCAGAAGTGGTTTATGCACACCAATTACAGCCATTTTTCTTCCCTTCTCGTTTACTTCCAGGATAACTCATTCAAGAGCCAGCTAAGCCCATCTCATTTGTTCTCTGCTGCTGAACAGCTGGTTGTCAGATGCAGGGACTGACCTTTCTCGGGCAGCCCCTGAGAAAAGCCCCACAAAGGTAATAAGTCAGTGGAGGTTTGGAATGACTATAAATTAGGTGAGGAGAATCTTCCACAGTGATTGAAGGAATGGTAGAACTGCAACAGTCCCTCCCTTCTGCCCTTGAGGTTTCATCTGAAGATGGCATATTTCTGATGGCTGTCACTTCTGAAGGTTTTCCAGTTCCAAAGAGACTTTTTTCTGGCACTGAAAGAAGTGTGACCATCAGTTCTTTGTCCCTCTACTCTGCTCTCATGACGAGCCTAGCTGGAATACTGCATCCAGCTCTGAAATCCTTGGCACAGGAAGGATGTGGACCTGTTGGAGTGAGTCCAGAGGAAGCCACAGAGATGATCAGAGGGCTCGAGAATCTCTCCTGCAAGGAAAGGCTGTGACATTTAAGGCTGCTCATCCTGGAGAAGAGAAGGCTCAGAGGAGACCTTATGGAAGCATTCCAGTGTCTGAAGTGGGCTTAAAAGGGAGATGAACAGGGAATTTTTATAGGGTCCTGCAGTGGTAGGAGAAGGTGTGAATGGTTTTAAACAGAAAGAGGGTTGGTTTAGATTACATAGTAAGAAAAAGGTATTTGTAGTGAGGGCAGTGAGGCACTGGAACAGGCTGTCCAGAGAAGCTGTGGCTGCTCAATCCCTGGAAGTGTTCAAGGACGGGTTGGATGGGGCTCTGAGCAGCCTGGGATAGTGGGACGTGTCCCTGCCCATGGCAGAGGGGTTGGGAGTGGATGATCTCTAAGGTTCTTTCCAACCCAAACCATTCTATGTTCCTGTGACTCTGCAGGCTGGCTGGAACTGGACTGTGGCACTTGTAAGTGTTAAATAGTTGAGGATAGCTTTAGGAAAGGATAGGGAATGCAAGTAAAACCAAAAGCATTGTGCAAAACCCAACAAATCACATATCAACAGTTTCTGGTTTGTAATGTTTCCATTTTATTGCCAAGGAAATTAAGCAGGACAGACATTTAGCAGTTCTTACCCTGCTGTTTTGTTCTGGAATTCATGCTCTTTCTTGGAGCATCCTGGACATTATCACAGTTTCTATTTGTTCATAGATCAGTGAATGAAGAAAGCATCACTTTCAGGAGATTGAAGTTAGTGAAAGAAGCAAGTCTGACAAGTGGTGGTAAATAAAATTAAGTTTAAAAAAGGGTAATGGGATAATGCTTCACTTACAAGAAAATACTGTTTTAAGTATCTCTTTAATTATTGATTGCATGCTGGCTTATGGAAGAAAGGTAAATATGACAATGTAAAATAAAATGTGATATCTGATTTTGATATCACATTTTGATTTAGATTTGCAGAATATTTTTTTTTAATGTTTGGGAGTTTGGTTTTTTTTATGATTTTTCTTTTTCAAATCTGAGATGCTTGTGTAACACCTGGATATGGAGCCCATTTTGGAATAAACAATAATAAATCACATTGGGTGTTCCTTCCTGATAAGCTAACATGATCATCATACATGTTTAGAGGACATGTCAGGCAAGCAACATAAAAAAAAACCAGGAAAGTATCTGAAGTGACATAGAAACAGGCAGAACCTGAATCTCTCAACTCCCAGTCTAGTGCATCAGAAATTTTCCATCTGAATATTTAATACTCCATGCTCTAGATTTAGAGCAACTTTGTGGGCTAAACATCTGGAACAATTTATGTTTCAGATTTAGGTTACTGACATAGCAAAGGAATTGCATATGGGCAGTGAATTCTTACACTGTTTTTAAGGGACAAAATAAGGTGATTATAATTCCATAACATACAATATATCATTAAGTAGGGCCAATCATTCAATTCAAGAGGACACAGATTTTCCCAGAGCATTAGAATTATTTTGATCACACAAATACATAAGCTACATATGGGACCTAATAATGTGTTTGCTAAAATATTAATAGAGTTAAATTATTCCATGAATTAAATTGTAGTTCACTGAGATTGTTTCATTTTAATATTAATATGGACAAACTATGTCAGAGATGCTAAAAATGTTGAACTTCAAACACATTTCTTGATCATTCTGATTTATATAAGTGCCTTTTGGTTTAGGGCATGTTCAGTGAAAGATAAAAGGAAAAAAACTCTTGATATACCTTAAGGTGATAGGTGAACAAAGTGAAGACCTACATAGAAATAGGTCACAAACTATCAGTTGCATATAATAAATATTTTAGTTTAGGTTACTGTAAAATGCTGTTTGCAGTAACTTTGCAGAGAAATAGTTCAGAGTAAAATAACTTTAGAACATGGAAATCTAAATGATATTTTCTGTCAAAGTTTTCTTTGAGAGAAATGTTTATTACTTTAAATCAAAATGAATTCATTTCTTAAAAATCATATAGTGGATGTAAAACCATTCCACTAACATGTGATCAACCCACACATACTTTAGTTTGTCATTCTTCTCTTTCATTTTGCAGGTGTTGTTAAAAAAATGCAAAAGCCTCCACTCGCCAAGATGGATGTGTACTTAGTTATTTACAGCTTTAAATGAGAAAAAAAGCCTTTGTAGAATTCTGAAAATGTCGAAATTGTTTTTCCCAGCTGGGAAGTGGGGTTTACTTCATTTTTACAAATATGTCTGTGTCACAATATTCTGGGGTTTTATGCCAGGAAACTGTGCTGCATGTTCTGGAATGCCATGGAGGGAAGAAGGGTTGACTCTGCCTTTGGTAACTGCCACATCCACCTGGTGACTGAAATAGGCATGGTGATTTTCAGCTATGATTGTTCCTGTGAAGCAAAATGGTTGATTAAGCAGAGGATTTTGAGATTTCTTCATGTCTTTTTTTATGAATATCTCCAAGAGTCACATATGAAAGGTGACCTTCCCTCTGAAATATTTCTGCACTATACTCCAGAGGATATTATTTGGATTTATATGGAACCAAGACCATTATGCATAGAGAAAATTAGATTTTTTTTTTTCTATAAATCAAGTCTTTGGGCTGCTGTTCTTTTCTTTCTAGAATGTTGTGTACGTATCCCAAGAAAAATGAGATTCAGAAAACAAGGACACATTAAAGAATCTGACTGTATCTCAGTGTCTTTATTTCCATTACTTTCTTTTCAGGATGCAAATATCTTAGTAGGGAACCATTGAGAAAGTGAAAAAATGCATCATTACAATTACTTTTTCCATCATCAGTTACTGCCTTCTTTATCCCACTCTATTCCCAGACATACTCACATTACTTTATTTTGCATTTTTGAAAAGATCAGTCCTCTGGTCTATGAGAGAGGCTTTGCTCTTGAGATATGCATGATCTGACATAATCTAAAGAGGTATACCCTCAGCTGTGCTGATATGAGGTAAATAAATTAATGTGGGAACCTGTGATTTAACCTCTTCAGTGAAATCCATTTCAGTATAATCTTCGATCTTTGCTTGTTGCAGCTTTTCTATGCTATAAGAACATTTTAAAATTCTGAAGCTAACTTCCTCTGAAATCCATCATGTATCTTTTAAGAGCTTTTAAATAATGTCATATGAATTTAGTGAGTTCACCTTCCCTGTACCAATAGAACTTTAATAAAACTGTGATTTCACTAACAATAAATACAGCATTTACATAATATCTTATAAATTATTTTTGTTTTCACTCAGAAAAAAATCTAGAAAATCTAAATAATGTTGGCAATATAGCAATTAAAGACATATCTAGACATAAATATACACAGATAGATACCACTTTCTTCAGTATTTCTTTCTTTCTACTAGCACACTTTTTAATTTAATTCCTCCCATGATTTCTCCACTGCTGGGTGGTTGTATAGAACTGTGGGAAGATGGCAGAGGTTGTACATTGTGGCATTGCAAGTTCAACCTACTGTTTGTGCACCTGAGACAGTCTGATGGTTACAAAACAGAGGAGGCTCTTCCCCTCTGAGAGCTGCCGATAGAAGAGGCAGCACAAATTCTACTCTGCTCTCATAACAAATAACTTTTCACACTTCTGGCATCAGCAGTGCCATGTTACTCCTAACCAACAGCAGTCTTCAGGGGTTCTTGAAATTTTGGCAGTGAAACCTGGCATCTGATGGGTCAAGCAGTAAAATGATAAATCCTACATAATTTAGTCATCAGAATGAACAATATGTCCATTATATCTATATCATGACATCACTATTTATATCAACATCATGATACCTATTTAGGTCTCTCTCAAGATTGTAAATTCTAAAAACTAAAGTTCCCAAAACTGAGCACTAAAGTTCCCAAATAACCTGATTTCTCTCCAGCTGGAATCATGTGAGATCCCGAGTCGGTCCCACAACTATCACTGCCAGATGGGGAGGTTTCCCCCTCTGTGGCTCCAGCAGCAGCTCTTCCTCCCTCCCTCACATGGTGTCATTCTGCTCCTTTTTAGCCTCTACCCAAGATCATTGCTCAAAAGACTGATTGCACTATCCCAGCAGAAAACCATCTGAAATTGCCTCATGGAGAGGTCTGAGATATGTTGCAGCTAAAGCAAGGTAAACAGAGACAGCATGCAGTAGGGAGCAGTGACAAGGTGTTAGATTGGCTCAAGCTGTCTTGTGTAATTTTGTTTTTGAAAGTGAAGTGACACAGCTTTTGTAGCTTGGATATGAAAAGTAGTGTTAGCTCTGTTTGGTCTTTTTCTGTTTGTTTGAGTTTTGGTGGATATTTTTTTTTAACTGCATGTTAGTTCTACTACTTATCATCTGTGCTGGTTTTGCTGGGATAGAGTTCATTTTCTTCACAGTGGCTAGTGTGGGGCTGTGCTTTGGATTTTTAATAGAAACAGCATGGATAATTCAGGGATATTTTTGTTTCTGCTGAGGAGCACTTACACAGAGCCAAGGCCCTTTCTGCCTCTCACTCCAACACACCAGAGAGGGCACAGGGAGCTGGGAGGGGACACTGAAGGGACAGGTGACCCCAACTGACCCAAGGGATGTCCCAGGCCATAATGGAATTGTTTTGAGGGTATACAGCTGGGGAAGCAAGAGGAAAGCAGGGGAGAGTTGATGGCATTTGTCCTCCCAGTGATGGGGATGGCTGAATGCCTGCCTGCCCATGGGAAGTGGTGAATGAATTCCTTGCTTTCCTTTACTTGCATGCATGGATTTTGCTCTCCCAATTGAGCTGTCTTTATCTCAACACACAAGTTTTCTCACTTTAACTCTTCTGATTCTCTCCCCCATCCCACCAGGGAGGAGTGGAGGAGCAGCTGGCTGGGGATTACTTGCAGGCTACACCCTAACATCACACACTAAGAAAAACTATTTTAGGTTTGAAGCTATCCTGGGACCTTGGAATTTGTTTGGGGCCTTGGAATTAGTTTGGAAAGAGCTGCTAAAATGCTAATAATTTTTTTCCTAATGTGATTTTGCAACTCCTGTAATGCCTAAGTTGGTCAAAGCTTTGAGAAATGTATGTCTAGTTGTGCCTCCAGTCCCTTGGAAAATGAATTACTGGTGATTAAAGGCTTGTGAAATACTTCAAGAATTTTTACTGGAAAATTAGGCTGACTATTTAACCTTTTGGAACAGAGAATGTTCATCTATTAGGGAAAAGTGGAGTAATAATGGGTTATGTACAATTTTCCCCTGCCCAATGAATCCTTGCTTTCAGGAAATCCATGATTTTCAAGCTCCAACAAAGAGTTCCCAATTCCCATTCATTCCTAAGAAGCTCTTCATGTCCCATTCAAGGCCCTATTAGGACAAGCATCTTGATGTGAGCCTGCTCAAACATTTGGTTTCTGAAATATTCTCCCTCTGAGCAGCTCTGTCCAGGTTGTCTTGCTATTTATTTAGAAAAATATAAGAATACAGAAGGAGTAGCCATACCTGTGCACAAAATTAAACTCCCAAATACAATATCTACCCCATCATCATAAAAGTAGTTTCAACTGTAGACATAATTGCCATTTATTACTGATAATCATCACTATGTGCAGTGAAAATTTGTATAATTTCTATGTCTAAAAACGAACTTATGCGTCTAATTTTATGTTTCTGTTGAACTGAAAACATGACAAATTTATTTTGGAAGGAAATAAAAAATTTCAAAGCAAATAAAGTTTTCCATAGGTAGAAATTTCCCTCTTTCCTTTTCTTCTTAAATAACTGTATTATATTTTAAATAGCTTTGAAACATTCTTTGGATGATTCTTTCTGCCTTTTTTTAAGGAAATCAATAAAAAATTTCATTGGACAAATCATGTTATGATTTAGTATTGAATATGGCAAACATTTTCATTAAAAGGAGCGTATAGATTTAGACTTAGACTAAATATTGACCTATTTAGCTTGGAATATCAGCCCATGTACATCCACAAAGCAGTTAAGTCCAGATACACACAGGGGAATAAAAGCAAGCACCTATTTACTTCAGAATCAAAAGTTTCTCTACAAAATGTCTAACTAAAAATTATAGCAAAAAGTGATTTAAAAAACCTACAGCAAAATAAAAAAATATAAGTATTGACAAAAAAGTTGAGTGCATATGTTCTAAAAAAATTGACCAGAGACTTATTTTTTATGATTTTTTTATGATTTATTTTGCCATCAGAAAACAAACAAGAAACAAAAAATACCCCATAAACCCACAATAACACCAACAAAAAGAAACAGGTTTCCTTCCTTCTCATTTTATTGGTGATGACAGATGTTACTTGGTCTTTTAGGAGTGAAGACCTCTTCAAGAATTATTGCTAAGAAGTTAGGGCTTAGTTACCCTAAATTATCTGAGATTATTGACCTTAATCAATTTAGTTTCAGGAATTTCTCTGCTTCTGGCTGGTCTGCTGAGCCCTCATAAATTATTTTTTTTAATGTTAAAAATCAGCTAGAATCCCTTTCTGCAGCCATACTACTTGATGCTAGGAAGTATTTTGAGAAAATAGGATAATTTTATTCACATAGAGCCTTTGAATTATTTTTTGTAGGGAGTAGACTATTGATTATGTCAGCATCTCACATACTTTGTCCAAAGACTCAGCATGGAAAAACAACTCATTCTACAATGAAAAATAAGACATGATTGCCTGGAATCAATCTTATTAGCCCCAAAAGCAGTACAATATTTTCCTCAACCGATTTGATGTAGGATTCACCCAAACTGATTCCTAAACATATAAATATACATTGCTGCCGTTTTATTTTATCCTGTTCTAGACACAAAACTTCTCTAACATATTGAGCTTTGCAACCAAATACCTACACAAAAGGTTAATTGGAAGAAAAGCAAAATGCCTGTTCTCTGTTTCAAAACCCAGTCTCACTGAACCTTATAGATTAGAGCATGTGTTTTAAATGGCATATTAGCACCAAAAGGCTGTCTGTATGGAATTACCTTTAACTAGCAAGTCAAATCTGCCTACAATTTCTTCCCATGAATTAAATTGGAAGTCTATTTAAAAGTATTTAAGCTTTAAAATATGGGCTTTTGGACACGTTTTTTATTTGATGTGCTATAATGAATAGTTTCATAAAATTAATGGGAACTAATGCTGCGATATAATAGCTACTGGTGATGCCTTTCTTAACGTCTGTGGAAGTTACAGATCAAATTCTTCTTTCGGATAAATTGTTTTGTGATCAACATCACTCACTTTCTCAGGAGTTACAAGCAATGTCTTTCAGCAATTGCACGTCATCTTTCTTTGAATAATTTTCTAAATCTGACAGACAAATTCAACCCTAATGCAAGCTGAATGCCCTCCAGTTTACACCGCAATGAAATGAACCATTGCAGCCCATTTTTGAACACTGTCCTTGGGAACTCTTTCATTATATACTGGCTACAGTGGCTGCCTTTGTTGACATTTCCATTCAGTCCTACAGCCAGCTATGCCTTTCTCCACGGTGATTCTGGAGGAAATCTACTGAAGTCAATGGAGGTACAGGAGTTTAAATAGCTGTACAAGGAGAAATCCATCATGTGACTTAGAGAAGACAAGGATGAATTCACTGTCCTCATTTAACTTGCAGCTTAAGCTTGTGGCATTCCCTCAAGTTTCTGGAGGTAGGAGAGTGGTGCACTGACTCACTATCACCCTGTCAAGTACATCTCTGTGGCTTTTATTAGGTCTGCAATTTTGGTTCAGTATAAAATAAAACAAAAGAAATCCTGGTTTATTGGTTTTATGACAGTGGCACTATTTTTGTGCCAAAGAAAGTGGGAAAACTGTTTCCTGTCAGTCCAGCTGCTGACTGAGGCAGATACATACCCACAGGAATTTAAGAAACAATATTTTTGGGATATTGGACCTTTCCTCTTCATAAGGGATAAATCTAAAATCTTCACCAGATTCTTATTTTAATTTTTTATGTTATTTTAAATTTTCCAGGGTGGGGGGCAAGGTTAGAATAATAAAACAGATCCAAGGACAAGCCATTCTTCGGGGCAGGGGCAGATGATGGATGGATGGATGGATGGATGGATGGATGGATGGATGGATGGAT
>VZSJ01002323.1:533296-649791 GCA_013398405.1 Pheucticus melanocephalus | reverse complement strand
TGGATGGATGGATGGATGGATGGATGGATGGATGGATGGATGGATGGGGAAATGCTGGGGTGTGCTAAGTCTGCAACACAGTTGTAGTGTATTATCTACAGCTGAAGCCACTGCAACACAGGTGTAGTGTATTATTTACAGCTGAAGCCAATCTTGAGAGCCTCAGTTTAAAAGCAGACCTCAGGGAAGGGGTGTGGGCTTTGTTAATGTTTGTTTGCTTTTTCTTTTGCCTTCACTCTCCCCATTTTGTTCTGTGCTGGGGCAGGCAAAACCTTTGGGAAGATGCAGTAAAAGCCTTTAGGCTGTGCATTTACGGTATATCTGTGTACAATAAGATGGAAAAGGTCATGGTTAGAGCAAATTAGCTGCTGTTTTGAGCTGCTCTAGCTGGACTTTTAGAACCCCTTGTGGCTAAATGTTTACAAGGATAACCTGGAGATTCTTTCTGGATGAAAGCTGCTGTGGACTCTTCATTTGGGAGTAAGTGAAATCCTTGAAATCAAAACTAAAAACTCCTATAAAGCATGTATTTCTATTCACAGGAATATTTTCAATCCTTATGTCTTGTTGTTATTGCAATTTGTTTGGGTTTTTTTAGTAAATTCTTAAAATATTGAAATTCTGAGATGCATAAACTCAGGATTCTTGTTTTAATAGCTGTCCCCTTTTAGAAGCATCACATCTTTTAGAGGAGGTCAATTTTTATGTCTTGCTTGCTATAATTTTCAAGAGGTAATAATTTACTCTCTCTACATTTTTCCTTCCTACTTACCCATGCACTGCCTGATACTTAAAATGAGTTTGGAATTCTACTGGTAGTTCCTTTAGAAGTGACTGTGAGTTTTTTGTCTCAGGTTTTTAGAATGACCCTAGGCGCTTTAACAGTAGTTTAAATCTTTGCAAATAAGACTCCTTTCACAGCATTAATCTATGACTATCTCTTTGGGGAGACCTTACTTTCCTTGGTACTAGGTAAGGGGTAGGGAATAAAAAACCTCTTCTCCTTTGCAGCAATTCACAGTTTTTGATGACTTCGAACTGACTCTATTGCCTCAGAACTGGAATTTCTTCCATATGTGAATTTAACAATAGGGTTGTTAATTTATAGTACTGTTGCTCTGCCTAGTGATGGTGACTTTCCTCAATAAGTTTCCCACAGTAGTTTAGTGAAAAGCAGACAGTTTTGTGCCATATTGATATTACCTTCTCTGGGTGGTTTGAAGTCTTAAAAGTTTACAAAGCATCTACCTTAAGTTTTCTCTCTTAAATCTAATAAAAATACCCTGAACAAAAGCCCTCCAGCTGTTGACTTGACACTGTAGAAATGTTTTGGGGTTGGATCATCATAGAGCCTTCAGGATATGTATTATGAGATCTAGCATTGCATTTCATGTCTATTTTTCTGTGTAGGTTCTTTTCTCCTTTTATGACCCTTCTCAGCCTCATCTATCCCAATGTACCTGTAATCCTATATGGCAAAAAAACCTCAGCTTGTTATGGGACACCTCCCTTTAAATTCTCAGTCTGCAGACTATTTCATAGTGTGATAAGCAGCCATTTGCACATGAAGATTATACCAGCAGAAGGGGAACTGTGCTGTCCTTTCTGCTTGAGACACTGACAAAGCAGGTTCTGGGAACTCATGCTGGACCTAAATGCTGTAGTTTGTAAAGCACCAGTTTTCAATGTCAGCATCTATTCTTACTTGTAACAGCCTGGGAAAGTCTCTCTGGACCCACAGCTCCTCTGTTCTAAATCCTGTGAAGGAGAATAATAGGTGTGTGAAGTCTCTCTAACCACTTGCACAGGTATTCATAACATAGAACATTCTTATCTGTGAGCACAGCTTGCTTTCGCTTTCAAATCAAGACTTCAGTTTTTTTTTCCCTTAAAGACAGAAGTAAATATTTAAATCTCTGTGACTGTTACTTTTTGACAAATTATATAGTCAGACAGGTAATTTGCTACAGTTTCTTTATTAGTTATCAAATGCTGAAGTCCAGATTTTAATCTGTAGTGAAATACAAGGATGGGAACTGCTTGAAGGTCCCAGCTGTACATTGGTATCAAGGTGAAGGAAGAACTGGCAGGTGAAGGAGTCTCTCTGTCCTGTAGAGCAGGAACTCTCCTTTGTCAGATGGGTCAAAAAATGTAGCAAGGGAAAAAAAACCCTGTAGGTGTAGTCAGGCTGTCTGTGGCACTTCTAATTTTGTCTGCCTGGATGGTGATCAAGTGAGCTGTCGTGGTGGAGCAAGTCTGGGTGAGAATGTTCGTAGTAAAAGCAACATTCTTGTTTAGCAATGTCAATGCTCTTTGCACTACTGCTGGAGATTTGTGCTTTAATCCAGCAGAAAAGCTCACAGCTTATTTTCTGCCTGATCCTTTGGTTAAGTCATAATCCTGTGTGTGGCATTGCAGTCATGAAAATTGTGTCACAAATCCAGCATAATGTTTTTCTGTGGGAAGAAGCAGTAAAAGGGAAGGAACTTAGAGAGGGCAAAATGCGGTTTATAGAAATCTTTGAGAAATAGAGTGGCATTTCTTCCTTTCTTTGAATTTAAGAACTCCTCAGCATGCAGTGTACACACCCTGGGACTGCTACAGCAAAAGAGGCTTTAGTCTGTGTTTTCCTCTTCTCTATGTACTCATATTAATCACATTTCCTTTTCTTTTTGAAGGGAGAATAATTGTGACTATTTTTTTTGTGAGTATATTTGTAACAACTTTATAATTAAAAAGAGTCAGTCTAAGGAGAAAAAGGCAAACCTTTTTGCTGGAGGACTGAACTGGGATTTGAGAGTTAGTGGATAATAAGTTTTCCAACCTTGGGTTTTACTATATGAGGTTATTTTGGAGTGGGTGCTGTCTTTCCACATGTATTCACAACACATAATCTCTTTTGTCAAAAGCAGAAGTGCTAGTATAACATAATAAAATACCACTGCATAGTATTTATGACACTGAAAATAAGACGAAGGGTTGAACACATCTGTGTGTATTTCATGAGAGTAGTGATGATACTGTTCCATGTTTAAAATGTTCTTGTTATTCACTGCTTTCTTTATAGGCACTTGTAAGATATTTATCACCAGGTTGTCCTTAATACTTATTTTGATAAATGTCAATGCAGCTACAGAGAAAGACAGGGATTCATTTATAAACTTCTGCAATTTTTAGCACAAATATTGTGCATGTTTAATTGGTTACATGAAAGTACTTTAAAATTGCATTAACTCAGAATCAAAGAGTCTAGCCTACACTTGTCCTGCACTAGTAGCCTTTTACAATGTAAGAAACCATATCAGATGGCAGCAATGGAATGATCACTAGAAGGTTTTGTAGTCTTCCAGCAATTTTAAAAAATGAACCAACTTGAGTTGATTGTTTAAATTTCCAAGTAATCACTCGTATTATCTCATGCTTTAGCTGCAATGTGGAACTCAGAGAATGAAATTTTTCAATACAAAGCATCTTTTCTCATTTGGCAATTGGGATTATCACTAGCTGTAATAAATGAAGTGATTTCCAAATGGAGTGTGTCTATGTACTGTGTTTTGATGTACTGTGGAGTTTATCTTTTATGATACTCATTTTTGACTTCAACTGCATAATATCATAATTTGAGATGGGCATGTGTAGCTCTGTTATAAACAAATGGAAAGCTAATGTCTTTTATTAAGTAAAATTTGCTTCTAACATTTAAATATTTCTCCTTCAAAATGCTGCCCTCAGACCTTGTGTGTTTGGGGATTTATTCAGTGGCAGAAGCAATTTATTTTTTATTTTTAATAAATGGCCCTTTAGGCACTTAGGACAGTTATCGCAGAATTAGCAGTTTGGTCACATTTGAAGTGTTCCCTCTGAGCAGCTATAACACAACCTTGTTATTTCATTATGAAATGGGATCTAAGCTTCGTGTATGTCCTGTTAGGCTGCAGTTCAAAAAAAAGATAATAACCTCATGGGGCTTATCTTTGTTAATGTACTGTGACCTCTGCTATTTTCAAATTTTCTCTGAAGTGTTCCCTTAGTGCAGCTGTAGTAAAGTAATCCAAAGAACTTTTTGTAATGAGAAGAGAATTGTGGCACCTCTAGGTATTTGTGTGACATATCCTGCAGTGGAAATGTGGGGATATTTGTGTGTGTATTACATTGGGTGAGCTCAGACATCTCTCAGAGTTTAGTATGTGTGAAACTGCTTATTATTCTCAAGTGCTGAGTGTAGGAGGGCCTACAAGGCTCTTCACATACTAATAAAAAATCTTATTTAAACACATTATAAAATTTATGAAAACACCCATTTTTTATCATTTTTTTTCTGGGCTTAAGGTGGTTGCGAACAAAGAAATAATTTCATTGCTTTGGCCATTGTGTCAGCAGTATAAAGAAATTGGGTATTCCAATTTTTCCTTTTTCCACTGCAGTCTGAAGCCTGCATGACTTAATTCCTTTAGTTTAGAACATTGTATGTCAAATTTTCTATTTTTTCCATCTGTGTACTGCATGCAGTGTAGCTTCCAAAGCACAGAGGATCCTGTCTAACTTGAATATTGCTCAAGAAAATACTGGTTAATACCAATAGAGAACTTGAAAAAACATTATAAATGCTTCAAATGTCACTTGATTATCATTCTTAGAAAAGAATGATACATACAAACAGGATCATACAAAAAGGATGATCATACAAAAAGGAACTTGTTCATTGTTTTCTTATCAAGTTATTGAAGAAAACAACTCCTTAAATTTTATAGCATTATAAAGAAATGTTCATGAGAGTTCAAACAACACTTCTCGTAGCAGTTGAGATGGCCACAATAAAATTAAGTTTATAAACTGTGCATGTATAAAAACAACCTAGAAATACAACACTGGATGCTCAAGAAGAGAAAAATTAGTAAATAACTTAAGTCTAACTCTTAATAATTAAGCTTCAAAGTTACATGTAAGGCTAAAAATCCTTAGATTTGAGAAGTTTAAGTCTGTCATCAAAGAAGTACACAGGTTTGATTAAAACTTGAGATAAAATAAATATTATAGCATGGTTAAATGACAGGTTTCAAAAGGTAAATTCATTCTGAACACAAATACTACAATTAATATCTATCAAAGGGTTGGGCAGGGATTGTAGTTCCATTACAGGAAAATCTAAGTAGGAAATATTCAGGAATAAGGTGATTAAATAACTACCTTCAGAAGTTCAGTACTCACCAAAGCATTCAATTATCATCAATAATTTGTGTTTCAGTCCACTACATGGCTGTAAGAATTAAATTTACCTTGTTTATTGTTGAACAGGCATATTCGAGTCCATATCAAAATGGATAAGTAAAATATTACATTAAATTGGAGATAGTCAGGAGCTCCAGGTGGGTAGTATGATTTTTGGTTTCTCTTAAAAATTTGGGACAGGATGGGACTTACATGGTTCATCTTGCAAGTACAAAGATACTGTGTGAGCTTGATCTGAAGCATGTAAAGCTGAATTTCTGTATGTGTGTACATGTGTACACTTGTACATATACATGAGTGGTGAGCAGCTTCCAAGGAAGGAGAGATAAAACCATCATTTTTAAAACATAACAAATATGGCGTGTATTTGTGTTTAGATACAGGTATGCTCTTTTAAACTCTTTCAGCATGATCACGTTTTTGTCATTTTAAAAATAAAATAATTTACCTGTTTCAGAGCTAAATCTTTTCCTGGGTTAATTTGGGGAAGGCTGTCAAATAGTGAAGGTAAATTAATGGTAATGGTTAAAAATGAGAAATAGAAGACACCAGAAAATGTGAGTGTAAATCACATCTTTAGTTTGTCTAAAGGCTAAGAGTTGTTAGGATATTTCCCATGTCAAATTTTCCCTAGATAATTATATGACATGTGAAAATTGAAGAAAGGACTTCAGATAAGAAAGAAAAATTAGATTTGACACTAAATTGTTGAGAGTAGTCAAGTATAATGAAGCCTGAAAACATTCTGAAGTAATAGCAAGGTTAGATGAATAGGCAGTTGGACAGGTAATGTAATTCACCCCTAACAGATGTAAGAAAATCCTAACTGGAGGGAGTGACTGGATTTTTTTCGTACCTCTGGCATGAAAAAGTTATTATAACCAGTTATAAAAGTTCATTTTTAACAGGACATGAAACTTTGACAGTCTTTGCTTTAAAATAGAAAGATTTTTTTTCTGCAACTCAAATGTGTAAATCTCTAGCATGTGCCTATTGCAATGGTCACCTCTGCTAACTCACAAAATGTTGGAATAGATGTTCAATATCTTGAATTAACATAAAGAAGTTGGAACCTTGCATTGGTGCTGATTTACTGGGAATCCAGGCAGAATCTGGTTCCCAGTTGCTCAGATGATAGCTAAATTAACTTAAAATTTGATTTCAGTTTTGAGAGTTAGTGAAATTGTCCTGCAATGGATTTATGCTACAGCTTTAACAGGAAATGTTCATTCTCACTTGCAAATTCATGATATCAAAACTGTAAAGAAATTCAATAAGAAAATAAAACTGAGTGTTTCACCAGGTTGGAATTCCCGGTCCAAAATAGACAAAGTTTATAGAAAATCAGGTGACTAACAGTAGAATGATAATGATGTGTGTTTATCTTGGGATGACTGAAAAGGGATTTTAATTTTTGGACAAGTAATTCATGGCAGTGATTTGACCACATCCTCAATTTTTCTGGACATGTGAATGCTGCCCTCTTTTGCAGTCCTTGCTGAAAAAGAAATTTTCCTTTCATATTAGAACAGCCATATTGATTTGCTCATGGACTACAAAATGCCCCATTTCTTCATGGCCAGGCTGAATGTTCAATACTCAACTTGGAAACACAGAAGACTGAAAACTGTTTTACGTGCTTTAAAGAAGGGAGAAAACTTGAGTGTCCCAAGTAGTATTGGTTACTCAGAGTTTACTATCTTGGGGCAGAAAATATTCAAGAGAGTTAAATTTACTTACATGAGCAATATATTTCTAATAGTAATAAGATTTGGGCATGCTAATTTTTTAGAGGAAAGCTCTGTAGCCCCAAAGACATTTTTTGTTAAAAAATTACAGGCTGTTTATAGACCCATTTTTTAGCTCTTCAAGCTCATGCTAATGAGTAGTTTAAATCAAGACAGTTTTAAGAACAATTTTAATAATCCTCCCCAAATATTTCAGAATTTATTTCAGGGAAGTAGATGATTGGTTTTTTGGCTTCATCTTTATTAAAAGTATTTTGAGTGTAGATTTCTGATAAATTCAAGATACGAATTGTACAGATATGGCAGTGACCAAGAACTCCAAAACACAAAGTCGTATGGTTTGTTTTTTAATTTCTTGCCTTATTCTATTTCCTCATGTAAGCATGAATAGGAATAGAGCAGAGTGAGAATTTTGCCAAAAGGGATTTTTTTCTGGACAGATTTGAATAGTTTGTCTTATATCTAGTGACAGATATAAAATTACTGTAGCTGCATAGCAGGTTATCCTTCCTCTCAAAGTAAGTGCTATACCATTTCAGAATATAATGAAAAACTACATAACATAATTCCATAAAACCCCATTTTTAATTGTTCAACTCTAAATTTTAACAGTCTAGAAATATTTTTAGAACATCAACAATTTTTGTCTTTTTAAAAGAGATAAGTAGGACATCATGTATTTATATATTGATATATTTATAATGGCATGACGTAGTAGAATATAGATATTTTTTACTGCTGATATTGCATATGCTACTCTTCACCATGCAGTAGTATTGTGTCTTTGGGTTTTATTGGTCCAGTTGTATTTTACAGCTTTTTAACTTCATAGTAGGAAGCAGGATTAGAAAATGACTACTTGTCATTGAAGGAGAACATAATCTATTCTAAATGCTAAATGTGCAGAAGCTGCAACTGTAAATGGTATATGTGTTTTTAATCTGACCTAATAAAACAAAGAATCGTATGTGAACTGGTTATTCCATGAGTATGATGTTATTGTGAATCGCTGAGATGAGAATGCCTAAGCATGGACAGATAAATTTAGGTGAAATACACCCTAAGTTTCATTAACTGTGTTAATTGTGAAATAATTTATTATATTTGAAGCCACTTACTGTAATCAAACTGCAAATCTGATTCATTACACTAAGATTTGAGACATCAGAACTCCTTGCATAATTGAGTGGAAAATGTTAACAGGAAGGGTGGAAAACTAAATCCAGTTTTGCAGCTTATGTTGGACCAAATCTACAGATAAATGGATGTGAATTCATATTGTTTCTTTCCTGGTAGTCCACTTAATTGCAGAAACTCTGCTCAGTTACAAAGGATTTATTAAAACATTTAAGCTGAAATGTGCTGATGTTCATTTGGTTCCAATTAGATCAATGGTGTGCTTAAAATTAAGCACTTGGGTAAGGTGCTGCTGTTGAAGTTCTATCATTCCACAAAGAGCTAAATAATCATGCTTATCCATGAGGGAAAATGGTAAAGCAGCATAGTTTGTCCACGCTGTACCAAAGATAAAGAATAAAAACATATCTGGTTTTTCTTTGGCTTGGGATTCTAAATTTGGTCTGGTGTTCTACCAAGCTGTGCTGGGTCGAAGCTCACATTCAGGTCTGAAGTGTGGCCGTGTGAAAAACTTGTGTGTGTGCCATCTATCATAATTTTTTTAAATCTAATTTAATTTTTCCTTAATAGGATTCTTTTTCCCTAATAGTTTCTTCTTTTCCATGGAAAATATTTCACAGTGAATATAAATACAGGTATCTGTATGAAATCTATCTAAGTGTGTATAATTTTCTGTGCTTTATTTTGTAATCAATACAATGGCCCACTTACCATATTGACAGCGTGTCATCTGTCCTGAAGGTGCTTATTAAGCACAATATAAACATTTCCAAGTTGTTTGTGCTAAATTTTACTTCCTGTACTTCTAGCAGACAACTGAACCCTTGATATAGGATACTGAATTCCATCCTAATGACTTTGGGGAATTTGTGATAATTAATTTATGAACATTTTGTCAGTATTTTCCAATCGCAATTCAGAATATCTATTAAGTAGTGTTAAATTGCGTTGTTATAGTGGCTGAGGAAAGCAATTTGCAAAGAACAATAAATGTCAAAGATAGGTTATTGTTTTGTTGGTAACCAGAGCACTTATTTTCTAACAGAGTTCGTTTAGCACCCTTACAGATGGCAAGAATTTTCACAAAAGAACATTGTTTGCCATCACTTCTGCAAACATATGCATTTTTTTCCTCTAATAAACATATGTATCAAATTATTCTTATACCAATATGCACATCTAAACCTTGATCCTACATATTTCTAGCAAAAACAATTCTCTGTGTATGTAGGTAAATTGAAATCAAAATGTGATATTAAAGGAATTGTATGTCATGGTTTGTCACCAAATTGAAAATGAATTGTTGAATGGAACTTGATCCTCTAGTGCTTTGTGCAATCACTCTGCAAAGTAGCTAATTTGTTAATATGCTAATTTTCTAATTTCTATCTTTGTATTGGATCCCCTCCGTGAATGTGAAACCCCAATTTTTATACAATAGGGATTCTGTTTCAGTGCTTCTAAAATAAAATGGAAAAGTTATTGAAGTGATTGCGACGTTTTATGAAGCGTGATGTAACTCAATTAGAGTAACAAGTGAATTTGAACAGCTTTTTGTGTGGAAGAGCACAGGTATATATGATTTCTAGGTACTGGATTTCAGAGGTATTTGACGGGGTTTTAATTTTTATTTCTGTATATTTTTACAAAGAGAAAAATCTATAAGTTAGAGAAAACCACCTAAGGAAAGTGATTTTGGGGGGAAACTAGAGTTTTTTCTTTGTTGCTACTGAATGATTTCCATTTTAATATATCTTTTAAATAGCTAAATAAGTTGCTTCAAGTTTGAAATTTAGTATCAACTGTGCTGAAATTTTCAGTAAATTCAGTAAATTGCTTTGACAGTTATCCCACACAAGTTGTGATCATCGTTCTGTGACATGTGACACTGTGTTGTGTTTTATGTTGTCTGTAACTTCATAATTCGAGGGGTTTTTGTGTTGATTTTTTTTTTTTTCCTCATAGCAGTAACCTTTTTGGTATTCAATAGCAAAAATAGCCCCTGGGAACTTTCTGGTTCATGTGCAAGAGCCAAGTGTCAAGGAAAGCTTGTGCTAAGAGCATTGCATTCTGTGATTTGCAGTTTCAAAACGTGCGCTGACTTGAACATATCTGTGCATCACATGGGGAGCTGCCATAGCCCTTGAGGGAAAAAATGGAAGCTTAATGTCAAGTGAAAAAAAGTATGTTAAAGCTTTTAATAGCAAAGTTAAAAACAAAGATGAAGGAAGGAATATGTTCAGAATAAATTAGTTAATTTTTAATAGTAGCACTCTGCTTTATATCAGCTGGGATTATAAGGTGGAGCAATAACAGAAGGAAAGAGTGCCTTGATACCCTCCAATGGATGCCTTTAATGCACAGAATTCTGCTCCTAGATCAGTTATACTTTGCAGTCATTTTGCTCTTTGTGCCAATTTCCTTCATTCTGATCAGCCAAATTCAGACATCTGTCCCTCAGCACCTCTAGCCAGGGAGTTGATCTGAGCTGCACTGTCTGTTTACATTGAGTTTAGCATGTTTTGATTTTTCTCCTCCGTTTTCATGCCATCATTCTCCCTGTTTCTTTATGTTTTGATAACAAAGCCAGTTTAAGGCGGCCTCTGTCAGCGTTATCCAATTGTGATAACCAGGAAAATTCAGTTATTTTCTAGTCTAAGCAATGAAGATGCAGTTCGGCTGTGTGTCCTTGTTAAATTAACTTTTGCTATGAGGATTCCAGATAATTAATAACTGGGAAGTTATGGGTAGTGCAAGGAAGTCAGAAAATGATTTTCTGAATTTTGGTGATAGCTAGGAGTGAAATTTCCGTCCTCCTGAAGTAATCTGGCCATTCTAAAGATCACCCAGATTTTAGGACAGAAGACATTTTCTAATAATGAGGGAACAGGCATTGAAAATACAGGGAGAAAAAGCCATGAATATAATGAGAAGGAAAACAGCTTGGAGACTTTAGGTCCCCACAAACCATGGACATGTTGCAGTCCCTGTGGCAGTGCAGGAGTTTCTAATAGTGAAGACGTTAGAGCCAGCAGAGATGGCATCTTGTTAAAGAGGTTTCAAGAGTAAACAAGTGCCAGGTGTCATTTGCCTTTACTGCCAAATCAATTTTGGCCTTCAAAATCAAGAGCTTAGTCCTAGTGTAAATATTCTTTGACCCAGATATTTTCAAAAAATGGGAAAATAAATAAAATTTTGTTGCTAATATTTAGTGTTTTTCATCAAATGTTTTCTATGTAAGCATGTGATTTATTACCTGACTGTGTTTTAATATGGTTTATTATTTATAAATCAGCTCACATATCATTGGCCTGTAGAAATTGTAGTAGATCTGTATCAAGATATCAGTAGAGGTGAGTTAGTAGCAAATTGTTCTGGATGACGCATCCATGTCTCTGAAAGAAAGAGACCCAAAAGGATGCATTTTATTCCCCCATCCAGTATTTTCTTCTTTCAATTGTAGCTTGTACAAGACAAGGGTCTGCAGTCCAGCAGGTGCACTGATCAGATTGATCTGAGAATTATTTACAGTCTTGGGAGCTCTTTATCATAAACTGTGAGCCATTGGGACGTGAAGTTCAGTTTTCCAGTCTGTATCAGTCTATGTTATTATAGAAATTGCACAAGAGAGTGAAGTTTTTGAAAGAATGTCTTTGTGGAAATGGCATTAGAAGTCTGTAGAAATATATATGATCTAGTTTTTGTGCTTGCACCTCTTTCTATTTGTTTCTACAATTAATCAGGACAGAACTAACCTGGAACGTGAATGTGAAAGTTCATTTGTGTGTGATTTTAGATGAGGATGAACATGGACTGAGAGGTCCTGTGTTCTGGGCAGATGATTCTGAGTAAGGAAACAAATGCATCAAGGGAAAGCCTATCACGTTCATGTACGTGCATGGAAGTTTAGGATACTTAATTTATTTAATCAAGAGTGCAATCCAGAAGTATATTTACTACATCAAGTCTCCGAGGCATGAAATTCCTATAGAGTTATGCATCTTTTTGCAACTTGGTTGTTCTCTGAATTTTGAGGTTTGTTACTTTCTTCCACTCCTGAAAATATATGGTGGATGTTTGGCAAATGCCAAGTCATTAAACTGAAGTTTGACATAAAAAAGAGCTGGTCTCTCCCCAGACCAATAGGAAAGTGTTGTGTACCTAACACTGCAATAGTGTTCTAAAATTTGGCTCATAAATATGCTTTTAGTTAGAAAGAAGCACTTAGAGTGCATAAATAGTAGCTCTGCAAGCAAGGTGTTTCTTTGCAAATAAAAATAATATGCTACTGGTTTGTAATCCATGGACCATGGAGCAGTCTGATAACTTTTACATGTTATTTTGATAAAAGTATTTTAATTTAATCTACATATTAAATTATGTTGTGACTGATTACTTGAATTTCAAGAGACAATAAAAAGAAGCTTTCAGCTGTGGGTGTATGTTAGCGAAAACACACCTCAGCATGATTAAAGTTTTTGGAAAGGTCTCCTAATATCAGATGTAACTCTGTCTGAAGGATGCAGCATACCATCACTGAGGTATTTCAATTTGCCCCTTTCTTTTCCATCCTCTAAAATGGGAAGATCTCCAGTGCATGTCTCAGCTGGGTAGGTTGAAATACTGAGAAACACTGAGCTCTGTTGCATCATGATGCAAATTTATGCTGTCACTGAGCAGAAATATTTCCTTCCTTTTTTGACTAATTTTCCCATTCCAAATCAGAATTACTGTGCTTTTAGTGTATCTGCCTTAGAGTGCTGTTCCAGTGTAAATGAGCATCCCCTCTGATGTCAGCATCCTTGCATGAGGTGATTGCTGTAGAAAAAAATCCTTTATGATGAGTACAGTAGGTGTCATATGATGATTGCTGTTTTTCTGGAGCAATTTAGGGTCTTAGCTCCTTTTCTTGCTTAGGATCTGCAAGTAAGAAAATATAAATTATTTTGAGATTTAGTGAAAAAAAAATCTTGTTTAATATTTTGTGTGGACTGCTGCATTGCTGTATGCTATATGTATTTTTATCACAGAAGAAATCAGGAGGAAATAAAAGCTCTTAAAAACAGTCTTCATACTCACCATGAAAAAACTTCCAGCAGGGATTGTTGACAAAGTGCTAAGTAACATAAGAAAAGGTAGCTGAATGGAGTCACTTTGTAATTAACATTTCTTGTCAGAAAGATGTTCTTTAGGAGTGCAAATTGTTTGAAATGAGCAGTTTTAACTTCATTTTTGAGACTGCTGAATAGAATTTGTTAGTGAAGTGTTGCAATGAGGAATGGGAGGCAGTTTTGGGTTTTGTTTTAGTACTTTTCAAGTGATAGAAGTAGAAATAAGAGATCTGAATATGTCCTTTTAGGGCAACTGGCCTAATTCTGGGAAAAAAAACCCCTTTGTTGGTGTTTACATTAAGCACTTTTTCTGAATGTCTCCCTTAAAAGTTTTTCTGTGTAATCTCTAGACTCTTTAACCTTTATAATGCTCCTTTACTTCCTTCCTAAGTACCTTTACAATGGGTAACTACTGGTGTGGTACTGTGTCTCTCTCTGTTCAGAGCTTTATTTTCATTTAACACTCCTAGAAAGCAAGCTGACAGTCTCTTCACTATCCCATTGCCTATTTACATGCCCAGTCAGGCAAATAATGTGTTTATGCCACTTTGCAATGACTTACCCATCTTTGGATGAGTACCTTCATAGAAATGAAAATATAACAGCCAAAATTAGAATGTTTTCAGGACCCTTACAAAACAGAAGAGTCTTTTGTGTCCCACCCACCCCAAGTATTGTGCAAGATCAGATGTGTATCACATTTTACAGAAATACAGATTCTGACCCACCTTCTCTTTGAGTAAACCTCTTGAAACTGTTGGGCTGCTGTGCCAAAAATAGAAGTGCTTGTAGCAGCTGCTGGATTGAAGGAGTTGGAGGGTCTGTTGGGAAAAGGATGCAACAGTTAGACAAAAATCACAGCAGCTGAGACAGACAACTAGAACAGTCTAAGAGTCCTGGGGTGTATGAAGAGGCAAAATTATTGGATTCATCACAAAGGATAGATTATGAGACATCAGTGAATAGAAATCTATCCTATTAAAATCAGTGGGACCAGTTGTGGAGTAAAGTGCTGTTTAACATGCACCAGCTGCTGCTGCTTCTCTTATCACACTGCAGGACACATTCTGGGACTGTCAAATTTCCTCCCAGCCATGTATTCTCATCAATATCTCCATTCTGCTGGACTGCTTTGGGATTTATCTTTTCTTTTCATAACCTTACTGGGACCTCTCCTTTGATTTCTCTGCTTATGTCTTTTGGTGTAGTTTCTTCTTTTCTTACATTCTTTGTAGGAGTCAACTCTATAGTCATTATTCACCTTATCAGCTACCAAGGGTGATTTAGGGTGTGTAATTAATTTTAAGTAGTGAGCTAGCTCTTAGAAGAAGCCTAAACATATTTATTTTGTAATATGTTTTAATCAATCAGCTGCAATTTAGAGGCCTCACATGCAGAAAAATTTATGTGGTAGATACAGCATTAGAAAACCAGATGGCAAAGAAGAAATTGGAAATACAGCAGATGGGCAATGAATGAAATGCAAATTAAATAAGGTTTGAAGGATCTTGGGGTCTAACTGTAAATTTTAAAAGGCAAATACCTATTAAGTTAATTTTATCTTTTTCATACTATGCTATCTCATTTCCTTATTTTTTAAAATTTATTTCCATTTTGCTCTTTCAAATAGTATTTTCTTGGCTTGTAGTTGGAATATTAAGAAGTTTTGACTAAAACAGCATCACAAAATGTACATCTTTTGTTATGATGCAGTTTCACAAAGGGCAGGTTAGAAGTTTAGAGTCTTCTGCACAAGGACTTGGTCATGTTTTGTTTAAGTACCAATATCAGGTATTATTCCTTTTTGATGGTCATCAATCAACACAAGGCAATAGGAAAATGTCCTCTCTTATAAATTTGTTAATTTTAACATCTGTACCTGTCATTTTTCCAGAAAAACATAGTTACTACTTTTCCCACATAACTTAGGTTTGTTGTACATTGACTTGTGTAAGGCATTATAGCAGATGATAGATTTGTCATGGAGCTTTGCTTACACTACATTTGAAGCCATTCAACTGCAAAATCAGTTTAAGAAAGAGTGAAGTTGATTTCTTTACATGATTTACTTTGCTTTTCTTTTTCTAACAACAAGGCCCATATTGCAACAAATATTATCTTCTATTTCTGGAGAGAGAAATGGATTAGACACCAAATGAAAATGGACTGTTTTGAATTCTTGGAAAAAAAACCCAAACCCACAAAACCCTACACCCAAACCCAAAAAACCTAACAATAACTCTGTGACTTGAGTCAGCAATGCAAGAAGTGGAGTCCTAGAAAGGGAAGTGTGTTTTGGAATGCATTTAGAGTAAAAAAATCACAATAGCAGTAATAAAGCAACTCCATGCCTATGCTCATATTGGTGCTCATTTTGAAACTGTCAAACAGTTGTGGCAAAAAAAGCCTCTCCTAGAACAATGTGGCCTATTCTTGGAAGTGACCAAAACTTGATTTTTTAAATTTTTTTTGAGATTGGCGTACAAAAATAAATGCCAAGTATGTCAAAAGCCGATATAAGCATTAGAAAATTTCTTTTCAGATGGCCTGAATTAACTCACCAACAGCACCCAAAATCTAAATCAACCTCCAAGGATGTCAGCTGTTGTTATAGTCACAATTTTTAACACCTTTCCAAGGCAGAGAGCTGTGTATGCAAATAGAGCTGTAGTTGGGATTTGTGGTCCCCTGTAGCAAATAAAATTAGGGGCAAAGCCAAGAGCTCCAGTGACTCTTTCAACAGAGGCTTCTAAATTCTTCATGAGCAGCATGTTTTTAGTCATTTGAACATAACTGGGTCATATAACCATAAAAGTGGCAAGCTTTGAAAAATCTGAATTTCTTCAAAGTATGGTGAGATTAAACCCAAAGCCTTGGATCTGAAGGATGTTCATAGACATGACAACGTGTCTGTGAACTTTACAAGAGCAAGAACAGCTAATGCTTCATGAGCTTCAGCTCTGATGAGTAGCCAGCTTTGATTTGGTGTGATTTTTAGTAATCTATTCAGCTCGGTGTTTAGAGTGTGGATTGGCTTTGTTGCCTTGAAGGATTACAGACTACCATTTCTAACTTAGTATAGGCAGCTGGAATAATTAATTTCAAGCACTGGCAGTTTAATTTCAAATAAAAAGTTCCCTTTTCTCACATGATTTTGTAAGAAAAAATGGGTGATATAATTTTCTTTAAGTTTCAGATCGTGAGATCAGTACCTAAAAAGGCAAAATAAATATTTCTGCCAAGAGCAAGTCAAAAATTAAACTACACAGTTGTGCAATAGTAAAACATGGGCTTAAAATATATGTTTAAGTAGAAAGGTCTTAGTCACATCCAGTTTTCCTATCTGTATTTCCAAAATTTGTTGTAAGCAGTCTTTCTTGCATCTGTGAGAGCATGCTGAGGAAGTTGGGTAAAAATCAAACTCTAATAAAGTACTCTAGGATAGATTGAAGTTTGCAATAAGGAAAAGGTATCAATAAATCTCTTAAATATTACATGGGTATTATCAAGCTCTAAGATACATGTCAGGCATTGATATAAATAGCTAAAGTACAGATGAAAGTGTCTTGCTTCTCTTTATTGTTCTCTCCAGATGTGTGGTGCAGCAATTCCTCAGAGATGCTGCTTCACTCTTCTCTTTTCCTTCTGGTGAAAACACAACTGGCAATGCAGGAGTGCCTGCAACAACAGTCAGGGGGTTTTGGTTTTCACAGATTTGCAGCCAGGAGGAAAAGCAGCTGCAGAACCCAACAAGAAAAGACTTTTTGGGATGAGGGTTGTCACTTGCCCTGGCTGGCAGGAGTCTGATATGGGAAATGTAGGAGGAAGAGTTCAGAGCATCACTGACTATTCCTGCCTTCAGTCACCAACATGTGACATCCCATCCCCTTAAAACCTCATTTCATGATGAAGAACCTTGCAATTTCACTTTGCAGAACTGGTCTGGGGGGAATATGAAATATTTCTATAACCAATTTATGACAGTCTTGCACTTTTTTAAAATTATGGCAAAGTCCTACAGAAAGTACATCTATACTTTGTCTTGTCAGAAAGTACTTAAAATAAGGAGGATAGTTGCACATCTGATGGATTTGGATTTTTTTTTTTCAAAACCTCTTAATTGTCACCCTGATAAGGTTACTTTAATGTTTTATCAATGTTCAGCCTGGTTATAATATGCATTATGATATGACACATCCTAATAACGTTTTTATATATCATTTACTAAATTAATTTGCAGTTATTGTAGCCTCAGAGTCAAAATAGCTGTTTGCAAAATCAGATAGGTTGTTTGGATAAGTGCATTAAAGTAAAAGGAAATCTTAAATATTCTTTATTGTTTTAAGGCCAAAGCCCCTCAGTTCTATGCTTCCAAAATGTCTATCACAGTAAGGGATTTACAGAAATGTAGGCTGCTCTATGTGAATCATAACCTAAAGAGAAATTAGAAGTAGTTTGTTGGTATGTGTTTGTGACTGAAAGATCCTGACAGGTTCTGGTAGTTAATTTTTAACTATTCTAGCATATGTTACACTCTCTGCTTTGACATTCATACCTGAATCCTAGTTGAGCAAAGACAATTTGAAGTTTCTATAATTTTATTAAAACAGAATTGAGATAATTTCTTTTTGCATAATGTAAGAATTAATCCCAGAACATTTGCCCCAGAATGTAATTTATGTCAAAATGCACTTTTAAAAATGATGAGATTAACTAACAGAATAAAATACTTTTTGAAAATTCAAACACATGGTAAAGATATTCTTCTAGCTCAGAAAAATCCTTGCCTCAGGTAGTTGGGGTGCAAGGCTGCCAATATCAGAATATCACTCTATCCTGTTTTTATTCTCTATTTAGATAATCTTCACTGGTTAAATCATCACTGTTAGTCATTTTCAGGGAGAATATCATAGGCTAAATGGACCTTTAATCTGACCAAGCTCAGCCACAGATGTCCTTGCTTGGTAACTCTGTCTAGGTATGGAATGTGGAAAAGATTCCTTTAGCATCACATAAGGGCTAGACAGTTCAGACTGCCTGGGTATTCTGTTGAAGATGTATTTCCTTGTTTCAGCTATACAGATCCTAAAGGACTTTTTCAATTTTTAATTAGAAAATAGCAATGAGATTGGTTTGTTCTGCTTTTTGTGCCCCAACCTGTCCGAGTGAAAGCTCATACCTGGAGCCTGGTGTGCTTTACAGTGTGCTCTTACAGGCAGGCCTAAAACAAACCCTGAATGACTTTGTAGGATGATGATGGTGTGTTTCTATGTTCTATCTCAGCTTATTCCAACAGTGAAATTTGCATCTGTGTATTGCAGACCAAAATATTTGGTCACTGTTTGACTTATTAGTAAGTTTTCATAATTCTATCTCAATCTTTAGACAGGAGCAAAAACCCAAGACTTGATCAGGCACAGTGAGAGACTGGAACACTGACATTTTGATGATCACAGTTCCTAAGGGAATGAGATGGTGTGGGAAGCCTGCTAGTGAGGATTAGCCTTAGCTGGCAAGGACTACCCTGCTGGTAAACCTGACTAGCTACTTATTTGGAAGGATAACCTGAAGAAAATTGATTAATATTTGGTTTAACTTAATTTTAGATAGTAGTTAAACTGTAATGGGGTGTGTAAGGTGAGATTTGGGAATTTCTCATGTAATGAAAGCCAATGTGTACATTTAAAAAGATAATAATTTGGAGAGCTTCCTAGATTCCTTCCATGATTCTCATTCAGCTTGGGGAGAAAATGACAGGTAGGTTTTAGCAATTATTCTATTTAGGGACAGTGGGTACTTAACATTTTGATTGATTGATCTGTGGTAGATTATCCCACAATAAATATTTTTATATTTTATATATATAATATTATATATATTATATATTAAATATGTGTATGATATATATTAAATATGTATATTACATATATATTCTGCATATATATATAAAAATATATATATCCTGCATCTATACTGTCTCTGTTCATTAACTAGCCCAGTAAAAAATACAGACTTCTGCAAAGAGGTATTTTTAGTTCATTTTTAGAAAAATGATAGAATTTTTTTCTGAAACTTTCTAATTTGTAATTGCTAGAAAATTTTATGCATGAGTCGTGAAGTTATATGATAGCCAATTGGAAATGTGTGATTATTTGATAACTTTATCAAATAACATTAAAATCTAAGCGAACAGAGGCATTAGATAAGGAGAAAAACAGTGATATTTAAGGGGATTTAGGCCACAGGGATGGAATTTGTACAAGAGAGATTTCCCTTGCTGAAGTGATAGATATGGAACAGCTTGTGTTCAGACTGCTCAGGACAAATCCTCTGACAGGCAGGCATTGCCTCCTCTCCCTAATCCTGGCTGGCTCAGCAGCTGCTCCACAGCCCTTTGCAGCTCACCAGGGGTTCCCCTGCGTGGGATAACAGGCACACAGTGCTGGAAATACTCTTCCTCCTCCCACTCTGCCTTGTCAGGGTCTATAAGAGAAATCTGTACCCTTCCCAAACCTGCTTCATTCAGAGTCCTGAATGTCACTCTGTGCTGCCTCTCTGCTGTTTTATTTGCTGCTGTTGTTGCTCAAGTGGTCAGGGCATCATCTTGAGCACATCACTGGGTGTGCTGCTTCCTTCCCTTCCAAAATGGGAGGGAACCCTGCTTACAGACACTAGGACATAGCCCTTGGGAGAATTGTGTGTGCATCTTTCATGTGCAGAGGATCCCATTTAAAGCTCTGTGTCAGGATCGGCATCACAATCGAGGTGGAACGCATCCTTCTCTTAGTCCTTAATGACAGCTGGTCAAAAGCTCACTGCTGAACCTCTGGTGCATGTCAACCACAGCCTTTACTGGCTGATGACCAGGTATGACCAGAGTAGAGGTCTGGAAAGCTCCACCAGACTGCCTGATCCATGAGTAGAATTCATCAGCAATTTTTCCCGGTGCCTTTCAGGGCTTTGGAGAACTGTGGCTGTCTATGGGATTTGCATTCCCAAGCAGCATCCCTATAAAGAGCTCACCCTCCCTTTCTATCAAGCAGAAAGTCAGAGACTGCCTGGAAGGTCATGAGTGGAATAACTGGCTGCCCTGCTATTTGGTGCTTGGGTGCCTCAACATACAATTTCCCCTGCATTTTGGCAAATCAGGGATCCTTCTGTGACTTTACCAACCATTCTAAGCTCTGAGAGGAAAAACCCCAGAGTGGGATAGCCACAGAGGTGTACCTGCATCTCTGTGGGTTGTTGATGAGGCAGAGGGACAGAGAAGAGATGTCAGAATATGATATCTTAGCCTGGAGTGGAGGATGTATCAGCAGGGGAAAATAAGGAGAGAGAGGGAAGGTCATGTGAGGCAGATGTTGGGGTTCTAAATGCTTCTCTAACAGGATGGTGCTCTGTAAAACCAGAGAGCACAGTCTCAGGCAGTGTAGTCCTTCACTTCAAAACTCAGTGAATGCTTTTTGTTTTGTTTTTCATCTGAGTAGCTGAGTGTCACTGTGGAAGTTGCTCTTGTTCTCTGACCTGTGCAGAGAGGATGCCTGGCAGCTGATGTTTCTGCACTGTTTGTAGATGCCTGTCTGTTCTTGATGTCCATAAATGTGTATGGCTGTGGTTTATCAGTCTCACTCTCTGTTCCTGGCCAGAGCTGTGATGCAGCTTTCTGTCATACAGATCTGTTGTCTGGAGGTAGTCAGGTGATAGGAGGTATAGAAGCTGTTGTTTCCTTGTGTCACCTGTGCCCTGCTTGTTTCACCCTCCTTCATGTCCTACCCTGACCCCCAAACTCAGTCAGTGCCCCCTGCCCCTTACCTCCTTGCTCTCTGCCCTCAGTCACACGTAAGGAAGGCTGAGCATTTGCCACAAAACCTTTTTTTGTGATGGTCCCCAGAAGGTTTTTTTTGTGAAGGTCCTTCTCTGGGTGTGCATGCCAGGCTGCTCCAGACCTCTGGCCGGCAGTTGTCATTAATGATCTCATCTTCAGGGACTTCTGAGCTTTGAGTTGATGTGCCTGGCAACAAGATTTGCTTCAAACACCAGCCCAGGAGCTAACTCTCATGAATGAGAGTCTCGGAGAAGTGGGACCAAGGACTAAAATGAGACATTAGCCAAATTGACAGTGTAGACATGGTTATAATTTAGAGAATTTTGAAACCAGTATTTTGTATCTTCTATGAAAAGCACTTGTTGTAATCTTGTGCCTTCTCACACAGTGCATTTCGCATAACAATAATAGAGATAATTATGGTAATTACAATAAAAATTAATAATACTTGCCCTTTTTTCAGTAGATTTTAAAGTGCTTTTCAACACTGACTAATTAAGTCTAACAATATCTTGTGAGGTGGGTAGCAGGTGTCTGCTCATCTCTCTGGATCCTGTCACCCACCCCAGGAGTACAGCTGCTTCTACTTAAGTCTCATTGACTTCTAAATTATCATCATGGTTTTCAGCAGATAATTTTCCCACATCCTCTCCACAGTGTGTGGAGAAGTGGAAGTCCTTTCTTCCATGACTTTGGTTTTGAGAACACTGGAAATAGTCATGGAGAGGATTTATGGCTGTATCCTATACAGTAGGAATGGGAGGCTGTGCAGTCATGCCAACTTAGGCATGCTTGACTTGTGAAAAGGTGGAGAGCATTTTGGAAGGGAAGTATGAAAATCCTCTAGATTATGCAGGAAAATAGCTCCAGATCACTCATCTGGGTAATATTTAGTCATATGATCAAGCATATTCAGGCTTGGCCACTAGGAAGAAAAAATTAATCCAGGTCCTGATGATGCTCTTCGTATACACAGGAAAAGTACAAGGAATTATAGCAAAAAGGTTTATAGGTGTTTTTTTAATCTCTTCTTTCCTTTTCACCTACCCCCTTAAACATATACACACATAGTGCATTTATTGTATTTTCAGATCTTACATGAGAGATTCGTGTTGAGGCAAACCAAACTGAGATGCAACCTGTTCCTCCTAATAATCATGGAATAATCTGGACTCTTTGCAGCAACACAGAGGGCTTGGAGAAGGCTATGAAATGACAGATGCTTGATTAAATTTTTAAAGGGTAAAGTGGAGGATGTAGGGTAAGTTTTCTGAACAGTATACAGAAGACAACACAAATCCTGTTATTAGTTTACAAGTAATGTGGGTGTTAAATAATAACAGGGTTCCCACGCAGACATTTCTAATATAACTGCTGCACAAATTTACACCCATGCATCCAATGAGTTCACACACTGAAAACTGGAATGGGCCTTTCAGTTCTTATATGTTATCAAAAATATTATTCTTTATTTTTTCAAGTAAGGTAACAGCATTTTTTTAAGACTTCGCACCACATAAAAAGCCTGATTCCAACTCTGACCCTCAGGAAATGAATGATGACAGATAATCCATCATGAACTTTGGATATGGACACTATATCAACCCCATATTATGCCAGATCAGGAAAATATCATTGACCATGAGGGCACTTGTGCATTTATCAAGTCAGAAAGCACTGAAATCAGACAGTTTGTAAAAGAACACAGTCCTGAACAGGGGAATTAGAGCATGCATGTCAAATTTCTTCTGAATTGAGTGTTTATCCGGTCATAAAAGAGATTTATTTTTTTTCCTCAGAAGAACTGTAGGTTGAAGGAAGAGCAAAGCATAAATCCTCCCATGAGACCAATCAAAAGAGCAGAGGTGCTACTAAAAACCTGAATAATTTTGAATCACTGCTTCTGGAGATTTTAGATGCCAGGTCTGGTCTTCTCTAATGGAGAACAAGTATTGTATGATAACTAGGATAAAGATGTAAGGGGATATTAATTAATTGAGAAATGAAAAACAAGTGTCTCTGGCTAATATTAACAAAATTGTACAGATTAGAGATGAATAAAGGCAATGTAGATGAACTCTAGACTTTTATATAAAACTTTTTAAAAAAACCTTTATAGCTTGTATATCTTTCCCAAAAACTCAGAAATGGCTCAGAGTCCCAATGAATCTAATCTTGATAAATATTGAATACAGTTTTCAAGTAGCTTTATTGGATTGTAAACACATAATAAATAGTTTAGCCTACCTTAGAGGCATTATTCAGTTTTAAAAAAACTTTGGACAGACATAATTCTAAAATTGTATATCTTCTTGCTCTATCAACTGTACTTTTAAAGTCCAGTGCCTAATAGAATAATATAGTAAAATTGAAATTCAACCTGTTTTAGTAGTCATTTAATATTTATCAGAAAAAAAAGTGATAGGTGTTTATTCTGCTGATTGCAGAGTAAAGTACTGATTCTACACTTACATAACTGTAGCAATAATGTGCTTTACTTTGTGAAATTTCCACATCTGAAAACCAACTCCTTTTCTTCGGTGTCACCCTACTGTGGGGTGTCCTAAAACTCTGCTCCCAGGAATTGTGAGCACAGAGAAGCAGTGTTTTTTATTTGAAAAACAAAATAATAAGCTGATTAGTAACTTATGGCCCAGGAATCAGAGGAGTGTCTGAATTTAGCCTTAATTAACCTTTTTGAAACTTTGACTTTGGGCAGAAGAGCCAGGCTTAGAGAGAAGGCTCTAATAATGTATTTTGCTAGTCCTTTAACTAGAAGAGTTCAATTTGAATTCTAGCTATATAATTTAACTAAAAAAAAATCCTACTTATAGACACTCAAATTATTTGATAGCACAGGACCTTTCTGATAACATCAGTAAAAAGGTCTAATTTAATATTCTTGACTTTTTAGGAGTTCTTCACCTTTGAGTTGTTTCTTGCAGAGCACTGGGAGGCTTCTTTCCAGACATACTGTATTTTTGACTTAATATGATGTGTCTAAGTTTTTTTCCTTGTAGATAACATCCTTCCCTGTAAAATAAATGTCTTGGGCACTGACACATGAAAACATTCCCAGCTGGAGCAACTCTTAAAACATTTGCTTAATGATCTGCATGGGAGTGGATTCAAGCATGGGCTTATGAGCTTTCAGAATCCAGGCTTGGTACCTGGCCTGGTACCTGAGAGAGTAAAACTCCATGTGTCATTAAATCTTCCTATCCTCCTCCCATTAAAAAAAACTAAAAAAACCCAGAAAAAACCAAAGCAAAAAACCTCAAACCATCATTCAGCTGATGAATTTAAATTGTGGTGACTGGTAGAAAATAGAGGATTAGAAATGAAATCAACAGCAAGTTTAATGATGGAAACTCCATGTAAATCATGTGGGGTTTTAGCAGAATTATGATGCATGATGTAAGAGGAGATTGAAGCAATTGTGCTTTTAATAGAGGACTGAAATATTCTTTTTTAGTTAGTTGTCATAGCCCATTTATTGAAAGAAGCAATATTTGCAGTCTCTAATTCTTTCTAAATTGTTGATGCAGAATGAGAAATATTGATTTAGAAAATGGCAATTTTAACAAGATCCGTTTTTTTTGGCCTGTGAGAAGTACATATAGTCTGCCTGAAACAACTACATAGAGCTGGATTAGACCTGTTTGAGCCAGCTGCTATAAAATATGATTTCAGAACTAGAGATAGTAGTTCTAGAGATTTAATATCTTTTACCTACAATAGTTTGTCCAAATCAAATGAAGATATATTTAAACTGGAAATGTGACTTAGCAGTTGCACTTACTGTGTTTTATTGTATTCTTTATAGGGAAAGCAATTAACCAAAGAAAGAATTTTAATAATATTAATTAACCAGATAGCACTAGTTTCTCATGTCAGTGAAAATATTCCCTCATACAGCATTCTTTGATCCATTTGTTCTTTCTGTTTTGAACTCATAAAAAATGAGGCATATGTGGATTTACTGCAGGATTAGTGTGACTATAGGAAAAAGCCATCTGCTTTCATGTAATTAACACAAATATTAGGTTCAATAATTTGTACACAGCAAACCCAGGTTTTCTAGAAAGACTTCTAAACCCGCTGGGAATTCATCACAACAGGGGAAATCCATGATATTGCAGAGCAGCTTTTTCTGATGGGTAACTATTTCAACATCAGTTATATGTGCCTAACCCTAATATCCACAGCTTCTTGGCTTGACTCTTTGCTGGAGTAAAAATCCTATGGTTAGGCGTAATTTTTCCTCAGTAAATATTTATGACCTCTCAAGTCTTTCCAAGTTGCCATCACTGTATTATTTCACAAAAAAGTATAAAGTTTTGTAGTGCATGCGAGGCATTATAAAATGTAGGCAGGTGCAGCTGGATGTCATCTTCTATTGTCAGCTTCACCACCACTATTAATGAAGGTAAAATTGCTGGATTAAGCCAGCTCATCATTCAACTGCTTGTGCATTTAAAGAGAGTATTTGATTATAATTTTTGTCAGCCACTTTTTTGCTGGAATTTTTTTTTAATTTTAAAATTTTGTTTCTTGCTTTGCAAGCTATAGCTTCCTAGACTGTAAACTGTATTTCGTGTATTCAAATTCATACACTCTTAACTAGGTTCACCATACAAACTAATTCACAGTCCATAATAAGTGCTGTTAGGTACAATGTATCTGCCATAAAATGTTTTAGTCCATGAGATTTTAGAAATGTATAATGTTCTTTCACACATCTCGTATGGATGTTCCAGAAAATCATTTCTCCTAGCAGTTATTATAATAAGATAACTGAGGATTAGCTCCATCTCTTTTCCTGTTCTTTTTTTGTAGTTTAGATCTACTCTCAGATGTGTCTGTGTCTTTAGACAATGTTACAGAAGTAGAAATGCATTTTACATTTCGGTGTTTGTACTAAGATTAGGTCTAATTCCTGCTGCCGTTTCCACTTTGTGTGTGTAATGAACTTCCATGCAATTGCATGTGGGGAAAACTATGGCACTCTATCCAAGAAGAATCAGGGCATCTGGTCTGGAATCAGCCACAGATGGGTATGTATGAACCTTGAGTGTGTTTTGTGCCATGCTGGAGAAGAAAAGTGTTGTATCCAGACTTGTATTTCAGCCTAGTTGTGACAGATAACAGCTCCACTACCAGGGAGGAAAGTCTCTTTTGAGAAGCATCCTTTATGCTACATGGAACATGAAAATCAACAAACTTCCTATCAGTGTTTGACAATATACTGAAAATAATGCTGTGTTGCTTGGGGAGTTTCTGGAAACAAGGGCTAAATGTGTCCTTGGAGGAAATTTCTTGTATGTTACATCTCTGCCTGGTAGATCTGACAGTCTGCATGGAATTGGTGGCTGTGGCTGTGCACAGGGGAACACCACAGCCAGAGCAGCTTCTCTCTCATGAAGTGATGGCAGAGCAGGGCTGGTAAAGAATTTACTAATAGCTCCACAGAGCAGAATCAAACTTTTCTAGTAGCTCAAATTTTGTGCTTGTATGAAGCAGTTTCCTCTCATTCCTTATATTCAATTAATCTGTATAATTCATGGAATTTCCATGATTTTAGATTTTAAGTCCACAGGTTCCCCTTCATCCTTCTATCCACCATCTTTATGTGGTAACTGCATACTGTAACCCAGAATATTTGTATGGACCTGACAAACAAGATTTACATTGCAGAACAAGCTCTAAAGTGAGCATAGTATGGAATTATCACTTTTTATTACAGAAGAATCCAATTTTAATCTATTTTGGATGCTAAATTACAATCAGAGCTGAGGTAGCAATGTATAAAAGCTTGTATTTCACAACTTCCACATCATATTTAATTTTTAAATTACAGATAATCAAAATTGTGTTTTCCTTTTTCTACTGTATTTGCTAATCACAGTGTTGTGCTGAACAATGTCTGTAGAGTCTTGTTTGTTTTGCTGGGGTTGGTTTTTTGATTGGTTTGTTTATTTTCTCTTAAAATATTCTTTTTATTTTAGCAATTTCAGTAAGCCACAGTGCCTGTACATGAATTGTTTGGAATGGAAGATAACACGTAGATACAGAGTTTGTGGTTTAAATTAGAATAGAACATTTGTTAATATATATTTCACTTTTTTTTTTCATGTTGTATTGCAGGACATATTTGTGCTATGTGAGTTCACAAATATACCTAAATCAAGTAAAGAAAATAAACCAAACAGGAACATAGCCTATTCAAAGAAATTACTTGGAAAATGTATTAGAGAGTTAGAGGCTCAATAGTGTGTCCTAAATTCTGGTGTCATCAAAGTAAGAACCTGAAGTTCTTTGGCTTTAAATGTAGGACCTGCCCACTTATATAAGCTGCAGCACTCAGTTGTCAGTTCAGTGAATGGAGAAAAAAGCAGTTTTAGAGGAAAACAACCATTCTACCAGAAAATATCAACAGAAAACTTAACAATATCTTTTTAAGCCTAACTATTTTTAACACAAACATTGAGCTATTCCTTGCTAACATTTAATTCCTCAATTCCTTTTTTTTTGGCTCATATTTATTTCATTTCTCAGATATGGAATATAACTGTTAGAGGAAATATGAGGCAAAACCAATCCTGCAACAGATGAGGTCACAATGCTAAGAAGTTAGTGCAATAGTTTTTAATTTCAGCAAGAAAGCAATGTATGTCCCTTTTTCTTCCAAGGCAGTAAATCCAAGCAATGGATATGTCCAGTGCAGTGGCTTCAGTCTAAACAATCCTTGCATGGCTGTCATCCACAATAAGTGTAGCAAGGCAGTACAGCTGTCGCTATCAAGAGTCAGATAATCTGACTGAGCCCAGAAAAACCCTGGCCTCCTAAATATGAGAGTGTATTGCTGTAAATATTTAAGAACTGCTCACACTTCTAAAGGAGAGCTTTATTTTAAAAGTGTTTCACATGAATGAAAAAATAAAATAAACAACAGACTTTGGCTCACTTGAAGGAGTTTGGTGGTGTTTTGTGAAGATGAGCTGCAGGCATGAATGCAGGATACACTCTGCTCACATACATTTAATTTAAATGAATTTAGATCTCCACTTCCTTGCACTCTGTATGGGTGCTTATTCCATTTCATAGTGAGTGTAACAGTACAAGTACGATTACATTCGGTTGCATTTAACACCTGTTTTGCATAAAATAAAAGATTTTCCAGATGGAAGCAATAGGAAATCAATCTGAAAGGCAAAATGATTCCTTATTGGAATTAATTTATGGTGCTGTTTGATTTCACCAGCTGAAATGGTGGCTAACAGCTGCTGGAAGGAGGGATTCTGCTTCTCACTCCTCACCCCGGCCACGCAATTGTGCCCCTTCCAGTGCTGTGAGGACAGAGCCTGCTGTCAAGACAGTAAACCAAAAGGAAATATTTTGTATGTTTGATTTTTTTACATTTTTTATTTTCCAAAATATCTTTCTATAGATTTTTGGATGACACATTCTTGAACTGGGAGCTGTTTGTGAAATTGGCAAGCCAAGTGTCCTTGGTCTGGGCCAGGAATTACCCTCTGACTGTATCCAAGGGAGTAAGGTGTTTTTGGAACAGTTAGACCAAACTTTAAGAGGACTGAAAATGTAAATACAGATGGAGACTGTAAAGCTCTTATTCCATACCATGAAAGCTCCTGGTTCCCCCCAGGTGTGTGTATGTTACACATGGCACAAAGCTCACAGAGCTAAATCTTGGTTATGCAAGACACAATTTTCCGACCAACTTTTTCAAAAGACTTCCCAAAATTTTGTATTAGAATAAAAGGCTTCCCTTGGATCTAAAGAAATTTGCTACATAATCAATATTTCTAATTAATTGCCATGCTTGGCAGTTGGGTAACTTCAGGCTCTTTAGCCCTAATCAGAGTATAGAATTACTTAGTAGAAAAAGGAAAGTTGATTTAATTTGATCCAGGGCAATTTTACAGGAATGAATCAGTGTTTCTATCTAAAAGTGAAGAGGTACCCTCAACATATAATAAAATATATTGTGATTATATCAACAAAAAAGTTAATTGGTATATTCAAAGGTATTAATAGTAATCCATATGGATGGAAGACTCTGGCAAAATCCTCCAAAAAATCCATCATGGAAACTGAACTTTTTATCCTTCAAAGGCTCTTTTTAATGTTCTGTAGTGTGAATATACCACTGTGGCATTATTGGGGATAAGTTATGTAGGTGTAAAATTGGGCCCATAATTTTAAAATAAGAGTTAACTGGGATTTTAAGACCAAAGAAACTAAATATACAAAGTATTGCTAAAAATTGAAGTAACAAAAAAAAGTGGATTGTTTCTCTGGGGGGCTTTTGTATATGTGGTTTTGTTTGTTTTTAATATGGCCCCATGATGGAAAATTTCTCAATATTTAAAATTTGATGTCGTTTAATATGTTTTATGAGATTTATAATATAATGACTAGAAAATATGATAAAATTTTAGATAAGCAAAATGAAGAGAAATTTTGTGTACTGTTGGAAGAATCACAAACATAACTGAAATGTTTAATAAAAATAATTGTCAATTGGATTTTGATACAAGCATGAAAACACTCAAGCACAGGAATAATTTAATCTATTCATACAAGTTTTTGTATTAGAAAAATAGCTTAGGGACACTGAGTGGGAAAAACCTCAAACAGTAAACAGATAAGAAAATGATTGCATTTACTTCAGTAAAAATGTCTCCTTGGTGTATAGTGATGCTACCACATAAAACAAATATATGAAAACATCAGAACATTTTTAAAAATAGCGTAGAAAATAACTGTTTTATAATTCTATCATGCACTCTTTGCATGTAGACATGATGTGTAGTTTCCATTTTCTCTACTTCAAAAGTAAAGATGGCTTTGGGATAGATTATTAGAAAACTGGGAACACTGCTTTGCAAGCAGAGGGTGAAAGATTTCTTCACAGGGATGATTAAGACAAGAACATGGACATAAAAGCATGAATGACTGTAAAAAGATGTTTTTTTCTCTAGATTGTTATTTATTCAATGTGCTTTCTATTAAAAAAAAAGGCAGCTTAACATGTGCTACTTTAAAGGTAATGCTGATTTTTTCCCATTGTTTGTTATATTTTCTAACAGCTTTTTTTTTTCACAAAAATGTTTCCTAAAGATTATTTATTTCCATCTTTACCTTTTCCCAACATACTCTATTTAATGTTTATTTTATTTTTGGGTCTTTACCACAAAACTAATCTGATTCTCTTTATTTCTCTTAGGTTTTACTTTTTAACTTACCTTATGTGCATTTACTCTTAGCCATTTTCAGCACCCATTTTGTTTTGCTTTTGAACTTCCAAATCTTAAAACAGTGCTTTGTGAAAATCTTTTGCCATCTCCTGCTTTCTTGCAATTTTTACTTGCTTCTTTTTAATAACTGCCAGAGCTTCAAAGTGACATACGGTACTAAAATGACATAGAGTATTAAAATGAAGTAAACTTAATTTTAATATTAAAAAATGAAATACGTTTTGAAAGGCATTTTAGTTTTCGTGTGTAGTACATTTCTCTTGTTGGTGCTGAGTTACAATGCAGTAAGACAGAATTTTAAGGCATGATCATCACCACTGGTTGTCACATAATTTTAACTTAGCCCTTAGTAGCTATAATGTCCGTGTTCTCTTTTGCTTTTTTTCCTAATTCAGGCAAAAATTTTGGGATATGGCATTTCAAGCATGGTGACAACATTAAAAATGTGAAAAATGAATTCTGTTACTTTTTAAGGACTAGCTCACCACACCAAATACATGTAAGTACTAAGGAAATAATTATGAGGAAAATTCTTGATTTGAAAACCTTTTAAATTTTTTTTTCTCTGGCATATGACTCCTAGAGAAGAGTTATGTACAATTACATGTGGTAAACACAAGCATCAATTAATAGCAGGGGTTTTGAATTTTGGAGTTAATTTGTTTTTGCACAGGAGATTTTGCATGGAATAAACACTAAATGCAGTGACCTTCGAAAGACAGGAAATTAAACTTATTTTTCAATCAATTTGTAGTATCCCTATCAGAAATTTCTGGTATTTTTCTACAGAGTGTCACGCAAGCATTGGAAACTGGGTTGTACATACGTGGGGTGGTTTTTTGTTTGGTTGGGTAGGGGATTTCTTTGGCATTTTGGGGTTTTTTGGGGGGGTTTTGGGTGTTCCTTCTGTAGATTTTGGGATTTTTCTTTTTGTAATATATACTTTGCAGTACAATGAGTACAGTCTGACCTCTAGAAATTTAAGGTGAAGAAAAGTTGGATATTGAAACAGATAGGAGAAATATTCTGGATAAGAGACACAGGAAGGGGGTGACCCAGACCCAGCACAAATGACATTTAGAAAGTTAATTTTGCCACTTTGGAGTCAGCAAACCTTGTTCTTTTACACTAATGAAGCAGCTGAAGACCTTATTCTTCTCAAAAGACCAAGTCCTTGAACCTTGTTCAGCATTAGCTATACTGAGACATGATAGAATAAGTAAAATTCCAGCTTTGCACTTTACTGTGGTATTGAAAGTAAACCATACTCAAAAATATTAATCTAGTTCACCACCACGACACTCACTTTGCTGAAAACAAGAGATTTTTACATATTCCCATCAGGGAAAAGTTAGTGAAGGTATGGTGAAAAGATTTTGCTACCAAAAACTAATATCCTTGTGAAAAAATGCCTCCTATAAGACCCTCCTGGGTGAACTATGGCAGAAGAGCACAAAATAACCCTATTTCTAAGGGTGTAGATCTGACTCTTCTTCAATTTATACATGGTTTGTTGAACTCTTCCTTGAATAATGTCTAGAGTTGCTCTTTTCCAACACTTATTCTGCCTCCTGCAAGCAATATTAAATTCCCTGAACCTGTTTGAGAGACTCTTCTTTGAGAACTGAACAAAATATTGGCGTATTTGTGTTTTGTGCTGCAGCAGGAAAAAAAATAAGAGCACTGAGCAGTAAGTTCCAAAGAAGCTATGGATGCATGGTCAAATCCATTACAGGCAAGCTTTTTGCCCAAGGATTTGCTCTGACATTACTAATATGCATGGTCCTAAAATATCAGGAAATACACGGGGCAAAGCTCAACAATAGTGTCCTTGAGTCACACAGAGGATGGGTCTCAGTATTTTATTCACATTAGATTAATGTTTGCTGTCTGAGAGAACAATCTAATTGAAGGCAAGCAAAATAGCTGTAATGACTCCCAATAAAAGCAGGAAAGAGGAGAGCAACAGGGAACACAAGGAGTAAATGCTGTTTTCCTCACCTAACTGTGTGTTTCTTTATCAACATGGATATATCATCTTTAGAGGCAGGAATACATTGAGTCAAGTATCTCCTTTGTAAGTAAATTAAATTTAAAGAAAATTTTTCTCTGAAATCAATGTATCCTGTCTTCTTATGCCTCAGACAATTTAGTGCAAGTTCTTCACGGGCTAAAGAGCTTTGTTTAATGGTTGGAGAATTCTCTTCAATATATAAAGAGCAGCCTACAAAATGTATAGTGGACTAGTGAGGCATCTTATCAAGTCCATGTAACCAAATAAAGAATTTAGACCAGTTAATGAAAAGAAGTCATTAAAGGTGTATTCCTGCAACAAACAATTAAGGAGTAGAAAATAGCCTTGAAATGCAATTAAGTTCAAATGTTTGTCTCTGTTTACCAAAATTAATTAATGCCTCCTTGAAAGCATAACCTAACTTGAAGATTTGTAATTTGACACTGGTATGTAAGACACAATTATCGTCCCAAATTTCTAATCACAACAGAATTTAGATTTTCTATTGAATTCATTATATTATAAGAACAAAAGACATTCCTTTTCTTTGGCTATGCTTCAGTAATTTTTGTTTCACTGGTAGGTGCTCTAGTCCAGGTAATTTTGTTACTGGTGAGAAGGGAAATCTGAAACTTATTTCTTCAGAGCTAATGCTGAACATTAGAGGCATTTTAATTTTGCAAATATTGACCTCATGTGACAACTTATGCAAGTGGTGCTTTTCTGCAGTATTTGTAATTTGCAGTTGCATAACTTTGGTATTATTCTTAATAAAGGTTTGGATCAAATTTGGGGTTATTGCCATTGAGCCCTTGAGACTCTCTTATTGTGTAAAGTGTTAGGGTTATTAAGTGGGAAGAATATTGATTTTTGAGTGAAATGGATGTGCTTTAGTCTAGAAAACCAGTAATGCTCCTTTCCCCTCACCAAACTCAATAAAAATGACCATTTTAGACTACCAACATGAAATAAATAAAAGCAGAATCATTTATTTAATGCGTAATTTCGAGGGTCAATAAGAAGTTGCTTCAGATTTGGTTTGGAAGGAGAAAGCTATTAGAAAAAAAAAGGAAATGGAAAATGCAATAAAATGACAGTATGGGGCATGGTATTAGAAGGATCAGCTCATGAATAGGCAAACCATCAGTATTGTTTTTCTTTTTGGAGATGAAACTGCAGGAACACCTCTAATGTTTACAGTTTGTTTCATAACCTTGGTAGGCACATTTAATAAGGACACTCTCCAGTATTTGTCAGAAATCAAGAAAATTTTATTAATTTGAAAAGTTTATCTGATCTAAAAATAGACTTTTTGAACTTAAAAAACAAATTATAAACTACACAGAGTCATTCAGGAAGCCCTTCTTTTCCTTAATAATTTTTAGGTCATTGTCTTCTGTGCTTTTTGCTTTCCCACTAAGCTACTTACACATTTCTAAATACCAAATTAACTTCAAAATTAAGATAAATGCTTTATATTCAAATGGCTTCTTTAAACTCATAACCAGTTGTAATGCAGCCACTGTCCCACATACTGAAATATAAAATAGTTTATTGTTTTCATAGCACCAATATTAAGATGTTATTACCAGTTATCTGAATTTACATACAAAATGTTTCTAAGTGTAACACTTGAGAGGTTTATGCTTTGAATATTTAAGTATTTGCATTTTTTTCACCATTAAGAAAGAACATGTGCTTGCAAAAACCTAAATATCTTCCAAAGATAAAATAATCATTTAATGTTAAATAATTGGATGCTTTCAATGCCTTCATATGAGGCAGTCTCTGAAATATAATGATTCATATAATTGTTTTAAGATTCTTTTGTTAGTTGAAATGTAGGGTGAAAATGCTCTGCTTTTACAGTAATGTTTATAGCTGTTGTTAGCATATTCCCCAATTTTATATTTTGGAATTATCCATGGTAAAATCTGCTTGAATTTGAACAACTACTTTTACTTAAAATAGAACCACTGAATAATTATGATTTAAAAATAAATTATTAGTTTTGCAAAAGATAATCTGAGTGGTGCATCTCTTTGTCTTTTCAAAAAAGGCTTTTAGGATTGCATGCTATTATTTTTACTATTTACCATTTTCATTCGAAGATTTCATGTAAAATATTCATAAAAATTAGCATGATCTTTACTTTTATGTGTATTTCAAAACACAGCACACAAAATATTGTTATAGCACTGTACAGACTATAAACTGTCTTTTATTTCCTTTATAAACACATTTACATCAAAGCAAATACAGTTAAATGGCCAAAGGGAGTTTCTTTCCCTTTAAAATAGGGAAATCATCCAAGATAAAAGAAAGAATGCCCCTAAAATTACTGTAATTAATTCAATGACTCCTGTTAATCAAATAGACACCTCAAAAGATTATTTCATCCTGAGTAGCCATGTCAGATAGAAAATTGACTGCAATCACTTAACACCTGACAAAATCACAAACAAATTGGTAATAACTTTGTTAAAATTTTATAGGGTTCTTCATGTTAGTTATTAAATTAATTTTTGGTAATCTTTGGAGGGTATATGTAAGAAAAAATAATATTTAGACAATATTAGCTAATATATTGATCATAAAGATATTAAGATTGAAATTAATTTAAAATGTTTTGCCTGCTTGGTCATGTAAGTTTTTCCTCATGGATGAGGTCTGTTTGTTGAGCATACAGACAAAACTTAGATCATCAATAAAGCAATTTGTTGAATCTTGAAAATATGAAAAAAACCTTTCTATTTTTATGTAAATAATAATGATTGATGTATATATATCTGCCTATATAATTTATAATTCATGTGTAATATATATGTATGTACTTGATGTAAAATATATGCCTGTAATTGTCATGTGTAATAATAATACACCTAAATTATGTTTGGATACTTCAGCAAAATTCCTCAACCCAGATTTTAGGCAGTAAATCTACTATAAAATGGTTTTGAACACACAGGGGGTGATGCATTATTTTATTGTTGCATTTATTGATTTTATTGTGGCACAGCACAAATCTGCCAGCAATGAAACAGAATATGATGATGCCAAAATGTGTGGAGAGACATTTCACTTCATGCATAGTGAAGAAAGTTGTTGAACTCATATGTTAGCAATGGGAGACAGAAAAAGAGAATGAATTATTATTTCATACTTTCTTGGCCTGTGTGGCTGCAGCTTAAGAAAAACCCAAGTATTTTAAGTACCATGACTCAGGCCAGCTTTTGCAGTTTCTACAGCAGGCATTCTTGTGTGAAATAATTTTTGGGGTTAGTGCATAGAGAGGGTTATTTCCTAGAGTTTTATTTTCTAGGCTGTAAGTGTTCCTACTCAAATGTTAAACCAAAAATGTACATTCACCCAAACACCTCAAACTATGATGATATTGAATGTTTCTAATGCCTGTTCCTCAGAAAACCCATCCAGCGGTGCAAAATGTGGGACAGATTCCTGGTGTTGGAGCTGCTAAACCATCAGTGTGCCTCTGCATCTGGCCAAGGGAGCTGGAGATTGAACAGGTGTGGAATGATTTCCATTTCTCATTTCAAACAAGAGAAGCAGTGTGTGCATGTCTGTGACAATGACCAAGGCAGGAGAAATATTACCACCAACATAACTGTGATGAGTTGGCTGCTGTCAAGGGGATAGATTCTTTAGATTCTTAATTTATTTTTTTTTAATACTTGACCACAGAAAAAGATTTCTAAAGTTTCCTAGTGTGTCCTAATTGTAAATTCATGATCTAGCTAGACCTCAAGCTAAAACCAAAATTTTGCCTATGAAATGTTCTTTTTTTTCAGTCACACGGTTTTTTAGTCTGGCAGACCAATCTCAGTTCCTGACTTTTCACGTGGATTGTTAAACTGAGTGTCTGTTATAAAAGTTGAGTTTTGCTGGAAGATTTATATTTTGAAAAATAAGTTGAAAAAAAAGTAGTGAGGAAGAGCTCAAATTTTGTTTCAAATTCATGAAATCCACAAGCAGTCTGGAGTTTCTCTTTGCGGGATGGGTATATGTTGGGTGACAAGACTGAAATTAGTTTGCTGTGTGTTTTATCATTGAAACACAGACTACTGAACTCCCTGGAATTTCAAAAAGGACTTTTTTCCTTCAGGAAATATTGGTGTATGATGACAGCCACAATGCAAAGCTGGTACTGTGCAGCTACACTTCCATGCAACAGAAAGCAAAAGAGAAGTGGTAACAAGAAAAATGTAAGTTTCTCTTATGTCTTTCCCCATTCCCCCTTGTTGTCCCAGAGGGTGTAATCCTGGAGACTACAGTCCCCTGACTTGTTTTATGCTATCCTCAACCTCTTCCATATTGCCCTGAAGGAATCAGCACAGTGCAGTTCTTGAATCAAACATCCCCTACACAGCTCCACATCTCTCCTAAGCAATCTGTCATTTACTCCCTGTGGCACAGGTCTTACCTGCATTAAATGCATGTTCTTTGTGGCTGCAGATAACTTATTAAGGCCCCCACCTGGTTTGATGTATCTGAAGAGGAAATTCAGTGTTTCGGGCTTTAATCTGCATGGCAGAACAAGCTCATGCTCTCTTATGTCTGCATGAGATGTAAAGACAGCAGCTCAGAAATATCTGGGCCTGGAGAATCAAATGCCCAGCTGAGACAGACTGCTGTCTCACACTCAAACACCACGACACTCAGCAATATTGCATTTCCTGCATGAGCTTCCCTTGAGGGATGGAATCCTGGAGGTGCAGTCAGAGCATGTAGAACATACCAGGACAAGGGCACAGCTCTCACAAAGCAGCGTGGCAGCTGTCATGTTTGCTGCAAAATATGGCCAGTAGTATGTGATACTTTTTTTCCAACCTTTTCCTTTCTTTCTTAATACCAATGAGATCTCTGTATGTTTTTCCACTCTTTCTTGAATGTTTGCTCAGTCAAATCTCCTATTATAGCCTGCGTTAATGGCCAGGTTAAGACAAGTCTTGCACATGGGAATACAGTTTCAGAGCCTTTCCTTGAATGTCTTCATTTCAAAGAAAATATTTAAAGATTCAGAAATAAATAACAGAGGAGAGGAGAGAAAGAAATGGGAAAGGAGCACTGGGATGGCAAGATCAAGTGTTGTTCTTGGAGCAGGGAGTGATTTTTAGGGCAGGCTTGGACAACAACTGCTGGCTTACATAGTGTGGGTGAGCACAGCAGGAAAGCACATCCTGTTGGAGCTCTGCTCTGTGCTCCAGAGCACAACAGAGCCAAAAGCACTGGGGTTTTTTTTGAGTTCTTGGGCAAACCTAAAATCGAAGCCATAAGGAGCATTGATCATGTCTCTTTGGGTATAGGCAGGAGTTAGTGATCTTGGTAACAGAGATAGTAGCTGCAAATTAGCTGCTCCTAACACGTCTAGTGATTCCTCTAGCATATGAAACACATAATTTGGTTCCATGCATCAAAACTATTGTGGATTTTATGCAAAGCAAATAGAACAAATATAACCTTTGTTTCAAAAGTTAGATCAACCATACTTCATATACTCTCAGCCCTTTTATAAGTGTTCTGCTGTGTTCTATGATTTTTTTTCTCCACAACCTTTTTTTAAATTTTTATGGGAAATGTTATTTAATGAATGCAAAGCTGCTTTTGGGGAAAAATATTCATACAGATCAAATGGGAGTAGTGGCAGTTTCTCACATTCAAGGTGGAATTTCTGCTCATAATGATAGAGAAGCATTGACAGAGGTATTGCAGCACTGAGCAAGTTTGGGATAATGACTCTAGTTTTTGAAAGCTCAGGTGGACATTACACTGCCCAGGCTAAGAGGTTTCTAGAGAAGAGCTACCTGAATTATTTTTCTGTGGCCTGTACAACTTAGTAAGTAAATATCATTGATCTGAACTAATTCCAAAGAGTAATTAGTATGCACTGGTACTAGATTTGGCAAAAAAGAGAAAATGTCTTCATTCTAATTCAAAAACTGGAACTGAATCTCAACTTCATACACATCAGGTGGTTTTCATAAGTTGTGTAATGTGCTTGTGAAAACTTTCTTCTAATTCACCATTTTGGGTTGGTAACTATAAGGCAACACTTTTTTGGTTTTTTGGGAAATTTAGTGCTAACATTTTTAGGAAGTTTTAGCATTGATTTTGTTCACAGTGAGTCAGGAAATGGACTGAAGAAATATTTTCCACCTGGCCAGTAAATATTTTGTAGTTTTTGGTTATTGCAGAGTGGGAAGTACATCACCCCATCACCTCAAGATTTAAGAAAAAGTGTTAGAAGTTTTCAACATTTGTGTCACAGGGAAAAAAAAATAATTTTAAGTACATTAAAGGAACAGCAGAGCAATTGTCCTCCTGCATTCATTTATTGTCCTTTTTTATATATGCATATTTATTTCAGATATATTCTGTTTTCAGATATTCCAATTCTAGCAATACTTGCTAAGCTTCAATTAGGGAGTGACAAGCATCGAGTTAACTTTTTTAGCTCAGCATATGTGACTATGTACAAACTCATGCATAAACATAAACCAAACTACCCAGCAGATAAAAAAAAAAAAGGCTAATACCTTTTTTAGAGCAGAAGTGAAAAATAGCAGCCAATGAAAACCGTGGCTGCGCGATCCCAATTGCCGAGAGAGCGACGCGCTTGTCTGCGCCACCCAAGGAGGCAGAAAGCTGGGGAGTGGGAAGAGATCTGAGTAACAAAAGAGAACTTTGCAGAGCATCATCTCTGAGAGTTGGATGTGCTGGTATGAAAGCACGAGCGTGTGGAGGCGTGTGCAGTGACAGGCATGAGCTGGGGCTGTTCTGAAAGAGGAGCGCAGCCAAGCACTGAAAATCAGGAATTTTTATTTTTTTTTCCACCATTAGCTGCACTTACAGAAGTGAATTTTCAATGCATCTAACTACTGTTTACACAGTAACAGAAGCATCCACCAAAGCAATGTAAATGACCTTAGTAATCGTATTCTTTTTGACTTGTAAAGGGTTCACATTCATCCTGACTTCCACAGCAAGGGTCCCTTTCCTACTTGATCATTTTGATTGGATTAGTTGTGAGAACTCTTACATCTCTTCCCCTCTTTGTCCCTTTTTAACATGTCAGATACTGTGTTTTGATTCTGCTTTTGAGACTCCTTAAGACTTTGTTCTCCTTCAATAAACTTGTTTTCCAGTTCTGAGAAATCACTTTTGGTCCCTAGCTGGTAAGTGATACTATTTGCCATTTCTTCCCTGCTAAGCCTCTGGACAGACACTTTCCTAGCATTTCTCATGTGCCCCACAGCTGTGGCAGACTGTCTGATAACCTCCCCAGTAGTTTCTTTTCCTTTCTAGCTATGAAAAGCTCTCTGTGTGTTTGCTGCCACCACTGTGAGCGCCATTTAAATGTGTTCACTCAGCTTCATTTTGCTGATGAAAGGCTTTGTTACAGACCTGTGTTGTGGTTGGATTTGGCTTTAATTGGGTGTCATCTACCTTCTCAATTCTTTTCCACTGTAGCTTTGACATATTGTTGCTTTTTGACTATTTAGGCTGAGTGAAAAGGCCGTCTTCCCCTTTTTTTGCTGCTTATTAGAAAAATGGGATTAAATCAAACAACCAAACATCAGTTTGTTATACCCATCTTTCAACATGCAGAAGTCTGTTTGTGTCAGAAGAGATGAAAAGTATTCACTACTTTAGGGTCAAATGTTGCAAAAGAAATGTCAAAGTCTTTTGAAAAGATTTGAAAGAGCTGCAATTCATTAAGTTTCTCCAAGAAAAGATTACAGAGGGAAGAATAAGTCTATCTGATTACTAAATGTAAATAGAATTAGGCCAACTGGAACTAGGTGCAGCAGGAACATAGTAAAAATGACAATGTCTAATATCTTAGACAATGCTTTATTGTTAAATAGATCAAAACCCAGGGTGAAAGCAGCTGTTCAGAGAATGATGTTTTGGGATATATCCTGCAAGTGAAGCAGCAATAAAGGAGCAATTACTCATGCTGTAATGCCTACAGGAGCAGCTATTTCTCATTTCCTTCCCTCTGCACCCCAATAGTGTCAGCAGCAGGAATAACACCTTCAGGAACTTAAAGTCTCCCTGTGAAGAAATTATTTCCCTTATGCCTTTTGTGTTTGGGATTTAATTGGTATCATTGATCAAAGAATCAATTCTATTGATATTTTCTTCAGAAGTAGTTTAAAACAGATGTTTTAAGTTATTATGGAAGTCTTTCAATCATAAGACATGTTGAGGTCGTAGCACTAGTTCTACAAGTACAGTCCAAGCAACCCAAGAAATCAAAGGTAAAAGGAAAATCAACATCCTGTCTTCTGCTCCTAGGAAAGAAGGACTAAGTCTTTACATGAACTTTGTTTTCAATTTTCTAGCAGTGTGCATAACTATAGACCTGTTTCAGGTCTGAAAAAAACAAACAAACTCCAAACTGAAGCATATAATAAAGCATAATCAAAGCAATGATATATTTTACAGTTCCAGCTCTGAATAACAGTTTAGGGATGCTAAGGTCGTTAATTTTCTCTTTTCCACAATGTGATAAAAATAGTTTGAGTAACATAACAAAGGTGGGTTTAGAATAACTGCTTGAAATTTCTTCATATTTTGAAATTTCTTTTTAAACTTGGAAAAAAGTAAAAGTTGGCAACTACAAGCTTTGAGCATTCTTTTTAGTAAATATATTAATTGATCTTCTAAGAAAAATGTGACCATATAAATCTTCCCTCATGGGTACAATTAGAACAAAAGAGCTACAAGAACTCTGTTGTGAGAAAATCTCTTGAATGTTTAAGATGCTGCAAAGGCCTATGTGCCTGTTTTTTTCACAAAGCAACAGGTTTCTCTTTATTATATACTTGATATATTTATGCATAATATACATCTTTTGAATTTTATATTAATATATAATGCATATAAAATATATAAGTGCATATACATGTGTGCTTTAACTTCATATAAAAAACTTTGGTCTCAGATGTATCATGTAAAAAAAAAAAAGTCTATGATAGTATTTCATAGAAGTAACAAGAGGAGTAAAAAAAGCAGTGGGATGGGAAGGAAGCTGTCATGTGGCATTTTTGTCTTTGGAGTGTCAGGTTCCCTTTGTCCTGATGTTAATTTTTCACACCTGTGTTTGATTGTTTCAGTGAATGAAATGTTGCAATTTAGGAGAATCTCAGAGGGGACAAGTTGTAGCTGTTCTTTTGGGTAGGCAGTGACATAAAAAGTAGAGACCTTGGAAATGTGAAGAACTTGAATGCTTCATGACTTTAAACCAGTTGGTGTTCAGAATTGTTATAATTAATTTAGGTGATAATGGCTTAGAACATGAACTGGATAAAACAGAAGATATTTTCCTTTCAATCAGAGGTAGATCTGTTTTTATCTGTAGTACTTCAGTAGGTTTGTTTTGATGATGATTTTGGTAATTTTTTTGTGGAAAGGGTTACAAATTACATTCTGCTTTTCTTTTTACCTTGTGCTTTCCTGTTTAAGTAATAACTTTTCACTTTTTTCTAAATTGAAAATTTCATGTGAAGTTTTTTCAAACTGGTATGTTTATTTTTGTTGCTAAATACTCCTTTCACTTTTTAGGTTTTTATCTCTTCATAGTTGTCAAAACCTGTCAGAAAGCAGCTTATATGGGTTTCCCCCCCCCCCCCTTTTCTTATTTTTGAGTGATAAAATCATTTTTTCTATTCATAATGAACAAATGTGTTAAAAGTCCTGTCAACTTTTCTGACAGATGTGAAAATCCAAATGATTCCTGGCATGGATATATTTTACCCTACTGAAGGGTTTTAATTTACTCGTTTATTCCCCCTTTCTCAGGGAGCAAGATGATATGAGAGACAGGAGGAGTAGAAAAGCTACCACAAATTAAGAAATGTGTAAATATACACTATCCTTCACTCAAGTGTTAAAAGGAAAAAAATGAAGAAGAAAACTTGCTGACATTGCAAATCTAAGCTGAGCATTTACAGAAATCAGTGATTTTTTTAGTGTGGTGCAAAATTAGAGAAAAAGACTTTACTAAAGTTAAGTGGGGGATAACAGGTTCAGCTGGTCTCAGTAGGGGCTCCACACTCAGAAATGTTAAATATTGTAGAGATCTGTACCAGAGCAAGTTAAAAAGCATTATTATGAAATATCTAGCAATATTTTAAACACTTTAAAGAAGGTGTAACAAAATCTCTATCAAAGAAAGATTCTTTATTGGTTCATCAAGTGAAGGAAAAGCAATCATGCACAGTGAAGGGATCAAGGGGTTTTCCATAGTCAGGACAGAGCCATTAAAAGAAGTGTCCATTTGAAGTACTTGTGAAACATTGTAAGCCAAAACTGAGATTGCCTACATAATTAAAATTTGCTTTTCTGGTCCATACGAATTTTGGACCCAGTTTTTCAGTGGTAATCTCTCTTCCAGAATCGCCTTTCCTCTGCAGAATTCTCAGTACACTTACAGAGCTGGCTGGACAATCTTGGCTAATTTTTTTTGTTTATTCTGTTTTAGTCCATGGTGCCTATGCAGCTGTCATTATGTAGATAGGATTTTGGTTAAAACAGTCTGTTCAAATAAAAATGACACAAAGCAAACAAAGGTTTACAATTTGGGGGCTATAGTAACTGTTTCCTTGCCTCATGGCTGGTTGAATTCTGCCATTTTCAGCAATGAGCAGCTTTTGGGAGAGACAGCAAACTTCCTGCAGAATGGAAAGAATGGTTTCTCCTTGTTTATTTTTTTGCTGTAGTGGGGTCTGACTAAAGTTAGTATGTTTCTTATCCTTTGAGCATCATTGTCACATCATGGGGAACAGGAAGAAGGGTACCTCCCTCTTTTCTCTGGTAAGTTATGTATTTTAGCTTGCTGAAGATCTAAGGGGAAGAAGACCCATTATGATATTTATTTTCTTCTCTTCAAGTCTCTTACTGGCTCCTGTTACCTTCGGATTGTGTTCTTAGCCAGCTCATGTTGAAAAAAATCAACTCATGAATTAGAGAAAAGTCTCTAAATGCTAAAAGCAAATACTTGATTCCGAGTCACACAGAGCAGGATGGTAGACTTTTTGGGGAGCTGAACTTAATGACAATTCCATATATATTTCAGGAGTTGAACTTCAAACCAGCTATAGTCAGGATTGTAGACTGAGGGACTATTAGCATTTGGAGCGTGTCTGATGAATTCCTGGAACACATCTTCAAATTTATTTTCGTCTGTAAGGGATCCAGTTTGTTTACTCCCAGGCCTCTCCACAGAGTGACATGAGGCACAGTACGTGGGTGATAGGGAGAGATGCTTCAGAAACTCTCTCTTGTTCTGGTAAAATATTTAAGTGGATGGATGAAGTGCAAACCACAGTCATCCGTTCTAGTGCTTTAAACTGTAAAGTCTATTTCTCCAGCATGGAAACACTTCCCACTGAATTTATGGGGAATATGAGCAGACAGTGAATTATTTAACACATGCAGAAGGATTTGGTTTCTTCTTTTGTGGAACTGCCAAACTGGTTTGTGTTATGTTTTCTAAAAATCCACAGTCTGAAGCTGTCACTGGCAAAATCAGTTTCAATCCACAGGTTTGAGTTTGGTAAAATTAATGGCAGATGAACTGGTGAAATACTGGAATGCCAAGTGTCTTTTAGACACTTTTCAGTTTATCTGCTGGCTCAAGTTCCGTGGAAAGGCTGTTTGGAGATGTGTGGTCTTTAACTGGTGTGCAAATGTAGAGTCTGTATTAGGTGGTCAGTACTGCGGTTGCTTCAGGTATGATTGACCACAAAATAGTAACAACTATTAGAAATTGAAGTTTATTAGAATCACACAATCCTTAAAGTTGGAAGAGACCTTTCAGATCTTGGATCCCATGTATCCAAGTGCCACGTTCAGACGCCTTTTGAACATTTATTGTTCATACTTGAAAATAAAGTAGGCTTAATTCAAGGCAATGTCAGTGAATAAATTTTTCATCAGCACAAGGGGCCCTGTACAGCACCAGAGTTGGCAATATCAGGTGAAACAACTGAATAGATTTTGGAGATAAAACTAGTTCCTCAGACCACCTGGACTGTTGTGTAGTAACAGATTAGGAGAGAGAGTACTGCTATGATTGAAACGTTATGTTTCCATAAATAAAATGGATCTCTTCTGTAAGACCAACACCATTTTCAAATACCACATGCATAAAACACTGAGGAAAAAAGGTTTAAAAAGGAAAAAAATGTAATGACTCTACAGCGATTTACCTCCCAGCAGTGTGAATTTCTTTATACTTCAGTACAATAGAAAAGGGACTGGCTGGCTATCATGCCTGTGAAGCATTTAGCACTTGCCCTGGAATACCCAGAGGATACATCTGTGTGGGAAAAAGAACTTAAAAGTAAAGATTTTTTTTTTTAGTTTACCTATGTTCATTTTGTAACCTTGATTAGTACAATTAATATACCCTTGTGTTTGGAAGCAATGGGGAATTGTTGTTTTGATTGCCAAAGGACCAACAACAATCACAAAAAAAGTACCAAAAGCCTTGTAGAACACATATTTGTGGGAAGTGAAATTGCTTTGATTAACAGTTAAATGTATTGTCTTTGAAATATATCCATCTATTCATTATTTATATAAATATATAAATGCAGATGCACTTACTCATTTGCATTTTTGGAGTACCCTCTGTGTGGGTATTTCAGTTCTTCACTGTAGCTAAATAGTAAATAACACTAGTGTGAGTACCTGCACATTTTTGTGTTTATTTTTGCAATGCCTAGAGATCTCTTGCTATCAACTGAAACACACCCTTGTTCCTTGAAAGGAGACAAGCTAGTTCAGCTCTCTGTAAACCCATAGCATCATTTGCTTAAGTTGTGTCAAATGCTTGACCAAACCTGGCACCTGTGTAACAGCCCTGGAGGTGCTTCACAAAAAAATCTCCTGGGGAGAAAGCAGGAGAACTTTTGTTGCAGAAAAAGCATGTTTTCTCCACCTTCCTCTTCTAAAACTCAAATATCCACAAAATATTTCTTCCAATAAATAAAATGGACCTTGAAGCATGGGCACTGAAAGACGCACTGCTCATATCTATGGTATTTCATGTTTTTTGGAAAGGAATTCTTATTTCACATGGATGTTATGGCACTGTTTTTTCTTCAAGATATCATTTTCAGGTAACCCTATCAACAGTGCTCTAGAAAGCCTAAAGTTAGGCCAGTTTAAAAATGCAGAGGGAGAACACTCCCTAAGCAAAGTGTCTAATCTCTTCAGTTTGACTTCTTTCAGCAGTGAATCCAATGAATTTTTTCTGCATGTAATTTTTGCCTGAGTGTACCCTTACTCTTCAGAAGCATGGCAAGACAAAGAAATGTAAATGTGTTATGTTTTTATTTGTAATGTCAGGAAAGGATAACAGACAAATGAAGGCCGTCTCTGATGCTCACACTTTGTGTTCAAGGTTATTGTTTCTTTAGTACAACTCTGAAACTAAGCAGGAGAACAGACTGTGTGTTTTGAGCTAAATTAATTTACATTTAAACATTCCATTTATCAAAATATTTTTGCTTGTAAAAATTCACATTTTGTACCAAGTGATGTAAATGTGGTTAACTGTAGATCTCAGACAATAGATGATTATCTATTATAGAAGATACTTGTCTATAAATTGAGTTTTGAAAATCTCTTGCAGTTACTTTTTGCAAGAAGAAAAAAAAAATCCTTCCCTGTTAATGTTACTGCAGGTCCTGCATATGTCCACAACATTAACAGAAAAGTGAGGACCTTTGGCTACAAATGAACGTTTTGCAATTTCTCACAGTTGTATATGCTAGTCATGTACAATGTTATCCAATCAGAGCCTCAGTACCACAGAGCTGCTGGCCTTTATTGGAAGTCTGACTGTCCTGCTTAATGTATTTCAGCAAAACTTTGATTTCTAATTTTCAGTCTTTATTTTTCATTCATAATTCCATAAAGAACTTGAAAAAATAGTAATTTTGAAAAGGTGGGGCTTGGCACAGACTCCTCATGATTTTTTATTGACTTGTAATGAAGCTCCCTCTGAGGGGGTATGTGCCTTACCTGAGGTCCAGCAGTGCTGGTCTCTAATCACTCTCGTGTACCTGGGGCCCACAGTAAACCATGGAAGAGGTGAGACATTTTGAGTAAAGTGATTTCTGGAATTAGATCTTTAAAAATACTTAAAAGTAAAAAACTTCTGCATATAGCAAGACTTGCAACTCATCAGACTTTGCTTCATTGCTCTTATCTTCATTAGCTTTGGCTTAAGACAAACTGAGGAAGTACCAGTGCTTGAAATAGAAGATGTGGCCTATGCTCACATAATTTAAGAGTTTTGTTTGATTACTTAATACAAGTTTATTCAGCATGTTAATACTGTGGACAAACTCAAAGGTATTAGTGACCTGTTTCCCTTTAAAACTGGAGTTAGGCACCTTTCTGTTACAAGTCTTACATGGAAGAACAGTAGATGGCTTTGCAGGAGGATTTAAGCATGACAAACCTAATGACTTCAAGGAGTCCAAGAATTTTTATGGCCTAACACTCTGCACTGGTGGGGTGAAACATCGAACTGTTATCTAACTCTTAAATCAGTGCAACAGATGTGGAGCAGCACACAATGGGTTCTGCACAGAATCAATGGATCTCTAACTGATTTATGGCTTTTAAACATTAGAGCTTCCTTAGAATTTATTCTGCTTCTTTCTTTTCTCTCTCTCTTTTCTTCCCCCTTTCTTTTATTTTGTCAACTGTATAGCGCATCAGTATCGTTCATGCAGTATGAAGAATGAAGGTGAATTCCCTCCCCAACTCCTTGAATTTTTTCTTTTGTGTGAAAGATAGGCTTTTATGTTTTTATTTTTTCATCTAAGTTTATCTACTGAAGTGTTCAGAAGTGGGTGAACTACTGTAAAGATCTGGAGAAATTTCACTTTAAAGTATAACACAATCAATTTATAAAAGCCTATATTGGCAAAAACTACCTAGTGCCATTTATCCTTACCTGGGATGATTAATTTTTAAAAACATCTTCAGATTCAATCTGAAACTACTGGTTTCCAGTAGTTTCCCCCTTCCCCCAACCCTTTTCGGTTTTTTTTTATTCTTCCCTCTTTCCCAAACTATATTTTGTTATCTTATAGGGACAAAAGGTTCTGTAATGTCTTTTTTTTTTTTTTAAAGGGTTAAAGTAAAAGTTTTAAGAGTTATTCTGGTGGTAATATCAAATGAATTTATAATTGTGATGATTTCTCTTTCACAGTTCCTGTCTTTATTGAAATCCTGGAACACATATCAGGTATGCGATAAGTTGCAAACATTATTTCTTTTCATTAAGGGAAAGTTTCAGACTGCTCTGCCTTAAAAATCTGTTCATAGTAATAGAAGTTGCTTGTCTTTTACCTCTTCAGTAAGGAGCAGAATCTGAAATGTGTGAAAGTTGAGACAAGTGAACAAATGCGTGCATCATGAACTAAGTTATTTTCTAGTTAGCACTTCTACACTGGGATTTAATACACCAAGGTTGTGCATTTATTTTAGCACATTTGATGGATTTATCCCAACTTTTTTAAATACAGAAAAATGCCCTGATTACAAATGTCCCAGAATAGCTGATTAATAGTCATTAAAATGTCCTGGATATTTGTTTGAATCAACTCTGGACAAGGAACGCCTACATGTAAATATTGTCCCAAAGCAATAAGGAAATTTTTATCCAAGTCTATGCCAAACACGAGGCTGTCTTAGACTGATAATTTGTCAAATAATATTATTTTTGGGTTTATTTCCGAGTTCATTATTTAATAGAGCATTTTAGATATGGTTTGTACTATAGACATCTCCTTAATATTTTTTGTTTCTGTTTGTCTACTTAATACTTAGTATTCAGGTTTTTTTGAGGCAGAAGTGTTTACATATTTATAAATGGGAAGGGGAAAAAAAATCACCATTATTTATACATGGTACTCGTGCCCTCAGTGTCCAGTTTTGGAGATGTTATACAATGGCAAGAATAAGGCACATGTTCTGTACATGAAATTCAATCTGTCTGCCATGTCCCAGTCCTAATTTTAACAAACCTTCATGTGTTGCTGAGCTCTAGAAGTCCTTTACTTATTGAAAAACAAGTTAATAGTGAATGCCCTTTTTTTCTGATCAGAACTGTTTCACTAGTCAAAGTTTAGACCTGGCATGTTTAATAAAGGCTGGCTGAGGATTGGTGGTTTCCTGACAGCAGCTGATGCTTGTACTCCTGATTGCTCCTTTTTTACATCCATTTGAGTAGCCACTGCCCCTTGTTGATGGGCTGTATCAGTTTATAGGCTCTCTCTGTTCTACCTGGATGTTGAAAAGTCCATTGTCACCAGCTCAACCTCAGTGAGAAGTATACTTTGCTATTGCAGATCAGATTTCTTCAAAGTGAAACAAAATAATAAGGACCAATATTATTAAAAACCAATCAAGTTGTCATACCCTAACAGTAATCAGACAGCGTGTGCAAGACAGCATATTCTATGTATTATTTAAAATAGGGACTCTATTGGCAATTCTGGCATGTCTGTCTTCTGTGCCATTTGTAGGATTTTGTCATTTTTAAGAGCATTTGTTATATAATATTTTAGGCCTGGCTACAAATACAGATTTTTTGAATCCAGTGTGTAGGTATGGATTTTCACCTAAAATATAATAATCAAAATACTTGATGTGGCCATTTTCCCAAATTACTTATTTTTCGGTTTCCTTATTGCACTTTTTTTCTCCTTCCCTTTCTTTGTGATCTTGCAAATAATATATCTTTTTTCAGGTATCAGATAAAGGTCAAATTGTGTAACGTTGCTCTAGCAGATGTCAAAGGTTCTAAAGGCTCAAGTAATAGATTGGAGATGGTATTATAATATCATTATTTAATTATTAGTTATATATTATAAAAATAAAAAAAGTTGGAGCTTTTGTCCATGTGGTACAGGCCAAATGTACCTCCCTTTATTTCTTCATATCTGTGCTTCTAAGATTTCTCTAATTTCTGTAATTTTTATGGATATCCTTGTAAATCTAGAAGTGTCAAACCCATCAGAGGATTTTAAGTGTCTACATCCTTTAAGAATTCAAACTTCATTCTGAAGTATGTACAAGCATACACAAACTATGCAGCAATTACAAATAAATATAGAAGAGGATTCTTGGATTCTGAAAGAATTTAATAAATATGTGCCTACCAGATTTCCTGAATTAGGGCTGTTTGTTCTAAGTTCTTTTTATCTTCTCTCAGCCAAAAGATCACCCATGCCTATTGTACTTATCCTCTCTTCACCTTGATTATGAATAATTTAAGTGTTGAAATATCCTTCTTCTTTAATTCAGGGCTTTGTATGTGAAGGAAAAAGAGGCAGCAGAAGATGTAAACTGATAGTACAAAATGTCCTAAAGAAATGAGAGGAGAAGAGACCACACTGTTTCTTTCAACTTCTTTTTTTTGTTGTTCTCATCAAGGACTTCCATATCCTCTTTATCACCTCTTCCTGCTTGTTGCTTACTTATTGTGAATAAAACCTCTTCAGCTTGCTTTCAACAAAACAATTCACTTTTGTCTTTTCTATAAACCAATTCTGTATTTCCCTTTCTCCTTGCCCATAAATAAATAAACTTCCTTTACTTTTTTCTCCTCTCAGTGTATCATCCATTGGTATATATATTGATTTATATTGATAACATTCAAAGCTCGCTCTCTATCTTTCCTGTGTGAGTTTAGATTCTGTTCTGTAACTAATTTTTTTTTATTGACCAGTGGTATACTGCACATTTTTCCAACAGGACTCGGCCACCACAAAATTACAGTTGGAGTTTTCTGAAAACACTGAAAAAAATTATGTAGATTACTGTAGACAGTCCTTTTATTTTATATGAGGAAGGGATAAATAGTTTCCAGAACACCTGAACAGCTGAATATTGGGTCCTTTTTTTTTTTAAGAGAGTTTGTGAATTAATGGCTTCTGTGGTAAACATTATTGCTTCAGTACATACGGAATGTGTTGTAGGTGGAGTCCTGAGGTGACAATGGAAGTGATCAGTTTCTTTGAAATCAGTATTCAGCAAACTTTTGCTTTCATGCCTTTGTTCCCCACTTTTATTTGCATCCCCACAAAGCCTTTTGTCTCTCACAGCACCAGTCCAGCTGCCAGTTTTTCATTATTACAGAAAACCTCAGCCATCAGAAGACAGCAGTTTTGTTTTACTCTCTGTTCATGACTATGACCTTCTGTAAGATTTTTTCATCTATTTCATGTCCTTACCACAGGTATGGATGAAAATCTAGACTGTTTCTATTAGCAGGATGAATGGAGTTGTTCTTCAGTTGTACCCAAACACTTCTGTATTAGATCAAACTGCTTCATGGTTAGACAGAATGTCTTTCAATTTCTTTTCCCCTCTATCTCTAGGATGGCAGAAAGCTCAGATACTACAGAAGTTCTGAGGCTCCTATTTTTTTTTCTAAAATTATTGCTTGTTGATACCTAGGCTCATGAAAACACATTAACTTTTTTAGGTAAATTTGTGGCATTCAATTTTAAATATGTCAGCATGGATTGAGATGGGAATTTTTCATAAGAGCTATCCTTCAGCACTTTGATAGCTTTCTGATTTAAAAGAGATCTTCATGTTTTAGGCTTTTTGTGTGCTAGTTTTTCTAGAAAGGGACATTTTTTGAGTGCTTCCTAATGGAACTACAATACGGATATCAAATCTACATTAATTATATTATTTATTTAATAATATTAAGTTTTATAATTGTTTACAAGAGGTTGAGCCTTAACAGGACTGGTAATCTGAAGTCAGGCATCTTTCTCAGCTCCAATATTATAGTAAGATGACAGTAAAAGTGAATGACCCATGTAGGAAGCTCACTTTTAAATAAGTATTTTATTCATTTAATTTCCAAGGTCAGAGTATGGTTATGATAACAACTTTTTATTAAAGGAAATTTGCTAATTTGGTGTGTATGGCAAGAGACAGCAAAGAGCTTCAGTACTCTAGCATTTTAAAAGATTTAGTGCAGAGAGCCCGACAAAAAAATACTGTATCACTGTGGATACTGTCGTTTGCCTTTCCGCTTGGTGGAAAGAAGAGGGAGAAGAGAGACATGAAACTGCTTCCAGCTTTGAGGTGGGGAATTAAGGGACAGTTTATGCCCAGTCTGTTGGTGTGCAGTCAGTTCTTCACAGCAGCTGAAGTGAGTACAGAAGAACAGGTGTGCAGCTGCTGTGAATGGATAATGGTCCTTGTTGAGGCTGAAAGTTCTTATAAACCTGTTTTAAGAGTAGTGCATCTAAACCCAAGAGTTCTGCATTCATATTAAATAAAAAGCCCATGCCTGTTATTTATATAAAGTGGGTTTTTTTCACTGTGTGTTAAATTAATTCTGTCTCTGGGTTGTTGTTTTTCTCCCTCTGAGGAGATTCCCTCAGGTTTCACTTTGCTAGAACTTGTTATGACTTATATATTTATCTATATGATTACACAGTCCAGGAGCTCATGTAAATTCCTACAGGCTTGTTGCTTCTAAAATATTTGTTCCGCTTTCTGCTCCATGGCAAGCATTCAAAAAATAAATATTTCAAAGTTTTCCAATGTTTCATACTGATAAAAAAGTTCTTTCAATAATTTTAAATATCATGAAGGTTGTCTTATATTGGTAAAATTTTTGTGGCAGAAAAAAAACTGAGAAGAAAGACTATATCTTTTGAGCCTCACTATTATAGTTTTTTTATTGTATAATGACAGTTATCCTTTCAGCTATGGGGAATTCTGAATATATGGGGAATTTTACCCATATTATTTTTACTTGTTGACTGTTGGACTCTGGCTTTCTGTTTCTTAAAATTCTAATTATTGAACTTACCTTTGCTAACCTTAACACAAAGGCTAAAATGAGCCATAGATCATTCAAACCATGATTTACTCCTGGAAAGCTCTCATTGCTTTATGCACCCCAAATATCTTGGGCATTTACTCCCTGCTTTAGCCAGGGAATATCACTCAGTGTGCTCCTCCAGAACTAGGAATAAGTGACTCCCTTACTCATGATGAAGCTATAAAGCCATAATGGATTGGATAATGAACAGGAAAGTAGCCTTAGCAAGGTGTACATCTCCATATCAAATTTATCTAGGTTGCATAATATGTGATTAGCTGTGCTCTCAGGCTTTCTTCCCTTTATTTAATGGAATATTAAATAAATAATAATAATAAATAATAAATTCTTTATTTCCAAGAAGGTGAGCATCCTGAATTCCAGGCACATCTTTGTCCAATTCTCCTTTCCCTGGAGTAATACGAGAGTATGTAAGTATGAATCTATTGGAAACAGTTTCAGTCACACAAAATAGATGTGATCATGCTGTTATAGAATTTTTGGGCTGAAGTACAGCAAAATAATATTTCTATATTCAGTGCCCATTCTTTTGAATGATCCTGAATTCAGAGAATCTGAGTCTGTTGTCTACTCCAACTTTGTCTTCTTTGAAAACGAGCTCAAATCTTCAAACAAAGAGAAATGTTTTGCCTAAAATTAAAAACCAAACCAAAATCCATTTGAAATCAGAATGTATTTTGATGATTTTTACAGTAATAAGTGGACATCTTTTAAGATTTTCATAGTTTTTTTGAGAAATTAGTAGTTGTGGAAGACATTGGTATTACTGTTTAGTTTTCTCATAACTATTTCCCTCTTTTTATCTTAACAAGATATCTTAGAAACAAGTTATACAATCCAGCTAGAGAATTGTAGGATTATGAATTCTTTCATAAAAAGATGATAACACAGACTCAGATGAACATGAATAGCTGTTTGTTGGGTGGTTGTTTTTTTGTTTTTTGGGTTTTTTTTTGGTTTGTTTGTTTGTTTGTTTTTCGTTTTTAATAATAACTCAGTAGAGGAAAGATAAATTTATCTTTTCAATTAAGAAAACCTGACAAGCAGTGTTATTTATGGGAAATCACATCTGCCCTAGCATGGGATAGTAAAATATATGTCCATTTATATTTTTTGTGGAAAAGTATGCAGGTTTAACATTAGACTACTTAAGATTTTTGTTGCCCTTTCGTTTCTTTTGTATTACTTATAGTTTATTGGGGGATGTGAATGATATGGCATGGAACTGCATTGTTTTAGCATAACATTTTTAGTGAGTTTTTCAAATTAGTTTTGTTTTTGTGGGGCTTTGCAGAATGGTGTGTGTATACATGACTGGTATTTGGGGTGGAGATTTATCTTTTAGGATGAAGGAAATGAAATCCTCAAAATTAGCAGTATTTTTGTTACCATCCTTGTAGGATTTGCCTTTCATGGCATGTGTGAAAACACCCCTTAGGCTAATCACATAGAAGTGCTAAAAAAAAAAGTGTACTTGGAATAAAATTATAGTATCATGATTTCTTTCATATTATCCCTTTTGGGGAAGGACAGAGAGGGGAAGAGAGGGAAATTGGCCCACAGAGGAAAAAAAGATCACTGTTATGAAAAAGGCTGACATGTTCCTTGTTTTTGTTTGCCTTTTTTCTTTTAATGTACTACAGGCCAGTAATAAGGCTACTGAATAATACCAAGGACGCATTATCATCCACCTTCTACTTTTTATTTAACTGAACACATGTTCAAAGGCAAATAATATTTGCTAGCTAAAAGTCTTGTTCACAGAAGTGCTCTCCCTTCACATTTATTCCAGGCCAAGTAAATCTGGCCTACAATTTTGTTAATGGCCACCTTTTTAAAAGCAAATCATAACACCTCCCCAAAAAATTGTCCCCACCACTCCCTCCCCTTCCCAAACCCTGCTGATAGTCAATTAACTATGGACAGAAAATTTCCACTTTCAGTGTCTCCTGATATGTTCTGCATTAGAAGCCTTAGGTGCTGAGCCCCAAGGTTGTTTAAGGGAGGCTCAGACTGGCCAAGAGGAAACATTTCTTTAGAGAGAAAATGGTCAAACACCGGAAGAGGCTCCCAGGAGAGAAAGAGGTGGCCAATGCATCAAACCTGTCAGTTTTTGAGGTTATTTTTTCCAGTTATGACAATTATACCAGTGAATCTATGAAGCTGAAAAGCTGAATATTTTTAAATGAAAAACAAGCTGTGTCTAAAGCTTCTCTTATTCAGTGTTTCTTGTATATGAGATATTTTCTGGTCACACTAAAAAGTCGTCTCTACTGACATGGAGGAAGAAATGGTCAACTAAGAACAAATAATAAGCCTTAGTTAAAAGGGTTATAGCTATAATAAAAAACTATAAAGGCTGTGCCACTTTAGTGCTAATGCTTACTTGGAAGAAAAGTGGTTTATTGATTGGAAATTTGTTGTAGGATTATTATTGTAGCTTCTCTTTTATTGTTTTCTTGAGACATGGCTTCGCACACCCATGGTCTTTTCATTGTCAATTAATTTAGGAATAAGAAAAATGTTTGAAACAATGCTAAAGAAAAGAATTTCTACAGTGGTTGATGCATCCAGAAAAAGTTATATGAGATAAGCAGTAATACCTGGAAACTAAAACTAAACTGGAATTCAAGGATAGCCTCAAGAAATGGGCAGATTTAATTCTTCAAACCTGTGCATAACATCATTCTATGATTGTCTTTTCAAAGATTTCAAAGCAATGCATGAAAACTCCATTTTCTGGCTCACATGACAAGTCTTGGCTCATTAATGGAAACATGGAGAATGAAAATTGAAGATGTGTATAAAAGTGAGGATCCACTAGCACAGTCCATACTTACAGGGAGAATCATTGATTCCTGTGGCTTATCTGAGAGGTCCAGAAACAATTTTTTTCAGATATATTATTTTTAATGGCATATAAAGCCAAGTTAACAGTAATTAAAATTTGAGGGATGTCTCTGAAATTGGTGATGAGGAAAAACGTAAATAAGGAATCTTAGGAAGTAAAACTTATGTAAGAACTAAAATGGCTTAATTTGAGTTTCTTTTCTAATCAAAGGAGAAAGGTATTTCTTCAGTTCTGAAGGGTGGGGAGAATTGTGCAAACACAGTTTTTCTGCTGAAAACCTGAGTTTTGGCCAAGTAGTTTAAACTGTACATTTTATACTGATTGTTAAAATTAGGAAAAATGAACATCACTGTTTCAGTACATACAGTTTTGGTGATATGCTAAATTTGAGATTAATTTAGGATGGGGTTTTTCTTTGTGAAAATGTCTTGACTTTATCCTGGTAAGGAATAAGATTAGTTTTTTTAACTGTGAAAATATGTGAAGAACAAGTAAAATATAATTAAACCAATTTATAACAAATTTTAACATTATACGTTTACACACATTTTGTGTATCTAGCTAGATTGCATGCCATTTACATGCAAAATCATATTTTATCAGTCGCATTCTTTGTTTTGCAGCAGCAGATTGCAAGTCGCATTAATTTTCTGTTTATTCTCTTCATTTATTGTAATTTCATTGTTTCCCATTCAGAATGATTCATTAGACAAATTGCTTTTAAGTTGGAAAGTCAAAGGCACTCTCTCTTTGTTCACAGCAGCGTAGCTGGTTGCCTTTCCTGTAAGTGGCCCTTCTGGAAACCACAGTGCTTGAACAGCTGCTGATAGCACTGCAAAAGCACCTCATGTAACATGAAACTCACTGTGTTCTTATTGATTTTGCTACAAATGCCACTTATCCACAGGAGAGTCAAGCTCCACTTTGTTCTGATGATGGTCTGTTCAGAGTAACTCACGTGTCAGTACTCCAAAAGTTCAATTGTGATCTAGTGCTACCTGAGGCCTCACAGCTTCATTCACACCTGGCAGTAAAACTCTGCTCACTCTGCATATTCTGGTTGGTGCCTTCCCAATAGAATCCACCTTTGCCTCGCTTCAGCACTCAGGAGCTGAATCACAGACTAGTTGGGGTTGGAAGGGACCTCTGGAGATCATCCAGCCAAACCCTGCTGCCCAGGCATGGTCATCTTGAGCAGGTGATACAGGAACATGTCCAGGTGGGTTTGAAAGTCTCAGAGAGGGAGAGCCCACGACCTCCCTGGGCAGCTATTCCAGTGCTCTGCAGCTCTCAAGAGAAAGAAGTTCTTCATGCTATGTGAAATGTCTTGAGCTCTGTTTTATGGCTTTTGACCCCTGTCCTGTCACTGGGCACCACTGAGAATTGGCATATGTGGGTGACAGAGGAAAAGGCCAGGCTGGGGTCTGCCGTGCAGTGCATGGCTAGCAAAGACCTGGGACGATTTGAGTGACTAAGCAAATGCCTAATAGAGATCCACAGTTTCATTATGTTGAGATATTTGATGGTGCTGGGAGGTCAATTAGGGTGTTGATGATTTTCAGGACTTGGTGGTTTTTGCAAAGGTTGAGGGCCATTGGTTGTTTCTGTATGTGGATATGAGGATGATGAGGATGGATAAGGTGAATGATCCTAAGCAGGCTTTGAGTAGGCTGGAATGGAGGGTGGTGGCAGTTTTGGTTGCTATTTGTTGTAGGTTGGCTAGTCCTTCTGTATTTTGTATCAGGAAAATCTTGGTCTTGGCCCCTGCCTTTGAGATATTTATGCTGCTTTGATGAGATCCCCTCTCAGGCTTCTCTTGTCCACACTGAACAGGCCCAGCTCTCACAGTCCCTCCTCATTAGAGAGGTGCTCCAGTCCTTTAATCATTTTGTGGCCTCTGCTGCACCCACTCCTGTAGCTCCTTGTCTTTCTTGAACTGTGGAGACCAGAACTGGACACAATATTTGAGGCATGACCTCACTAGAGCTGAGTAGAGGGGGAGAATCAGCTCCCTGAATCTCCCTTCAATAACACAATAAATATTTCTGCTTGTTTTGTGCATATCAATAAGAGATTTAATTGAAAAAATAACCCAGCTATTCAGCAATCTAATTATGTTATAGGAGACGGTACATAACTTTTATACCATACAATAAATACAATTGTATAAAAGAAGACTGCGTTTGTACAAACATACATACATTTAGGAATGCAAGTGTAAATGAGTGTGATATTTTCATTTATTTGCATTTTCTTGTTCGGACTATTGCATATGTATAAATTAGGCATTGATAGATTTTTTAAAATGTTTTTAATGCTCTTTAAGGGACTTCAAACTTACATCTCAATGGAAGGGAAATAAACGTGACTAAATCTCCTCAGCAGCTATGAAAATCTTAATCATGACTGATAAATTGTGCAATATCTAATTCCTGAGTCAGCAAAAGTATATGAGAAGCTAAACTGCAGGTGTCTATTGAAATATATTTCAATAGAAGTAAATAATATTCTGTATGAATCTAATTGTCCAACTGAATTTTTTTTGTACTTCTATGAAATTACATGCCTCTAGTAGGTTTAACTTGTAAGGATAAAGGAACAAAGTTGGTTGGAAAATGCAATCTGTCATTACAGCTCTACTTAGTGTGTCTGACACACTTGAGGGTTTAGATTCTCATCCTGTAACTCCTTATGAACTTCAGCAAGACAATTTTCAAATGAGACTATAAACACAGAACAGTTGAAGTCTTCAGAGGGGCATCCAGGCTCCCTCTTTGTTAATTTCCTGCTATTAAATGACTGAAACTCTTTGCAAATAAATTTAAACTTTGCTTTGAAATAAAATATTCCCATCTGTGGCTACTTTAACAGACAATGAATTGTTGCTTAATTTTAATTTTCTTCCTTTCTTTTCACCTTGTCTCATTTCATCTGTCTCCTGTAGTACACTGAACAAGTGAAAATGTTTAACTAGAAAGGCAAGTAATGGAAGGACTAGCATGTGCACCTAAAATTCAGGTTCCAAGTTTTATATCAACAATTTCTAAAGCCATAAACAATAAAAGAAATAAATTTTATATATATTTTCAATAAAATGCCTCTACTGCATAGATAAAATACAATGTACTACTAAAATATATTTATATTTTGTAACTCAAGATACAGAGAATAAACATTGCACTAACAAAGCAATATAAAATAAGCTATATTTTTGTGTAGTGATACATAGAAATAAATAATATTAATGTGTTAATGAAGGGCTATAATGGCGGTTTATTGTGCTCACAGTTAGAGGAAAGATAAGTCTAGTTGCTTCAAACAATTCAACTTCTACTCATCACCTTATTGTTCATAGAAATAGAGTATACCAACCTGTGATTTGCAGGTCATTAAGTAAAGAATTTTAAACTAAATTTATTGTGACTGATGCCTAAATACAGGGATAGGAACCACATCCATAACTTTTCTCATTAAGTTACTTACTACTAGCAGGCTTTCTCCAAAATCTACCCCTTATTAACTGCTAGAGATATCATTCACTCACAAGAGATTTAAATGTCATTGGCTGCAAACTTATTCATCATAAATTCTAGTTTGCAAAGCTTTTCCTTTGCTGTTACTGGAGGCAGAACTATCTTAGTTATTAAAACACGTATTTACTTCTAATGAATTTTTAGACTTTTAAACACCCAAACAAGAACTGCAAAAAACCCCCTCAAAACTGAAAATTGCGTTTTTAGCTCCTTTCAGTACAACATGATCTCTTTTAACTAATGTTTGATTTGAACCAGAATCCCAGTTCAGTAAGATATGGTGCAGATCCCGTACTACAAATCTTCATTTGAATAGGAAATAGTACTCCACTGGAACAGGCACTGTGCTCTGAAGTACAAAATTCTGAACTAGAAGGGTTATATTTGGTTGTTTCTCTTCCCAAGCTATGGAAGGTGTTTTGTATATCCTTCCTATGCCATCCCACACTTTTCTCACTTCTAGAAAGGCATTTATGTTTTGAACTCCATGAGTGAAACACAGGGCATATTAATTAGATATTTCAGAATAATTTTTTGAAACATCCAAATGTTGAACTGTTTTACAAATTTGAATTCAAGAAATGCAAACATATGCTATTTGATGTTTCCTTAAAATTATTGCATCTGAATTAGAACTTGTAATTGGGTCCTTTGCAAGCAATTATTTTACTGTGATAGTCTTGCCAAGGTGTGGGAAAGAAGCAAACCACAATATTATCAATATTTGATATTTTACTTATTAATAATAATTATAAAAAGTAGTTGTTTATTAATTGGATACTAATTTAAAAGCAATTAATGATTAATAAAGGAATTATAAATCTAATATTTATAACCTACACTTTAGAAATATAGGAGCTCTTCATGTCATTGTTGTAGAGATTGAATTTTTCCCAAGTTATTTTTTCAGATACTCTATACATTTGTATAAATGTTAAAAAAAAAGAAAAAATATGTAGCTGTTTCATAATTAATTATTCTGCATCCTAGTTGCATAAGCAGTGGCATGAGGCTGTGTCAGGGCAGATTTAGGCTGAATATTGGGAAAAAGTTCTTCCCCCAGGGGGTGGTTGGGCACTGGGCAGGGTCTCCAGGGCAGTGGTCACAGCTCCAGCCTGACAGAGTTCAAGAAGTGCTTGGACAATGCTCTCAGGCACATGGTGTGACCCTTGGGGTGTCCTGTGCAGGACCAGGAGTTGGACTTGATGATCCTGATGGGTTTCTTCCAACTCAGGGTAATCTATACATCAAATGTGTCGGTCAATCAAAGGCCATTGAAAAGGCAGCTTATATGTAACAGGTTGTCAATTGTACGGTTTGATTCTACTGGTTTAAATAGAAGGATCCTCTATAGAAAATTTGACTTCTGCAAAATTATTAAATGTAGTTTGTTGACTAAATTTTACTTAAAAGAAACAGCTTTCCTCGTTTTTTCTAGACAGCATTGCATGTGATCAGTTCCTGTTCTTCAGTCTCCTCAGTGTCCTTATGAGAGGATGACTTCTCTTAGTTTTAATTCTTTTAGCCTAAGTATTGCTTACAGAAATGGCATGAATTTATGTGTTATGACCTCAAATGGCATGGTGGAGAAAGTGTGTTGTAGTCAGAATATGTTTGAACCCCTTAATGAGAGTAAACAATGGTTTAATAATGATTCAGCAAGGATAGTTATAAAAAACTTAAGTTACTAAATTTCTTGGAATTTTAGAGAAGGCTCTGTAAGGAGGATTCTGTTACCTTTTGAAATGTGATGTGGCTACATATTTTTATTGTGGCATATTCCTTTTAATGAGATCAAATTATTTAATTTCGTGTCTATGTTCTCCTGACAAATGAATCTTTGTGTTTAAAATATCTGTCTTACAGAAATGTCTGTCAAGTCGTGATAGACTCCAAGTTAGGTGCACATTATTCATTCCCTCTAGAACTTTAAGTTTTGCTAGTCAAGGTCTGTTGGTATGAAATTTGAGATTTTAAAGCATGATTATATTTTGTAAAAGTGTTGCTAAATATAAGCCCATGTTGATGATTCAGAAGATAATTATGATCAAAGCATATTTTTGTGGGCAGAAAACTTATGATACAGTTTTTTCACTGGCTTCTTCAGTTTTGTAACCCTGAAGTGACTTTTGCATTATTTTTAACGTTTGTGCTGTTTTTCAAGGGGGTCAGATATGCTTTGTTTTGACAAAATTTATAAATACAAAATACCAGAGAGTAGTTAACTGGTGTCTTTGGGATATTCTCACTACAGAAGAGTTAAGTCATCCACGTTTGCTCCTCATCTTGGATTATTTGACCTGTGTCTGCTTCCCCCACACCCCAGTGCATTTCTTCCTAGGCAATCTCTTTTTCTTGGAGATCTGGCAGGTTGCCCCTAAAGGGCTGAAGAGCTTTTAGATGTAGAACTATTTGCCCCCAGTGCTGTGGAACAAGCTGTGCTGCTTTGAAATACTATTGTCTGTCTTTTCCCATCTGCTGCTAAAAGCATCTTCACTTCCCTTCAGACAGATTAGAAAGACCTACTATTTAAAATAAAAAAGGAATAATGTCCATCAGTATTCCTATATCTATAACAACTTCATTTTTTGATAACTCCTTCCATCTGAAACTTTTAGAATGTCATACACATGAGTTAATTCTGGCTTTCTCCTTTATGAGTAATTTTATTTTTTTCCCACCAGTAAGCAGCACAAAGTGCTGATCCCTAAAACCTAGACAGCTATCAGTGACAAAATGAAGGATTCTTACACAGAAAATCTTACTCCATTATGAGCACAAGCATCTTTTATTGCCTAATTACAGGTTACACACGAATTAACTTTCAGACACTTTTAATGAAAGGAGATGTCTGTTTCAATAACTAGCTTCCAGTCAAACCCAAGCTGATGGAATGAAGTGTTAAAATTTAACAGATCTTTTTTGGTTTATTAGTTATATCATTGTTTAAGATTGAAAAAAATGCCCTTCCATCACCCAAAACCCAAAAGTTCTACTGTCATAAGGAAACATAATTTCTTTAGTGTATTATGTGTACATATAATGCTGGTACTGACATAAGATAATTCACAGTGTAGGTTAAAGTGAGAAAATGAATTAATGGTATTGAAAATATCTCACTTTGAGAGATAAAATGGAAGAATATTTCTGTTTCTGAATGCTGTTAATGATTCTGAATTTAATATTAATAATTATGTCTTTTTTGCACCATATGCAGATTCTTCAAACTTATTTGATTTAAAAGTCAAATAGTAGCAAGCTGAGAGGAAGAGAAAATCTGCAAGGAGATCTGTGCCCAAAGAGGCTTATCATTTAAAGGAAATATATATATAAATATACTCAAGTGGAAGTTCATAGGTGTAGCTGTCTTACTACAGAGTAATGTCAAACTGGAAATCAAGTGTCTGGACTAGAATTCTACCAGGAATAAAATATATTTTCCAGTGATGCTAAGAAGATAATATGAGAATCAAGTAAAAACCCCACATGAAAAAAATAAAAGAAATTTGGTAACTGATATTTTAATTTAAATAACTTAACTCTTAGGTCAATGCCATAATATTTCTCATACATAGTGATTTTGTGCTTTACAATTATGCTTTTGAAATCATAACACTTTTGGTTGCAGACTTGTATTTTAAAGAAACCCCAACAAAAAAAAAAACCCATGGTCCAATTTTGAGTAGTGTTAGTCTTATTGTTGGATAGTGCTGTGGCTGATGTTATTTATTCCAGACTGATGTCTGAATAGGTGTGTGTTTTCAGAACAGGTTTTTGAGGATTATGAAAGCTATTCTAGAAGATTTGTGTTTATATAATCATCTAAAACAGTCACTGAGTACCTCAATGAAAAGTAAATGCAGAGAACAGTAAAACTGAATGCAGGATCCCAAAACTAAAAGGAACTGTGAGAACAAGCAGGACGAAGAGTGTTTTCAGTTTCCTCCACATGTATGAAAAAAGCCTGTCTTTGTTTATGTTGTACAGTGAGTATATGTTGTACACTGAGTAAAACATGGAAATATTTTGTTTATTTTTTCAGACTTGAATAGGAAGGTTGACATTCTGTGAGATCTGAAGCTCTAGAAGAAACTTTAAAGAAGGAAACCTCTTCTGCTTTAGCTTAGTGTCACCCTTCTCTGACTGCAGCTTGTTTGGCACAAGTCACATTCTGGGACAAAACACATCATGGCTGAGCTGCAACCACGCCACCAGTCTTTAATTCCAAACTGTTAAAATCCTCTGCAAGCCCTAAGCAATTTTTAGGTTTTAATCCCTTGTCAGCCTCATGGTTTAACAGCTTGGGTTTTTGTAATGATATTCTCTATCCTCATGATTCGTAGTAGGCAGATTGTTTGCTAAACAGATTAAAAACCAAGACAGAAAAAAATTGAGCCAAACATCTAGTCATTGTGATTACACATCATATTCTAAAAGGTAATGCTAAATGTTTTCATGGATTCCAAAAGAACTTGGACAAATATGAGTGAAAAAAATCAAATGAAGCATGCTAAGTACAAAGAGACCACCTTAGCACTGGAAATCCTTTGGGGAGTATGAGGTTGTAAGAGTACCCTGGAAAATAATCACTCTGGTTTTGGCCTTTTATTCTGGAGGAATACACTGCTGTAGAGAGAAATCTGGGCAGGATGATATGCGTTCTTTTATTCCTACAATTTCTCTTATATATGTTCTCACACAAATTCTTGCGTGATTCAAAATAATCTCTCCAATTCCACACCAGCTTCAGGGCAGAAACTTTATGTCAATACATATAGATTTTAGTTGCTTTAATGTTGTGAGAATTTTGAACATTCTGATTTCCAGTACTAGTGTTGTTCTTAAAATTCCATTAATGCTGAATTGAAAGATCCTGTTCTTTAAATAATCTCTAAGTTTAAACTCATTAGTAGGTTTAGATTTTCAAACAATTTGAACCACAGTAAAAAAAAAAATATATATGCTGTAAGTTGGTGTGAAGAGAAAGAAGTCTTCTGTGTTAATAATGCTAAAAGTGTTTGATTAGTCTATGTCGATCATACCAGATAATGTTAATGCAAGAAAAACTAAGAATATACTAATTTGTTAAGACATTTCTGTTCTTAGCAAGTCTTAGAGAGAAGTTCAGACATAGGGAAAGAGTTATTGCCCGTTTAAAAATGAATTCTATTTGGTGGCTAAAGACAGAATGGATCATTAAATACATTCTCAAAAATCACTGTGATGAACTTTCAAATCCAGTGTTGAGTATTTATCTTTTAAAAGATGACTTCTCAAAAGAATGTGATACTAGGAATATCTTTGGTAAAGAAGAGCTTTGAGATTTGGAAACTAAAATTTGTATGACTCTAAAAGCCACTTGAACAATCTGGAAAAGGAAACAAAATCTTTAAAAAGACATTTTGCACACAGTACTGTGCAGGGTGGTGCTCATATATTGAGTCAAACAAATAATCTTTTAAGTTTTTTTCATGTAATCTGAAGAGAACACCTGTAAATGACATCATTTCTAGTTCTAGTTTTGCCCTTACATTGCAATTAAGCAGTTTTATGTTACAAAGTGTGTTGTAAAACCATATCAAAATCAATAATGTGAACAGGTATATCTGGGCACTTTTCTCTAAATGTCTTGGATTTAGAGTTCCCATCTGTCCTTCACTGAATCCTATGCTCATCCATTAGACCACCAAATTGCAGATGAGGAGTGTTGAGCATTGGTGAATAAGTGAAAAAAAATTGGGTAACTCAGTACAAGGTTGCTCAGCACAGGTGTTTGTATAATTATGATGTATTAGAAAACCTCTTTGCTCTATAGCCTTCCAGCTGCCTAGAGAGTAAATTCCAGAAGTTTTTAGCAGAGATGGATACCTCTGAACAAGGCTGCAGCAATCACCTTTTAGAGGGAATATGGACATTTTATTTTTACAGGTCAAGGCACGACTCCCTTGAAAATGGTGCTTGCATGCCAAGTAACAGACATGATGGCTTCTTTCTCCACCTCCTTCATTAGCAGGCAAGTTAGAAAAGAGCTCACCAGGCAGATATTTGAGCAATTGCTGCAAAAAGAGACCATGGAAAATACTGCAGCTGAGAGAGTGTGTGGTATTTTCAGGGGGCCCCCAATGGCAGGAAGGAAATGATCAATCTGACTCTATGTTCTTAGATGGCTAATTTATTATTTTATGATATGATATTATATTAAAGAATACTATACTAAACTATAGTAAAGAATAGAGAAAAGATACAGACAGAAGGCTACAACACAGCTGGACCATGATTGGTCATTAAGTCAAAACAATTCACATGAAACCAATGAAACAACCACCTGTTGGGAAACAATGTCCAAACACATTGCAAAGCAGCAAAACACAGGAGAAGCAAATGAGGTAATATTGTTTTCCTTTTCTCTGAGGCTTCTCAGCTTTCCAGGAGAAGAATCCTGGGCAAGGGGATTTTTCCAGAAAATATGATGGTGACTAGAGTGTCTTTAGGATCCACCACCTCTGTGCTAAGGACAGGGTAAAAAGGAGTCTGAAAAATGCTTGACTTAAAGTGTCCTGGGAATAGCAGAATGCTTGCCATTTATTTATACCAAAATGCAGTCTAATTGTGATTTTATAGATTTCTGCATATGTAGGCAGAGGCTGGCCCTAAGAGAACATTAACAGCCCTCACCTCAATAAACACAAATGATGGAGTGCAGAATGAGCATGCCAATACAATTTCTACTCAAAGTCATTTCTCCTTAGAAGTCACTGTAACTAGATGAAGCTGTCTCCAAGCTATTTAGAAGACGTTTAAAATCATTTAATCACAAGCAAATGTCAGAGTACTTTTGCAATCAAACAAAACCCCCCACTTCTGTACCTTAGACACCTTTAAGGACATTACAGAAAATCTCAAATCTTAACATGCTCCCAAAGTAAGAGTAGTATGTATTTTTAGCCCCATTTCACAGATGAGAAGCAGATATGCTGTAATTAGAAATAAACCACCCAAAATAATAAAACCACTTTGACTGAGACCTTCCTCTAGTCAAACCTTTTTGCTTCTGATGCATGACAAAGAACAGAGAGGAACTTCTACAAATATTTCTTATGCCTTTCCTCCCCCTGCATTTGAGCTGGAGGCTGTAATTTAGAATTGTAAGAGTAGCCTGTCAGGGCTCCTTTTCCATGACACAGATTTTAAGCCCATTGCAGATCCAAAGTGCTGCAACAAATGGCAACAAACTCCACAATTATACTGAAAAAGCATGTATTTAGGTATTAATGTTTCTGTCTACTAACTTTGGGCTTAATTTTTATGTGAAAAAATGGAAATAATCATTCTTTTTTTCATGATTTTAAATATCTAAGAGTTCACTTTTCCAAACCAATATGTCAGGGTTTATTTAGTCTTGAGACCAATCCATACTTTTGGAGTTTTTTTTAGCCCTAGCTTTTTGTCCTGGCTTTTAGCTGAGGAGACTGAAATGAATCTCTAATTCAGGGTATGACTGTGCCATGACTATACATGATGCCACAATAGGGATCACTTTTACTCTGTCCTTTCCCTTAGCTGCTTTTTTTCTTATTCTTCTTAGCCTTTGCCTGTCACTGAGTGTCAGGCTATTAATGTTTACCCAGGCTATTAATGTTTTCCTAGGATTATGGGCAATAGCAATTAAATATCTCTTCAGAATGATAACAGCTTGGCTAGTGACTATCACTCTGTATTTATAATAAAGACATTTTCTCCCTTTCACGTACATTATCTTACTCCCACCCACAGTGATGTTCATTTGCTCTTTGTCCCATAGCTGATTGATACCTTGAAATCCACCGCAACTCCTGGTAGTCAGTTTTCATCACTATTATTTTAAAGAATTTTCTATCACCAGAACACTTAGTCACCTCATTATTCCCTTTTTTTCCTAGATCATTTATGTTGAGCAGTAGATATCCCAGCAGAGCTCCCTGAGGGACTCTGCTGTTAAACCTCTACTTTTGTTGAAGCTGATCACTTAATCCTACTATTTAAGCTATTTATTAATTCATGAGAAGACCTCCCCTCTTGTCCCATGACAGCTGAATTTCCCGTGAGTTGAGATATTATCTTAGGCCATGGTGTTTTTAAATTCTTTACAGCAACTCTAACAAAACGATTTAGTACCTAATATCAAAATTCTGAGTCTATATTATGATATTAATGTAAAAATAAAAGGCAACCACCTCCCTTCCCAAAACTCCAGCTGATAACACCAGAAAAACATTTATAATGTAAACCTTGGAAGAGTTAGCATTTTAAGTTATGTGGCAAAGGTTCAAAATGGAATTTAAGTTAGTACCTATATCATGAAGGGTCTTATTGGATCTACTCCTTGGTTATTTTTGGTTTACCAGTGGGATATTTTCCTGTAAATTAGAGGTAAATTAAAGTAAGACAGGAAGTTAGCAGGTTGCAATATTAATGGTTGGTTCTGTGGAACTGAGTTCATTTTGGAAAACACAATTTACAGTTCCTAAAAGCTAGTAATAAGATAATTGATGCAAAGCTGTAATATCATTTGGTCCCACTTGAGAGAGAAAATTTAATATTAAAATATTTTTGACTGACACCATTGCCATTTATCTTCCTAGCAGGAGTCAAGTGAGAACAATGAAGTGAGAAAAGCTCTCGGTGCTCCATCCGTATCAGCTGCCATCATACTTAAAACAAGTGATGTGAACAACCCCCAGTAAGATTTTATTTCTCAGATTTTTTTGGATTTCAATACCCATAGTGGAACTTCAGTACTCTGATAGGATTAGAGAAGTTCTCTGGGTATGACACTTTGTGGACTTTTAGAAAGAAAAAACCCAAAGGCTTAGAAATCCCAGGTGTCACCAATTCAATCACCAAAATTAGATGGCTGTTATGTAAATTATGCAAATATGAGACTCAACCTCTTCTTTCATATTTGAGAAACGAAATATTTAATGATGTTGACATTTTTAATTATCGTCAGGCCTCTGAGTTAGCTCCTAAGTGGGATCAGTGTTATTACAGGATCTCTGCAGACTCTGCTGGACATTTCTTCATCACATCAGACTTTACTGAACATGTATGTGTTAGCTGTGTTTGAAAATCCGAAACAATGGACAATAAAGAAGTAAATTTTCAGAGTCACCAAACAGATAAATTAATAGGGAACTTTTAAAAAGGTCTGCTCTTTGCTAGTGGTCAGAATCTGATCATATTATGATGAACACTTTTCCTATAACTTTTCCCATACCCAAACATTACTCTTGATGTAAGTTCCAAAAAAAAATATCACTAAAGTGCCCTATTGGGATGGAAATTTTATGAGAAAAAAAATATCATAACTCTAAACTTTTTAATTTAAATTTATTTATCTGCCTCACATCACTAAAAACTATATTGTCCCTTACATTTACTTAGCAGGCAGAAAATAAGAGCCAAAAGATAGGCCATTCCAAAATTTAATTTCAGCTCTCTCATTGACATGCCTCACAGAAATTTCCTGATAGCTAAACCTCAGCTTTTCCATCAGAAAAAAGAGGGATAACGGTGCTTAACTGAATTACAAAGCCAGTGATATTATTGCTGTTGTTTGTCCCATTTTGTAAGTAGATGTAATCATCTGTGTTACACAGAACTTTCTGAGAGGAATCTACCTATCTAAATAGAGATCTTAAAATCCTGAGGATTAATTAATTTATGTTTGCATAGTTCTTTGAAGCTGTGTAACACTACATAAATGTTAAATATTATCTACTCCTAACCATTGACTATGACTTTTGGTAGGTACTGCATATCTCAGTGAACACTACACTACAGCCCAAGTCCTCTAAAACTCATAAAATTATTAGTTTTCCTGTTAACATTCTTTCTGTCCTCTTCTTTAACTTGCTAAAAGAAAAAACTGCCGGGTAACTACTCAGAAAACCATTTCAGCCATTTTATTCTGTGACTTTTACTGCACAGAAACTCTCCATCTTACTTCAAAGTTCAAAAAAACCCAAACCAGCACAGAATGACCTACATGCTGACTTGGTGGGGAAGGGACACAGTGTGTGGCAGTGAGCTCCTGTGGGGAACAAACAGCGATTCATATGGGACAGGAATGTGCTCCTGCATCTTTTAGGGAGAACCAACAGGGTGGCATTGGGTTCTTGGAACTGAGAAGGCTAATATTGTGATTTTTTTATGTACACTCTGGCCAGGTGTCAGCTCTCTGTCCTACATTTCCCCATCAAAAAAAAAAAGAAGAAATAGCTACATTTGATACATATTTGTGTGCATTTATATATATATATATATGTATATGTATACATATATACACACACAAAAAGTCAGTTTATCTTATTGAAACTACATATTTTTGCAGGACAGTGCATAGCAAAATAAGACAATTGATATCTTTAGCTTTTACTTGATTAGTAGCAATAATTGATTTCACAAACTCTAAAATATATATTTTTAAAAATTGTAACTCTTAGTTGTACTGAGCATGGATAATTGACAGAAAGGTCATTTATGATCTATTAATACATGGATTATTAATACATCCTATTTTTAGGGATTAAGTGATTTACAATGCTCAGGTCACTATCCTGCAGACTGTCGGACTCTATCTTAGCTGTCCACCTCTAAGTTTCTGAGCCTTCAGGTCCAACCTCATGCCTTAACTACCTCCTTACTCCTTCTTGAAGTGAGATCAGGGAATGCTCCAGCCCTTTCCTCTCCTGATCAGCAGTTCCTTTCCTGAAAGGAATTTTGGGCACAGTTGGAACCCAAGGGCACATTTCCAACAGTGCCAATCTGGCTGACTAGGAATGAGGGGCTTTCTGTGACACAAACCTATCACTGGGTATGGATTTGGCCTTCTGTGGTGTTACCTGTTTAAAAACAAGGAGTAAAAATTATTGTCAACTGCATGGCAGTGACAGAAGAAGCCAAGTCATCACCTAGTGGCCTTGAAACATGGACTGTCTGGAAATTATTCTGTCACACGCAGAAAGTTCAGACTGGGATTGAAAAATTTGTACGCAAGATTTCCAAGGAAAGTAGAATCCAAGAGTCCTTTTTATTTCCAGTGGAAAGAGGGTGCACCAAGTGTAGTTCCTTTTGCTGCAGCTTGAGCAATTCACAGAAACTCTGCTGCTAATTGTGACATGAGTTTTTGACTCAGGTTTCTTCACAGGAGTATGAAATTGTCCTCTAGCAATGCTACTTGTCTATATCTAAGAAACTAAGGCAGAGCTCCTTTTTCTACTAATGCTTCTCCCCCTTGGGATCACCTTCTGACACATTGCAGAGACAGATTTCTTGGTTCATCATTTCCTTCCTCTGACAGGGAAAAAATGTCTGTTTAAAGCTTTGCTCTATATAAGTCTAAAATACCAGCTCTTCATACCCTGGCTGTACAGTGTGTTTCTATCACATCCTTTCAGAAACACCCTAAAGTGTGGTTTAATCTCATGAAAACAGGTAATTTGGCCATGGGTGATACAGTGTGAAGGGTATCCTAAAATTTTGATTGCTCCCCTTTTTATTTATCTTGGTGGGGCAGATTAGAGGTTTCACAGATGGCAATCATTCCTCACATTGGTTGTCTAGCAAGGAAGGAATGAAATCTGCTCTATAAACTTGCAGGCCTCCTTATCTGTGCCTGTAACTCAACTTTCTTTTCCCTCTACAAAGTGAACAGGACCCTAGCAAAATTCCTGAAAGCCAAGTAAAAGAGAAAGGGCCTTGTGTTCTGTAATAATTCTCAGGAAAATGCTTATTACATATATTGTGTAGCTCCACTAATGTTTTCAGCACTAGGATTTAGTTTAACAACATAAAGCTCTTGAAGGACGCAGTTTAAGTAACTACTGATAAATACAGACTCAGGCAGAAAAAATGTAGCCATTTTCTAAAATATATTGCTCTTATTTAAAAGCAGGTTGTTTTGTTTTGTTTTTCAATTAGGGATTGCATTACTTGCTAAATTTAGTAATTTAGTTAATGAATACATAAAGAAATATTAATGAACAATAAATAGGAAAAAATATCAATGTCTTTTTCTAGTAAACTGGAGGGAGAGTGTGACACATTAGTTAAAGGCAAGTGGGTATTTGTTCCTTCATTGATATTTGTCTTCATATAGCCATAATTAGATAAAAAATCCATTTATTTATTGAAATTAATGACAGATTTTATACAATTGGGATTATTATCTTGGTGGTTTGTTGGTTTTGTCCCCCTACATATCCCATTAGTATACCTTTTTCACAATAATCTACACCCACATTTATCAAATCTACTGCCACTTTATACAAATTTAGCTAGTAAATCCTAGTGGTAATGTCAATAAACACCAATGTAATAAAAAATGTGCTTCATAGATTTCTTCTCTATTTAAATCCCTTTGAGATTTCCTTAGTTATCTGTTTTTGCAGGCAAGCACCTTATCTACCTTTCTTGTTTTCCTAATATCAATTGTTGTGGAAGTGAACACTTGCAAATTCCAGTTTTGAGCAGCAATTCTAATACAGCTTTTATCTGTCCTTCTGGAATTTTTCCTTTTATTTCTTTTTGAGTCTGTATTGCACTGTTAAAAAAAAAAAAATCATCCTTTTCAGAAAGAACAGTACTGAGTTGATATATCTGCATCCTTATAACATTCATAGCTTATAAAATACTGGCCTTGTGATTACCAGCTCCTTGAATAACCACATTTAAGTCCAAGGCATTGGAAAGAAACATGAATCATATATCTGACTACAGCATTTCAGTGAGTCAGTGAAAGGCTGACTGGTTTATGCCCTGAAGCCCATGGATTCAATGGATGTCTTTCATTTAAATGAGTTTTAGGTCAGATCTACTATGGACGCACAAAACACTGAAAAATCAACAACATTCTTTAAGTGGAGTGAGTAGCCTGCTTAACATGATGAATATCATATACTACATAACTAAATCTGTAAGAAATGCCTGAGTTCTGTTGCCTGTTCAAACAAAATCAAAGGTACTTGGAAAGAACTCAAGTGGACAGAAAGCTGCCTCAAAGTGAGTATGTTAGCAGGAAAACTGAAAATATCAGTGTCACCTTTATCACTGAAGCAGAAATTACAGGGTTTGGGAAGAGATCTTTAACACTTTATCTATATCTCAAGGACATAAACCTTATTGAAAGACTTTTCTGCTTGGTCAGAGATACTTTTTATGAAAGGTTCATGTGTATTTTGTTACCACATTCTATTTTGTAGCACTGAAGAAAAGCATGGGTGGGAGGTGCAAGGATGAAATCTTTCCAAAAATATCTCTTCTTTTACTTCTCTTCCTGCTTTATCTCCAGGCCTTGACTGTTTTGCACTTTTTTTTTCTCAGCAATTCCTTTCTCCTTGTTCCTTAGCAATGCCTCTGTCCTTGACTGCATTTCTGTCTTGGGATCTGTACTTTTTTATTTTTTGTGGACTAAATGTCTGCTTTGTTCATATTACTTGCAGGTTTAGAATTTTTCTGGGTCAGCAAACCTAGAAGAAATGATAAAACTTTGTCTTTGGGGAAAGCTCTGAGTTCTTAGAGCTGACCCTACAATGAGAATATCAAAGTCAGTGACAGACCAAAGGAGTAAAGAAGATATTGTGAAATTGACTTGCTTTGATGGTATAATATAAAAAAAAGAAAATAGACGTTGAACCAAGCACAAAACACTTGTCAAAAACTTAGGAAAAATCCAAAACTCAATTCTCTGGAACATTACTGAACTCATCTTTCATATTACTTTATACTTTTGCAAAACTTTGCAATATTTTTTCTTTTTTGCTGCTAATTTTCAAGAATGAGATGGTCTGGAATATTCCTCTGTGCTACGTAATGGGATTAGGTATGGCCCCAAGGGAAATCAGTTGAATTTTATGACTGGTGGTGTTGCTTTTTTATATTTAAAATTTTTAAGTCTATGGACAACACTGAACAAAATCTGGGGATGAAAGGGAATCTAAAACTTTCTGAGTGCTCTAGAAAGACAATTCAGGGACAGAACTCTTCAGGCAGAACAGCCAGAAGAGCAATACCTCAAGATTCTTCGCAAAAATTCCTCTGAAAAGCCTTCTCTGCAAGGTGAGAAAGATGGGATAAATGCACCTGGGATAAAAGGGAGGACTAAATAATAATCTGTCAGCAAGAGAAACCTGTTTTCCTAACAGAGTGGTCATCCTTATCCAATTCCTTTCAGGGTCAGCAGGGCCCTCTCCCTCTCCTCTGGCAGCAGCAGTGAGGCTCCAGGTCAGCTTGCAGAGGCAGAAATGAAGGAGAACAATGGTCAGATCGTTAAAGAAATGAACCTGGCAGCAGGCAAGTGAGACAATGGGGCTGCCTTTTCTGCAGGAGTGGATTCCAGCTCACCAGACTGAATGACACCCTCAGATCCCAGCGTGACCCTTGGAAACTGCAGCTGGAAAAGTGGAAAAAGCAAAACACTTCCCAGAAAAAGGGAAGGATCAAGAGAAAAGATGTTCAGATCAAATCCACACTTTTGCTGGAGCAAAGTCAACCAGGACTGATGTGATTTCCCCATCAGTGATGCTTGACTGGCTGGGAAAAGAAACACCTCCAAGCCCTGCTGTGAGAGAAAAGGAGCTTGTAAAGTCCTGCCAGAACTGCCAGCCAGGTCAGGTGTGTTGCTCATAAATTGTTATGTTGTTGAGGGAATAACAGATTAAGGAATTGTAAATAAACATTGTAATTGCTAATGGGAAACAGCACAGCTCAGTGTTTCAACTCATGGCGTGAGAAGTGGGAAAACTTCTCCAGGTTGACTCCAGCCTCTTCCACAAATTTCTTATATGCCCTATTTTAATCTTGTTATCCAGGAAATGGGGACAAGTAATAGCTTGTCACATGTGAGTAAAAATGTCCTTTAGGTATAATAAACTCTTCAGAAAATAGGAAAGTTCTAAAAGTCATTAACTGCATTTCGTGAGATTTTTTTGTAATATGGCATAAGAAACATCCTTATCCAAATTCTAAAGAGTGAACATCATGTGTTTTTCTGGAAAAAAAAAAAAAAAAGCAGTTTTTTTTTTTTTTACCTCAGAATTTAAAATTTTCCCTCTAGTATATCTGGGATCATGCACAGAAACCTTTAGGGAATGAACATCCAATAATGGGTATAAAAAGACCCAAAAACATTATCCTGAGTCATCTGTCTATTTTTTTCTTCTTTTAAAGCTGTGAAAGGGAGATATACTTAGGACTGTGTGCCTTTTACATCCCATCTATATTTTTCCAATTAAAGGAAAGCAAATCTGCTTTTAAGCTATCACAGGGAAAATAATTTCCCTCCACAAGATGGCTCCCACAGTGAGAAACTCCAGGCTCTGAAGATTTCTTTTATTAATTCTACAGAAACTAATCCCAAATCATAGGGTTTAATCTGTCTACTTTTAGCTCCTGAGGATTGATGTTTATTAAATAAATAAAAAAGAGAGAGAAAATGAAAGGAAAAGTTTAGTTTTCTTTTATGCTGCAATTATTCTGTGGTGCAGGATAACTTTGTTATTGCGATTGCTCATAACATGGGGCAAATTTCTTGATGCCTGTTTTGATTATTTTTGCCAACTGTGTATTTTTTTCTAAAAAATCTAATCCAAGTGACCATTTCATGCCAAGGATGCCTAATAAGAACTCCCCACTGAAATCAGTGAGGAACTATGACTAAAAATCAATGGTTACATATGATCCAAGTTGTTTTATTCTAGAATATTCTAGGACAGTCTTTGGGGACATGATAGCAAAAGCCAATCCTGGTTATTAGCTTCACAGACACACCATGTCTATGATTTTTCAGTGACAGAGTTTCATGGAACTTAGCAGATTAAAGCGAAAAGAGAAATCTAAGAAAATATATAAAACCAAATCTGTAGAATGAAAGAGTTTTATGACTGTAAGAGTGTTTACAAGCACCCTACCTGGAAAGTTAGTACTCTTGCTCCTGATGCTCCAAAACAGTTATGTACATACATTAAAATATATCTAAAAGCTTGAAACAGAGAGAGAAGATTGAGCCACGTGGTTTTGTCTTGTTTTGCTGTTAAAGAGCACACACAAAGGAAACAGAAATGTTCCTTAATACAACTGAGCCCTGACATTCTGGTTTTGAGCCTTGAGCAGCACAAACAACCAAGTTTTGTGTACTTGTGGCTAATTAGTTTTTTTGCATACCAGCATTACCTGGGGCTTTCCATCTCTGATAGATCTGTACACAGAAATTGCACTTGCAATTGTGTCAGCATCTGTCTCCAAAGGAACTGAGAGGCTGAGGATGAAATCCTTGCTTTGTTCACCTGCATCTCACCTAGGCTAAAAGTACGTTGAAGTGCCCAATGCCGGTGCAGTTATTTTGTTTTTAAACTCAGGAGAGTGTTTCATTTTTCCTTATCAGTCTTCATTATTTGTATTTAATTTATTTAAATTATAAATAATTTAAATAAATAATTTCTTCCTTTGAGTTTATTGACAGTCACTACACAGGATTCTGGAAAATGAAGTCCCACATACAACAAAAATAAAAAAAATTCTTTTTTTTGCTTTGGTTTTGAAAAAAAAAATGAAGATGCAGGTATTTGTACCTTTCAAGAGTCAGATATTGAAAGTGATTGAAGGTCATTTATAAGTTCAGAAGGATTTATGACAAAATGTGTGCTGATGTTCCCTCTGACTCAAGCTACCGTCTATTTAACTGGCGTATAAATGAGTTTTAATTAACCTGTTTGAAAATGATAGAGAAATAGAGAAAGACCCAGTGCCAATTTAATAACTAATGTTCTTATTATTTCCTGCATGCCTGCAGGAAAGCCTGTGGGAGAAAGAAAAAATCACTGGGCATTTTGTAATGTTCACCTTGCAAAGCTCTGTTCCCCCAAGCCTTATGTATTCAGAAATCTGTCATGCAAAAATGATGCAAATCTGTAGTTTACATAGGATGTATAACCATGGTGTTTGGTAGAGCTTGGGGAACTTCCAGCAAAACACAGTTTAATTGGAAAATGCCATTTCATTGAACCTACAATCTTTTGCTCCAGATTTCTACAGCTGAGCAAATATCCAGTGCTCTTAACAATGAATCTGACAAGGACATCACTTTTACTGCAAACTGGAAGGCTTGGGAAGGTTTGTGAGAAATCATCAACTTTTTATGCTATTTTATTTTGTATTTTTATATTTGTGTGAGTAGGAATTGTGCATTTTCTCAGTTTGGACATAAGCAGAGGGATCATCTATCACCTGCCTAGCATGGGCCCACATTTGTAAGTAGTGTGTTTCCCACATAGTAGGGGAAAGTCACAAAAATCCGAATAACTGGAGTGATATATAATTAATGGGGGGCTGGATGGAGTGGAGGAAAAGTTATATTCTGCTCTTTCACTTTTGTATGTGTCACAGACTTATCAGCTTTTTTAGTATCCCAAAAGCTGAGGATGTACAGGGCAACAAAGAAATGGGCTCAATGTCCTGGATCAGACTCTGATTATCAGAAATACTGATTAGATGGAGCAAGTAAGGAAATAAACTTTTAGTAGAATTTTTTTTTCAAGGAGTGTCACTGAAGAAATCCTTACACAATTTTTTCCCTAATATCTAATGATGTTGTCAAGAAGAAGCCTTTACAAAGCTTAATCTGAAAGGCGTGGAAATTTGCTTTCTGTACTAATGGATCTGTCCAGCCATTGGATTAAAATCTAGAGGGAAAATATATGAGGATTATCCTCTGAGTTGAAAGTGCTATGGGGGAATGAGAGGAAAAAGCTATGGCAAGGAAAAAAAAAAAAGAATTGGCAGTTGCAAGAGTTGAAGTATATACCTATTATGTCATAAGACACTGTCTTATGTTAAGCCGTTTATATCTTTTCCCCTGAATCTGTGATACTCTTTCAAACGATAAAAAAAACCTCAGAAAATTAATTTCTGTTTAAAAAAAGCTTTTTTTTTTGTTTATAAAAGAGTTTCATATTAAAAAAGAAAAACTAATGGAAATTGTAATTCGTACACAAATAAAGAGAACAGAACAGGATATTTGAGAGAGCTTCACCTGAAAAATTAATTGTAGCTGATGTTTTTTACCAACACCTCTTTGGACACCTCAGGCTTCATTACATTCAGATTCCAGGGAAAAGAAGTTCCTGGATATTCTAGAAAGCACTTAATGAAAAATAGGGGTATGTTCCAAGAATAAAGGCAGTTTTTTTTTTTTAAAAAAATCAGCATCTCAGTGATCTATGTTTTGGTAGAAAATATATATCTGAGGTCTTCCAGCTCCTTTTGGATCACTGGCATCTCAAATACCTAATCCTTCCAAAAAGGAAGTCTACAAATATGTAGGAAGAGTTTACTGAACTATAGTTGCATATGTATTTCTAAATTAAACAGTAGATCTCTTTAAGCCATTCATCAGCTCCATCCTTGTGAATGTTAATGACAGTTTTGTTCACTCAGTTGGGTTTTTAGTTCTTCTACTAATATTTTTAGAGATGGATTAAACATTTATATGAGATACTGTGCTGGTTTTGGGTGGGGTAGAGCTAGTTTTCTTCACAGTAGCTGATAACTGGCTGTATTTTGAATCTGTGCTGGAGAAATGTTGGTAATTCAGGGATGTTTTCATTACTCTGAGCAGCAATTGCACATTGCTAAGGCCATTTCTGCTTCCCACCTCAGCATCAAGCAGGCTCAGGGAGGGGCACAAGGAGATGGGGGAGAACACAGCCAGGACAGGTGACCTCAGGGATGTCTCCCAGACCATGTTATGCAGACCCATGCTCAGCATGTAAAGCTGGGGGAAAGAAGAAGGAGCAGGAAGACCTCAGATATGAGGTCTTCAGAATGATTTGTGACTCTAAATCACCACTGGACATGAAGGAACTCTGCTCTCCTTGGGGTGGCTGAACACCTGCCTGCCCATGGGAAGTGGGGAGTGAAGTCTTTGCTTTGCTTGTGTGCAGAACTTTTGCTTTCCCTATTAAATTGTCTTTATCCCAACCCATGAGTTGTCCAGCCCTTCCCCTTCTGATTCTCTCCCCCACCCTGCTGGTGGAGTGAGGCTGAGCTGCTGGCTGGGGTTAAACCACCAGAGCCCTTTTGGGCATCCAGTGTGGGACAAAGGGTTCACTGCAATGACACATCTGATTAGAATGTGCTGGATAGAACCCATAGCTGGTTTTGCTGTTCAGCATTTAATGGACAGCTCCTGTGCTTGCCATGGGGCTCCTTTGCCTGACTGTGAGAGTCTGGTGCTCGTTAGGGGCTGATTTTTGCTTTTGCTGGTTGCTGCAGTGCTGTGCTGCTGATCACCCTACTCTGCTGGGACTGGGAATGTTTTGGTGACAGCAATGGGGGCACATGGCCAGTGCTTGCTGTACTGGGTAGGCAGGAACTCCAGTGTGAGCTCCAAATGTGAGTCCTTTAATAGGAATTTTATGTAGTGTTGAGTTAGTGAGCTACACAGAGTACAGGAGATGCCAGCAGTATCGGCTGCAGATTGAGTTAATCAGTTAATTGAGACATGTCTATGTCTGTGCAAACAGGTTCTGATGATGCCCTGAGAAGAGTGAACTGTTGGAGAGATTCAAAGGTCATTTACCTGTGGTGGTGGCCCTTTGAGACAAGTTACAGAGTGTGAGAGAGGAAAAGTGTTTTCTCTCAATTTGTGCTCAATTAGAATAAGTTGAAATATATGGGAAGTATAAAACAATTTACTCTGTATTCTCCAGAGATCAATTAACTAGAAATCTTGAAAACTTTTATTAGAAAGAGGTATAACAAAGATATCTTCTCACACAACTCTTTCCTTTTCTTGTGAATCCTCTGTACCAAAGATTTAACATGTCCATAATTCCTTCACGAATTTAATGATTTGTTTTCATCACACAGAATGTCACCACATCATCCTTTGTTGTTTTTGGCCCACTGTGTGCAGTTATATTTATATAGGTGTACACAGATATGTATGTCTATTACATTTATATATTTATATATTTATACACAAATTACCTCTTTCCTCAGAATACCTCCCACAGTGCATTTTTTATAACTGGATTTATGTGGAGGGAAAAAGAATCACCACTGAATTAAAATACATTCATTTTGACCTATAAGTCTCGGCTACACCTACAGAAATCCTCATATTTGCCTGAAAATATTCTGCTTTCCATGTGTTTAACCTTGTGAATGTCCTTATGGAATGCATGAAAGGATTTGAGAAATATTAAGGTTAAAATTTTACAAAACTCTTATTATAGTTCGTTGCTTCTATTTGAGAATAATTTTTCAAAATATATCAAGCTTTGCAGACAAATAATTCAACACCAGAAATTAGAAAATATTAGAAGATGAATCAGTGGATTTGTACAAAAATATCCAATTATTTTGCTGTTTGTTGTAAGCTAGCACCTTTTTAGTCTAACATAATAAACATTCATAGTTAACAGCTGACTAAGATAATACTAAGAATATACTGTTCCAATTTATCAATTTTTCTTTTTCTTTATCTTTTATTCCATTTTTTTTTCAGGAATAAAATCTCAAAAATGGGAAACATTTTGAAAATTGTTTCCAAAAAAACCCCTGAAATTTCCCTTTAGGCAACTTCTTTATTTCCAATTTTGATGTGCAGCAGAAAAGCTAAGAGAAGAAAATTACTGACAAACCAAGGTCTAGGTAAATAAAGTTCAGAGTTGTAATAATTTACCAAAGCCACCTCCTGCCGTATTGTCAACAAAAAAGAGAAAAGATTGTATCTGAAGACAACTGGGTAAAAAATTCAAAAACTTTTGAAATGGCTTTTGCTCCATTCATTTATTTATTTGCATATTAATTTACAGCAACCTAAGACGTACAGACATGCTTACATAGGATAAAAGAACTTCAGGAAGTCTCTTGTCCAGCCTTGTGCTTATGCCTGAGCAGCCTTGTGGTCAGTTTATGTGGCTCAGAGTTTGATTCAGACAGATTTTGAAAACCTCCAGAGAAGCTGCCTGCAGCATCTCAGGGCAGCTGCTCCAACATTTGATTGTCCTTAGAGGGAGGAAGAAAAATATTCTCCTTATATCTGGTTGGATAAAAATTTTTAAAATTTTATATGGTTTTCCACATTTCAGAACACATTTCTATTTTTCTCTGACTGATCACAAAAGCAATGAACATGCAAGCTGACTCTGTAGTAGAACACTTCTTTTGCCTAGATAAATGTTTAATTGGTTGTTTGTGATTGTACCTGTGTATCTGGCATTCTGCGCTTCGTGTCTTAATTTTTGAGAAAGCACATCTAGAGATGGCCATAAAAATGTATTTTTCTTACTCCACATCAATAAAAACTGAAGTACAGAAGGAAGTGGATAAGTCCTGAGGACACCTTTTCTCGGAGTACAGCTTCAGACCATACAGTATCAGGAGTGCAAAGATACTATAATTTATTTATTTATCCTGAGAAATGGAGTGGAGCAATTAAAAGCTACTCCAGTGTTGGAACTCCTAATTAAGGATGGCAACCTGGGAAAGTTCAAGCAGTTTTTCTCTCAAACAATTTGCTGTTAATAGGAAGGAAAACATTCAGAAGGCTGTTATTTTTGACTGTTATTGCCTGGTTTTGAAGATTTTGAATTTTTCATGAATTTGAAGAATTTTTTTCAGGGAAGCCAGGCAGAGAGGATTGCTGATGCAATAGTTGCAAAGGAGCACTGGGAATGCTGAGCCGTGCTAGATTCCACAGAAGGATGGAACATTCGAGCAATTTGGCATTAATCACAAATGTTCCGTGTGGAAACTGTAAAACTTTCAACCCATCTGAGGAAGCAAAGACAGGGTTTAACATTTGTTTTGGGGAAGGGGACACTAGCAGCTCCTCTCTTGGGTTATTGCAGACATAGAGTTCATATCACTTTGTCCAAGACCAAATGCCAAGGGAAGTCTGTAAGAACGAGACACCCCTGTAGCATTAAACCTAAGAAATTTTTGTCAGCCTCCAAAAATTTTTGACTCTGAGAATTTCTCAGCCAGTATCCTGATTGGAGTTTTTCTTCTTTTTATTTTTTCTAACACCCTATGTTGAGTCCTCAGCATTCAAAACATCAAATGCCAAGGGACATTTCTTCACATATCATGTGAAAACATGGCATCTAGTTTGACTTTTAGTGATCCATGCAAGGATCAGAGGGTCTTCATACTGTGGTTTTCCAAAGGCAGCCTTTAGAACTGGGCCTTGAGTTTGAGAAAATCTCCTTCCAAAAGCCAAATGGGATTGCTCTACTTGAAGTAAACAACACTGCATTTTTTTTGTTACATTTTAATGATGCTTTTTTAGCTTGGGGTGTAGAATGCACATTTATCTTGCTCAAAAGTGCCATGTAACTGATTACTATGCTGCCATGTTTTTGGCTTTAAAGATCAATTTGCTCCACCATCATCTTAGAAATTGGCCAAGAGGCTTTCAATAGGATTTGTATGTGACTTATTTCTATCTGTATCTGATCTTAACAAATTACATATAAATCCTCTGCTTGGAATATATTGTTGTAAAGAGGAGCTGAGGTTAGCCTGACGTGTTTTCTGTTCAGAAGTGTAAATCAAATCAGCTACTCAGCACTAGGAATTTCAGAAATTGACACACTGTCATCTCCGGGGAAATACATTTTCTGGCAGGTTCTCTGACACATGTAAACGTTTTGGCTTAATGCCATTATCTAAATAAAGGCATCTTCTGCTGTATTATCTCCCCCTGTGATATCTAAGAAATCCACAGGCGGCTGGCAAATATCCACACTGGAACTGTGGAGACTTTAGGAGAGGAAAATCATGAGTCCAGAGACCACACCAAAGGGCACCCCAAAGACACTAAGTCCTTATGCTTAGGCAAGTAAGGATATTCAGCAGGAGATTACAATAAACCACATTTTTGAGCAGCTGTCCTTTAAGCAATGACATTGGGATTCCTGTCCGAGGAGGCTGTGGAGGCAGACAGCATTGTCCAAAAATGAATAATAGAAATTTGAAGGATTACCCAGAACATTATTTTACCTCTAGAAACTTTAAGTCTCATATTTGTTGAGCCAGATTTCCCCTTCTGTTTTTTTCCCATATGCCACAACCTTCATCTGTGGGCTCTCTGAGCTGTTCCATGCAATCCTTCATTTTAAAAACAGATTACCTGCAGTCTTGCAGCAAAAAAAAATATTTCTCCTGTTACTAAAGTTCCTTCCTATTCAGTTAGCTCACATAGGATATAGACATATTATTGGCATTTAAGTGAAAAATCTGTTTAATAAAAGTCTTTTCATTCCATGATGCTCAGTGGCTAAGTTAGCCAAATGATTCCAATTAATTTTCCCCTTAATTTGCAATGAAATTCTATAAATAAAGAGCTATGCATATAGACAGAAGGAATATTTCCCACTTTCATTCAAGATGAAGAAGAAAATTATTAAAAATATATGACAAAATTGATGTTAATTTTAGCATGGTTAGACAATTTGTGCTGGCCAAACCACAGCTTTAAAAGAAAGGAATTGCTGAGAACCACTAGCCAGTGGCACAATTGACTTTTGGTGCCTTCAAAAGACCGTGAACACCCCTAACAGTTTTTGGCAGTTCCAAAGGCATTTATCATCATCAGTGTGCAATATTAAATAAGTCTCCTTCAAAATGAATATAAATTCAAGCTGTATTTCCATCTCAGCCTTCTGGTGACATGAAGAAACCACTTGAGTTTCACTCTCATGGTTTATGACATCCCTGGAAGGCTTTGATGGAATTATAGCCTTATTAAGTACAGTTGGGGTACATTATTCCTTAAATAATTGCAACTACAAGTCATTATTCCTCCTAGAAATTAGAACTTGCTGTACTTTCATCAACCATGTAATCTTGAAGTAAGTTGGGGGGAATTTCAACGTGGGAGGACATCTGCTTTTTAATTTCTGTCACTACTATACATTCACAGCTTGGAAGAGTTGTTAACATCTAATATTAACAGCCCTCAAACTTCTTTGTTTGGCTTTAAGGAACACTATTCACAACAATTTATTTGAGTCATCACTAATGTTTACACTGATTTTATTTGAGCAAATAAATTTTTAAACTTTTTTTTAAATTATTTATATTTATATCAGTTTCAGGACTAGTGCATGCCAAGCAAGTTGAATATTTCTGTCATGAGCAAGTCTGACTAGGAGGAAGATGAGTGCATGTACTATTTTCTAGTTAAAAGGAGTGAACCCATCTGGGGAAAAATGCATGGTGTTTATAAGGCATGCTGCTAAGATGGGAATTTTTCCTCTCTATTGATACTTTCAGTCATCACAGCCTTATCAGCTTAGTTAGCTTTGTATATTTTCTTCTTTCAACAGTTTTCACATTGTTTAGGCTTTTAAATAGTGGAAAGTATTATTCAGTGCTGCATACTGAAAAGAAAACATGTTAAAGAAAAGTCTTTAGTGTAGCACATATATCATTAAGCCTGAAGGCTTTTGTTCTCTCTTTTCTTTTTTTTTTTTCTTTTCTTATTTTATATGCAACTTTGAGGACTATGTCAGGTAGGAAGATTTCGTCACCCTGCTCTCTCATAACTTTTCATGCCATAAAAAATATCTAGTTATAACAAAGAAAAAATGAAATTTATCACCACATTGAAAGACTAATATAAAATTTTGTGGGATTATGGAAAAGATGGAGTCCCTCTTTTAAGTGAGTCTTAGAGAAAGAAGAATCCTCGATTACTCAAGGAAGTTTAAAAACATTGATTTGCATCTCCAACAATTGGTTAGAGAGTGTACTATAGAAAAACTTTGAAGGATTATTTAAATTCTAAGTATTTTGAGAGAGGTTGTATTTTTATGAGTGTAGCAATCTTGTTGCATCCACATGAATACTTCTGTCTTAAAATCATATTTGCTATCTTTTATTAATCAATGTTACTATTTCAAATTACTTTGGTAATATATTTTAAATTTAAAATTTTAAGAGATGGGCACAAATCTCTGAAGGATTACAGTAAAAATGATATTATTTATCAAAGAGGAGATCTTAAAAATGTAGCATATTGGTTTAGCTTGGCTAGATTAAATACTATTTAAATTTAAGTGCTTACAAATGATGCAAACAGTGTCAGTGTAGGGGAGGTTGAGTTTGAATTCTTTTTTAAATGAAATAATATTTTAATTCACCTTGAGGGCTTGTTCTTAAATAAATGGTGGCATGAAATGTTATGAAGCAATACAAACAAATGGGCTGCTGTTTAAAATCCATGAATGGTTTGCAGATGTTTCCACACTGGAGATGTTTGGCTCAATAGAAATGATGTGTTGTGCCTGATATTAGAATTATATTGAAAGACAGATAAGTACAGCATAGAAGTTAATGCATTGCTATGGTGAAGTATAACTTTGTCTTTTTCTATTAAGGTAAGACAAATGTGATTAAAAGAATTTTTCTAATATGTAGAACTCAAAAATGTTTTACATCACCAAATACTGGAGTAATGCCATAACCATAACTAATATATAAAATCCAGAGAAAGTAATGATCCATATTAAATTCCATGCGCCAGCTATAAACATCAACAACAGCACAGAAAGTAGACATGTTTTATCAGTTGCATCCTTTAAATTCTAATTATGCACTGCTTAGTATTATGAATGCACATAAATTTGCCTTTCAAAACTTACATGTTTTAGATCTAAAGCCCTCTACAAAAGCATGCTGAAAGTCATGGGGAAGGATGAGAGATAACAGGAAGTATTTAAAAGGAATTTTTCTGGTTATGGTAGATTTTTAATTTTTAAATTAAATGAATATGTTAGAAAAATTAGACATATAAATACCACCAGATTCTCATAGTATATCTTCAATAACAACACACAAATGAATTATATTTGTCCAGGCAGAAAACATCCTGAAGGCAATACTCGCAGGACTGTCATGGTGAGAGCTGTAATGGATAACATTTTTGGGATAGATTACTATGATTTTGTGTTTTCTACAGCTATATTTATCAGTTTAAGTTTAGCCTCTCTCAAATTCCATTGAACTAACTGATAAGGTTGGGTAACATATATTTGCAATTAAAAAAAAAAAAAACAAAAAACCCAACCAATTGAGATTTCCCTTTTTGAAGCTAATTGTGGTAAGTCAGCAAAAGAGGAAGACTAAGGTCACCATGACATGAATGTTACCAGAGATGTCAAGGACCCAAGTCCAAGACCTTTTTTCCATAACTCAACACAAGAAATGAAACTTGGTCTTGGTCTTAAATACACGACCAATCTATGATGTTATTTGCTTTTCAAACTCTTTCTCTTACTCTCCCACGGTACTTTAAGATAATTTAATTAAAGGAATCTTCATTAACAAGTTTTCTCTGCATGCCAGACTCTAAACATGGAATTTTTTGTAAGGTACAGTCTCAGATAAGCATTTCCTTTGCTTGTTGGGTAGCTGTAGTAAGACATCAATTTATTTTTACTGTAGTCTGGCAGAATTTATGAGATTATTGCTAAGTAACTTGCTTAGGGAGGGGATTTAAAGGATGGATGGATGGATGGATGGGTGGATGGATGGGTTTGAGTAACAGCATTCCCCAGGGCTGCCTTGCCAACTTTCCCCGTTATCTAAATGTTCAGCTTTCACTAAAACCTATCTCACTTTGTGATTCTGAAAGACAGGTAAGTTCTATCATTGGCAATCTCCTTCTGCCAGGCACCAGTGTGAAAGCCCTTGCAGGCTTTTTAGCTCCTGCCCATGCTCTTGCAGGCTTTTAACTTCCTTTTGTGCCATTAACAATAAAGAGATTTGCTGGTTTTAATTACCGAGAATTGCATATTTTGGCAATGCAGAGGAAGAGGTCCCATGGTTTTATGTGTTATAGGGTTCCTAAAGAGCTGCAACTTTCCAGGAGTACTTATAGTAGGATTCATACAATTACAGAGAGAAATTACAGCTTTTCAATTTCCAAGTGTCCCTTTCATCATTAAAGTTTCATCAGAGTCCTGTGTTCTCCAACTGAACTCATTTTGCAAAGCAAACACAGAAAACCTCCCAACTTTCAGTCCATGCTGTGGTTTGCTTGCACATGTGGGTAATGCACTGCAAAATTTCTCCCATTGCTTTGTGCTAAGGTGTAAATATGAAAATAATGTATTTAAACATTTCAGTACTGACGTACAGGGTATGAGTTTAACATCCAGCACATTAAAAAAGTGAATTTGAAACATTTGGTGAATCTCAGACATAGTGATGCAATTATACATTTTATTTCTTTTTTAGTTTAGCATATGGTTCCATTATGAACACCGTTAGTAGTTTTCAGCTTTCTTCACTAAATTAAAATAAAATAAAACCCCTTAGAAACTGCATACACAGAGTTGAAATTGCCTCTTGATCAAGGAAAAAACTATATTTTACAATAGTAAGATTCTGAAAGTTTCTCTGGTGATCTGCTGTTTTTGCCCTTGCCTGAATGAGGGTCCTCAACAGAGAAGCTGAACAGAAACCCAGATCTTGTCCACTGTGACCAGGAATGTGCTCAGGCAGACATGAGTTACCCTATTTGAAGCAAGAACTGAAAGAATCTGATTTCCCAGGAAATTTATTTCAAGTGTTTCAGTCTAAGTATGTATTGATATTCTTCAAAATGTGTACTAATGGTTCATTTAGGCTATTATATCATTAATATATATAACTTCGTGGGCCTGCTATAAGATTTTATATGTATAATACGAATATATGTGGGTAAATACAGAAATAACTTTTCACTATTTAGAATTTAGTCTTCAGTTGCCAATTTTGAGCCATGTCTGTATCTATTCAGCAGATTGTGACAATGCTAAAGAAAACTGTAGACTAGAAATTAAAAATATTTGTAAAAACTTAAAACTTTTTAGAGTTTAGGGATTTTTCAAGGTGATGAACTAATGTGAATATCAATATGATGTTAAGGTTTTCATCTAATTATTTTGTCACTCAGTTCTGTTTAGCATTTTACGTTATTAGGTACATCATTGAAATAAGATTCTCAAGAATAACTCTCAACATTTTGTGTCACCATTTGCTTTAGGATGCACGTTAATTATGTACATTTAAGCCACAGAATCCCCCGGATTAGTGAAGCAAAGCATAATTATGAGTTTATAGTGAATACAGGTTCACTTTATATGGGCTTTTTTGTTCTGTGAATATCTACCTCTCATCAGCTTTACAGAAAATTGAGGGTTAAAACCAGTCACAGAAGTCTAGTGGGTTGAATGTAAGCAAAAAAACAAAATAATACTTAAACAGTGGCTACCCACAAAAACTCCTGCCAATTTTTATTTTTAAATTACCTGTTATGTTTGTAAAACCTAATGATTCTGAAAAGAAAGAACAAAAGTGCTAAATCCAAGTTAGCAGGGAAAATATAAAAAATATTATTGATACCATAGCTAAAGAGGGAATAAAATCTGTATAAAAATATCCATATTAATGAATTAATGTGAAGAACTAGCAGAAGAGGAGAAATCTTTATATGGTCCTACACCCCGAAAAGGTGTGGTTCCTTCCAAATCTGTAGATCTTGGCAAATTTTCATTGAAGTGAAACTACTGTAGAAGAGCTGACCCATCTCCTGAAAATCTCTCCACGGTATCTTTTGGTTTTAAAAAACAATACAAGGACTGTTCTATTTATGGCATCACTTTGGTAGCTGACATAATTAAATGAGGTTTGCAGAGAGGAGGGTTTGCTTGTTGGTTGGTGTTTGGTTTTTTTTTTTCCTTGTGAGTTCTAATTCTGACCTACTTCCCACAGGTGTTTGGAATCTGTCATCAAGTTTTGTGCTGAGTTAGCGTTGTTAACTTCAGTGAAAATGTAGCTCCTAAAAGATCTAGAAATCACAGCTGTGCAGTGCTTTGGAAGGGCATCACAGGCCCCCTTGTACATGAATAATGCAAAGACTAGTCCTGTAAGTGGGATTGTTTTCAAAATGCCATAATAATGCATTAATTTCTTTCTTTATTTATGTAAAATAAGGGGGTGAAATAGGGGTTTAAAAAAATTAGAACAATTGGTAATGGGTTAGAAGACTGCACTTTTCAGTAGCCTGTTTATCCCCACAGTTGCAAAATTTCCTGTGCCAAATTAATGCTGAGCTCTTTCTTCTTTTATTAGGCTGAAATTCCTGCATTACAAAGGGAAAGAATCAAACTGAACATTCCACTCGGTATATTTGAGAAAAGACTTGAGATATGATGCAATTTTTTTGAGATTAAAATAGGAAAAAATATGCATTTTACATAATGGGAACAATTAGAATAGTTCCAAAAGAGCATGGCTATTGCCTGGCATAGCATCAAGTTACATATCTCATGTTTTGAGCATCTAAGTCCTATTTTATGGATCCTGTCAGCAGGGAATGTAATGTTAAGCAATATGTTTTAATGGAGTTGCTGTTGTGCTTCTCTAATGGGAGATTATGAAATTATAATTAGTGTAATCCTGCTTGTGTTACATAAAATGACAAAACTGCCATTTACTTCAGTAGGAACTATATTAATTACGCTGTTGTAATTAACCTTCTCCATCCCTCTTTTAAACTTGCTATTCTCAAATAACCGCGTAACACTTCACAGCTGGCAACAGAGACTGGGGAGAGATTAAACCAAATACAAGAAGCAGAGAAAGTTGATATCAGTTAAGAGAGCAACTCTTAACTGATATCAACTCTAGTAGAGGATCCCTAGAAAAGGAAGTTAGAAAACAGGTTAAAATGAAGAGAACATGAAGGGGGTGTATCCCGTTTCTCACAGCCTCTGCAACATCTCTGAGGGATTGTACTGATGAATTGTGCACAAATTGTGTGTCTTGCTGGAGTCAGCAAACAATTTTTGTGAAAAATGTAATGGATGGGGAGTGACACTGCTGAATGATAATAAAAAAGGAATAAAAAGAAGCGAGACACCATTATTGATCAATATGGCAATGTTACTGACCCTGCTGCTAAAGTTAACTTGCTATTCAGAAACTTCTATTCTGAAGACAGTAAAAGCAAAGTTGTAACTTGCTTTCTGAGTACTTTTATAGGGGAAAATGGTTTATGAACTTAACAAAAAGTTAGGAATTCTTACTTCAGTTTTGCTTCCAGTAAAACCAGAGTTTTTTCTTGCAATTTTCAAAAGGAACTGTGTACTGAGGAAAATAGATTAAATGCAAAATATAGTTGGTGTCTGTGAATACTCTGATTTGGTCTTCATCTCACTCACAGGAATATATTTCCTCTGATGTGCCTTCTTTTTCTTTATTTGGATCTCTCCTAAAATTTGATCCATACCTTTAAACGCCCAAAGTCCTGTAGGATCAATAGGATATTGGAAATACAATATCCTGTTAGGATGGAATAGCTGAAGACATATTAAGGAAGAGGGTACATGTAAATCTGTGTGCACTTTCTCTTTTGACAAAGCCCAATTTAAATGAGCATTGAACTGAAGAGTTGCCAAAGCACTGACCTCTCCCACCTCATCACCAGAGAAACCATGAGGTCAAATCACACACTGACAAGAAAATCGAGCATGGCTTTCACCTGAGCATGAGAACACTCATCTGCAAGGAGAGAGAGTCTCAACCCTATGAATATTTATGCATTTTGTACAATTATTGTTGAATATAGAACACGAACATTCATTAGTGCAGGAACTGAAACCCCACTTTTCCTCATCCTGGGTAACTGCACAAGTCATTAGGCTCCAAGGTCACATCCAGCCCTCAGTGAGTTATTTGTTTCACTACACCCTCCTCATTTTGGATGGTATAGTGGAATGAATATTTTACTATACCATCTAAAATGTAACAGCATCTGAAACAGCAAAAGGGAGCCTGCACTATTTTGAATCTAAGATCCTTTAAATTTATTGGGGTTTTTTTTCAGTTTTTTATTTTCAAAAATATTTGACCATATCCATTTTGTGCTTCTAAGTTGATTATTGTAAAATGTATGTGCCTCAATTACCCGTACCTTTTATATTGTTTTTTAATTATCAGCATCATTATTTAAATCTGAAAAGATATCACCCATCCATATCAAACATTTATCTATAAAGTCTGATTATATATTATATCTATATGTGCACAGTATCTAGTCTTGGCAACATGGCTCTGTTAGGACTGTGAATTCATAAAAAGTAAATTAGTTGCCTCAGAAGCTGCATTCTTTCAGAATAAAAAGTGCAGGGCCAAATATACTTGATTATGTAGCTGCAAACTGAATCTTGTCTTTATTCAGAATCTTATTTTCACAAAAAATAGCTGTGACATTATGCATATCACCACTACTTTTCATTAACCTCAGCCTTCTTTGAAATATTTTATTACTGTATTTCAATATGTGAACTGAGGCTACTTCAGGTACCATACTCCATATTTTGGGGAGTTCGATTAACATTTCAGCTTTATTATATTTAAAAGAAGCAGTAATCATGCAATATATCCCTTCTATTTTAGTAACCATGTGTTAACCATAGATTAAATACAGAAATATAGAGTACATTTCTCTTATAACTTTGTCTCTTCCTTTTACAAACAGTTTAGGAATCCCTATTTTTTATTGCTTCATTCAAAAAATCAATTGTCCATATTACTTTTAGACATTGTAATTAGAGGTAAGAAAAAGTTACCACTAAAAGTACATTTGAGAAAATATATACACACTCCTCCATTCATGTATGTTTGTAACAATGCTTCTGTTTAGAAATTAATTTAAAGTAGAATAAAATGAGTGAATAGATTTCAGTTTCCCATCTGCACTCATAAAACTTCATATTAATACTTCTTCTGAGCCATGGTTTGATAAAGGTTACATGGGGATGAAACTTTTTTGATACAGAATAATTTGAGAAACTTCTAACCATGGTTCCTTTTCTCATTTGAAAGTAGCTTAGATAATTTAAAATGCCAAGTGTACATGCACCTTCTCTTTTACTGCTATCTGAAATACAGTGAAAAGTTTTTGTTTCATTATTTCTAACCTAGGAGAACTGGAAATTTTTGTCTTTCATTAAATTAATCTCCCTTTTCTATTATAACCCAAAGGTTTGCTTTTCAGATCTGGCACCTAATATCATTTATTCCAAAACTGATGAGTGTTGTCCAATTACCTATTCTTCCACTTGAACAGTAATTGAGTTCTGCTTAAGAACTCTTATGCATTGTTTGAATAAGCCTGATGGAGCTCTAAAACATTCCTCAAGGACAAGGAGGCCCTGTGTTTGTGAGACTGACTCACAGCTAAAAAGAGAATTCTGAGCTACATTTTATCCAAGTGCTGGAGACAGCCGGAAAGTAAGGATTTGCTTCTCCTTAAACTTATTTTGCATCAGTGGAGTTATTTGTCATGTGACTTATGCATCTAAAGACAATCAGGACCTTTGTGTTTGGGAGAGCAAACTCTTCAGAAATTTACAGGTGAAATCAAATCCCTCCACCCCAAACCCACAGAAAGTGAGGTAGAGCAGGACAGGGTGTGGTCCATTACAATACTTCAAATACTACAACACTACAAATGTGTTGCTCACATTTATTCCTTTCCCTTCCAGCTGGCCAATGTAAACTCTTACAGCCACATATTTTCTTCTTGCCTGTCGATAGCTGCACTGAAAGTTGCAGGACTAAACTGTGTGCAGAAAGCAACCCTGTCCATTTCCTCTGAAAGGGTTATTGACACAATTAATTGCAAGGGTTATTAGGGGTCATAAATATATTGACACAATTAATTGCAAGGGTTATTAGGGGTTATAAATATGTAACAAAATGTTTCAGGTGCCATTTTTCATGAAAGCTGGACATGGCTTTACTTTGCTCTTGGCTCTAAAATCTAAAATAAAGCTAAAACTGCTTTATTGTCCACTGGTCTTTTGACACCAGACACGATGTCCTACAGCACCTGTGCTGTCAGTCAGTCTTACACAGAAATTGTCATCTTTCTTCCACAGTGGATCACTGACCTTTCACTGCATGAAGGGGATTGACATGACAACATACCTTCTGTAATTTCTCACAGTATATACTTTTTTGCTGCTACAGACATATTGACCTTCTAATCACACAGGCTTGACGCTGCTGGCAGTGTTACATGGTCAGTACTTTTGTTTCCTGTTGCCCTTTTTTAAAAACATATTCCTTTCAGGCTTCACACATATATATATATATATATATTTAATCATCCAATTGTTTGATAGGTGGCTGTACATTTCTTAAAATAACATACATAATCATGTTAACATTAATGTTATTAATATTAATATTTATCAATTAATAAAATTGTGATTCTTCCCACCTTCCCCAGACTAGGAGGGGTCTCTGGAGCTGCCCAGGGCTTTATGCTGAAAATTGGAGCTGGTGTTGAGATGATCAGTTTTCAGGAGTGGTTCTTCAGCCAGGCAAAAAGGCAATTTAAAGGCAAGGTGCATGGAAGCAAGAGCAGTGCTCTTTCCACAAAGCTCTCCCCTGCAAATTTTTAATCTGTATCCCACAAAATGTAGCAGAGGAAAAGCGTGTCTCCTGTAACATATAACAGGATGATTAAAAAGGAAAACTTCAGAAAAGCTCTCTATCACTTTGAAATTGTATGGATTTTCAGAGTTCCTATTGTGTTCCTTTTTAAAATCTGCAGACTCTTACCAGAAGTCATTCTGAGAAAGGGAATGAGATAATTTGAGCTGTTTGGAAAGGACATACTATTAAATGGCTCTAGCCATTTGCATTATCCCCTGTAATGTTTGTTGATTTCTTTTAACCTCACACTCAAAATTCACCCAAGAATACTGTGCAAAATGTGAACTAGTTTTATTAATGTGGTGGAAAAACTGACTAGTAATCTAGATCTATTATGAGTTTCTATATTTTATACTACATGATTATTAATCATTATTCATACATGTGGCTCTTTGGGTAGTTAACAGGTATTTGTTACTCCTGTTAATAAACTTTCAGATGGTCACTTCTCTACTAGAATAACCAAATGAGGTATTCAGGTATGTGTATCTCTTCTTCTTAGTCATGAGTGTTCTTAACAGGAGTGGCCCAAATAATTTATTTTAAACAATACATTTCTATGATTCTGAAAATTCCACTTAGATTCTCCTAATGACCTATGTCATCTATACACTGCCTCTTAACAAATGGCTCAGAATTTTTTTGTCAAGATGTCAACAGAGAATCTAAAGAAATTAATTTGAAGCAATACTTCTATTGGCTATGTACAATTGTATAGGTTTGGGGGTGGGAGAGAGTTAAACTTCCTCACAGTAGCCAGCATGGGGCTGTGATTTGTATTTGTATTGATAATGGTTTCTTCTGTATTTGTATTGAAAATATTTCCTTACTGCTGAGCTGGGGCTACACAGAGCCAAGACCTTTTCTGCTTCTCACACCACTGCAGCAGTGAAGGCAAGGAACTGGGAAGAGACCCAGCCAGGAAACCTGACCTGATTTGTCCCAAGGGATGTCCCATATGCCATCATGCTTAGCACACAAGGAAGGAGGAAGGCTGAGATGTTTGCAGTGGTACCTATTGTTCACTTGCCTGAGGAGTTTATTTGTCATCTGAGGCCTTTGAAGCCGTTCATGTTCATGCCAAGTTCTGCTAGAGCAGCAAAGTTTCCGGATGCTGTTGTTCCCATCCAAGCTGCCACATCTCGAAGATAAACAGGAAATGCACGTATGTGTTCTCAGGATCTGTCATATGTGAGATGTAAGCTATGTCCTCTTTTCTGGTGTGTAAACATCCCTTATGAAATATAACACTTTATCAGGTTTTATTCTGTCTGAATGGGTTTTCAGAGAAGCTGGGGAGGGAAGCATCTTCTCTGCATTTTCTCAGTCATCAGCTTTTTCTTTAAAAGCTTTATCCTTATTAGAACTAAAGCTTCTTTATTCCTTCACAGCTCTACAGAGGTTTCTTAACATAAGAGACAGTCCTATTTCCAATTTATTATTGTTCCTCTACTATCTGGTATTGATTTTTCTCTTATTTTAAACTTTTTTTTTTCCATGTAAAGTAATTTTTCAGCATCAGGGGAGCAGTATAGCCAAACATTTTACTGGTGGATAATTCCAAGCATAGCATAAAGCCTTTTTGCTGAACTTGTACGTACCATATTTTTAAAATTCTCCTTTATTTCTTCCACAATCTACTTACTGTGTTATTTCAGTACATCTTTGCTTCCTTTTAAGAGTACTTATTTGACTAATCATGATTTCTTTTTAGTCCTAATTATTATTCTTAGTGAGACCCTGATGGAGGAGTTTTCATAAATAAATTTCAAACTTAAACTAAAATATACTGCTAAATTATTTTGATTTCACAGACTATATTTATGAATCAAGTCTGCAGATTTATAATTTCTCATTTAGAAGCTGCCTTTGGTCATTTCAATCTTCTAGCCAGCTGCTACTGTGGATATCAAATTTTGTTGCCTTTTCTTTCCTCTGCGCTTCTTTCCTTTGTGCTTTCTTTTACTCCCACTTCCTACTTAAAAAAAATAAATTCTTGGATGCATTTAAAAAAATGTTTTTTGTTATTTTATTAGCACCATACCTAGGATTATGAAGGTTTCAGTGTCTACGATTGAATAATGAAAAATACTTGCCTTTGTTCAGTTTCCTTCAGCTGTGGATATTTGCACTATAAGATTATTCTATATCTAACATACTCTGGTCTTACTGTATTGGGTTTTTTTCCCCCTCGTTTTAAAAGATGGAGTCTTTGAGGCATATATGATCTATCCACTTCTAGTTGTCTTTAATAGCATAATTATAGACCTATGATTAATCTAGTTTTGGCACATTAATGAAGTGAACTGCCACATTAGGAAGAGTAGATATCATTGGGCTATGTTCATTGTAGGTATCCTCCTACTAGAAATAATCTCTATGAGTTTTGATTAGTAATTAAAAGATGGTTCAATTCAGAATTATTCATTATTTTTTTGTAACTGTAGAAAAACTATAGTATTTCTTCTAATAAATGTACAGAATGTTCATAAATATAGATAGTATCTCAAAATCTGTTAAATGTATATGCATGTGTGCGCCTGCAACGCTTGAAATAAACAAAATCTGAGTTTTGAATTGCTTGGTTGTTTAGCTCCAACATATTTCTTTATAGATGCAATATACAATTTTCTAAATTTAAAAGTAAGCTTCACAAAGCTCCTCCTTCACCTGTAAAATGCTCTATCATTTGGCTCAAAACCAGTAAAATGCTTTTTCCAGTGCTGGGGTCTCAGAACTACTTTCATTACAGACTACTGAGAGGCAATCCTACAGAATTGTCTATGAAGAGACAGGGTAGAAGCAATTAATTCACTAATAATGGCAGCAGTCAGGGTCTTTTAAAATAGATCCCAAACCACCAGAGGAATAAATGCCGATATCTAATACCCCTTCATCCTACACTCATAAATTTTCTGTAACAAAAAGTAGAGGACTATTGAATTACTCTGTGGGTCAAACCCAGACCAGCAAACTAATGCAAATCTGTCATTAGGCACGTGGCTAGTAGCTCTCAGGACTGGGACATTAAAATAATTTCATTTGGGGTGGTAGGTTTGAATAATTTGTTTCGGTTACAAGATTTTTGTCCTCCAATTCTGTGAATAATCTACTTTCTCCTGTAGTAGGGGCTTGGTGATTTTCCAATTAAATGGGTGTAAGAATCCAAAAGTAAAAAGATTCCTTTTTTGAATACTTCTTCTAAGCTCCACAGTGAAAGTAACATTATTTACAAGTTTAAATTATTATCCAGTGACTAAAAAAACCAAGGCTTTATTATGACCTGTGTATTGCTTGGAAAGGTTAAAACCTTTCAGGCAGAATTGTGCTACAGTGTACAAATCTCTGTTACTACAAAAATGATACATAACAATGTAATTGTACATTGTTACTACACTGCTTGCATGTAAGTTTACAATAGAAATTAATTTCACAGAGCAGAATTTTTTATAAAAGAGCAAAGGAATCTTTTTTTATAGGACTTAAATGATGAGCAATTTATTTTATTGGCATCTTCCAAATCCTTAGATTGGTTTAGGATTCTGTTGATTTATGTGCTAATAACTATTTCTAAATAAAAAAGTTTAAAAAAAAGAAAAGAAAAAAAAGAAAAAAGGTCCTGTGAGATAAAGACTAAAGTGAGAAATGGGGTTTAGGGGCAAATATTATTATCTCAAAGACAAAGGGAGAACTAAGGATTCTTCAGGTGAAAAAATTTCAAAATTAACAAAATCCTCTGGATGGGATGATAAGGAACCACATGATGGATTATTTAGTATCTAGGGAGACAATTAACCACTCTATCCCCCCTAAATGCACATATGAGGGATTGAGACATAAAGGGTAAAAGGGTCTATTACCCTCCCTCACACATCAGCTGTCATTTTGGGCTGCCATGGCATCCATTTACCAAATTTCACTTTAATGAGTGCACAAAGATGAGTAACACAAACAACTGAACTGAGGCCACGGTGCTCTTGGTAAACAACAAGTGTACTGGAATTGGGCAAGGTTTGTTTCTGTTTCTAAATAAATATACAGTGGTGGCTCTGAGTTTGTTGGTTTTGGTTGGGTTTTTTTTTCCCTTTTCAACTCAATCACCATTTCCTCTGCAAAACAGGTGAAGAAACTCTACTTAATGAGTGGGGAAACTGATTGACACTGATAAGTGACTAAACCAGTGCAATACAATGCAAGCCGTGCTGTAGCAAGAGACAACCTCACATGCAACACTCAGAGAGTTGCTTTGTTGGGTTTCAATGCTAAAAGAAATTTTAAAACTATTAGGAAAAAGCAGTCATGGGGGTTTCCATGGCTCTTGCTGCTTCTTTTCCTGTTAGTGACTTTGAAGAGAATTTCAGCACCACACAGCTTCAGTCTTGCTTCTCTGCTCCCAGGGCTGCGTGTGAAGCAGCTGAGCAGACAGGGAAAGGGAGGCGCACTTCTCCCACCACCAGCTCCCCTCTCAGCTGGGGGCCTCCTTACACAACCCTTTTGTGCATCTCAGGAGCTGGATTATGGAAAGGTAAGAGTGATAAAGGGCTGCTTGCTGTTGCAAAATATTGGCCATGAACGTTTGTAAAGACTCAGTTCTGCATTCTAAGGAATTTCAATTCTGAAATGATTGCATTTTCAGTGTGTCCCTCTATTGCTTCAGACCCAGAGCAGATTTATTATTAGAGGTTAAAATAGCTTAGAAGCAGATAGGATTTGCATTATGCCATTGGAACAGATTCCTTGGCCATTCAGTATTGAGAAGCTGAAGCAATGATGCTCCTACCTGTTTTCTGAGCTATGAGCTCCTCTATCCAACGCCTGTTAGAGCTTTTGTACCACCTCCTGCTGCAGTTTGGAATACAATAGCTTCAGCTGAAACAAAATTACTCTGGAAATAAAAAACGAGGCACCAGAGCTGAAATAAAACAGAAGATTTTTATTCCACTGCAGGTGGTATAAAATGTTTAAGCTTGTACAATGTACTTAAATAAGGGCTCATAGAGACTCATTGCTTTCCTTGGTATTATAAAATAAATACATCTTAGAAATACCCAGATACTGAACAAGGACAACCACCAGCTACCTTGAATGGACTGTAAATACCTGTCTAAATAATTCTTCAAATCCAGCTAATATAAAAATACCAATTTCTAGCAGGAGGAAATGCTTACACCTGCTTATATGACATCTACAAGTGTTTGAGAATTTCATTTCTAGTTCTTGGTGTCTCCAGCTGCAAGTTAAAAACAGCCCAGCAAACAAGGACAGGACAAAATGGGGGCATTCAGGCTGTGTGGTGCAGAATAATGAAAGCACTTTAGATACACCTGAGATAATACAACATTAACTGCATTAGTGAAGCATTTTCTCCCATAACATAACCTGCCAATGGTGCTCTGTAACTGACAGAATACAACTTCTTGTCAATTTTATTTTTGCATATAGAGATTTTCTCTAACACTATGTTCTTTTCTTCTTTGTGAATTTATGTATTACATCACAGCTCCCAATGCTCCCTTATGAAAATTCAAACCTTTCACATGCATTTCATCTGTGCTGTTTCACCATGCCTATTCAGAGAGCTCTTCATACATAGTTCTATAACCTGCTTTGAGACAATCAGTGCTCCTCTGGCAGGAGAACACCTGAGATTTGCAGATGTAAATATATGAGGATATCTGACTACTGGAAGGAGCTAAAACAATCCCATAGCTTTGCCTGCCCTGTACCCAGGTTGGCTGAAATGCCAGGAAGCTGTATTATGTCCCATGTATTAAACTTCTGGCTACACTCTAAAGCAATGGCTGAAAACAGTTAATGTAAATCTGCTTGGAATCAGGGACTCAAGATCTCCTGACTTGAAACAAGGAACTGTCTTTGCAGTAAGACTGGGAGAAGTTAAATCTGGGAACAGGCTGAGGGGTGCTACCTCTTCACAATCGCTGAAGATCTGCCCTCAAGCTCCTCAAATACTATGAGTTCTTTGACAGAAATCACTGACAACCAGCTCCTCACATTCCCCCCCTATCATCTTAGGGCTTTGGAAAAGCCTGGCAGATGACTATAAAAATATCAGAATAATTCTTAAAAGCTCTTGTGCCCCTATCACTGATGCTTTACTGTAAAGGCAGCATTGGCAATTCCAGTAAATCACTTAGATAGATAGGAATTATCTGTAATACCCTTCTCATACCTCCTCTTGACCCTTAGGATGTGTATGCCCATTGTATCAAATAAAAAAGAGTGATGCAAAGTCTTATAGAAATATTAGCCAAAATTGGGATGTGCCAATTAGTTCTTCCTGTAGCATGTTTTCAACAAAACTGGTGTGAGGCACGTCCTGAGAAAAGAGCCTAAGATTCTGTGCATCAAGGAAATGCCATTGGGAAAGATCTGCAGCTGTGAGCAGTAATTGGTAAAGTGCTATCATCAAAGCCCACATGGTCACATATGCAGAGGGAGATTCATAGCACATCAAGTGTAAAATGAAAGCTGTGATATAGCAAACATGAAGCCAAAGAAATATTGGTCAATATGCTGAGGCTGCTGGCTGAAGCAGTCCCCAAACTGTGTGTAACTTTGAAAATAACAGGAGAAAACTGGAAACACAACCCCCAAACAGTTGTTCTAGTTAGTGGAAAAAGCTGATGTAGAGAAATATTCCACAGAAATGAGGTGCAGATGCTGGATCATTATCAATGAGTAATATCACAGTGTCAGTGCTCTCACAAGCATGAAAGTGATATACATCATCACTAATCCCTATGGATTTATTATGTCACATGGTCAGTCTACATTCCTCCATCTCCATCAGGCAAAGGCTGTGGACACTAAACAATAAAACTGATGTCCCTCAGTCACAGTGAATGGATGAATGAGGAACACAGATCAGTAGCATCACGGAGTATAACAGTGGATTAGTAGGCTAAGACACATGAAATATGTCCTGGTATAAAATATTAAACTAATTATGAAGAGTGGTTCTGCACAGCCAACACCAGATGCTTTGATTCTGGCTACTAATCTGTTTGAAACACGAGGCTATGTCACATGGAAGTGTGGTCCTGCACACTGGCAAGGTGCCCAGAGACTGAACCTGTGATAGAGTGGTGAGAGTGAGAATTTCTCACTCTTTTTTTTTAATCTTGCTTTAAATGGTAGCCAGATAGTTCCCTCCCTCTTAATTTATTCTGCTACATGTTGAACAAAATTAGGGCGTGTCCCTAAAAGAAAAGAGTTCTTCAGATCTTTGGAAAGGAAATAAAATATCATTGGTACCTGTCCACTGGCACCTCAAGCACCTTTCTCTCCATCAGCAGAGAGGGAGCTAAGATTTGGAACATATTTGGAGAACCCTAAGTGGCTGCAGGTAGGATCCCTTTTTCCTTTGTAGTTCCTTTGCTAAGTTAAGGAATGAGGAATAACTGACCTGAAAAATTCTGCTTCAGTGATACCGAGTGGAGTTTTCCATATTCTGCATATTCTCTTGGTCAGGGAATGAATACTTGGGAATATTTTCATTTAGGAATAAATCAGCACGATGTGACTTTTGGAAACATTGTACTAAACAGAGAGAACAAAAGGATCCAGTTACATGAAAGTTCAAAAGCTTTGATTCATAGTGCTTACTCCTTGGTGATATATCATACCATCTATATTTAAAGTTGCCTGGTCAAACCCAATGAAAGTTGCACAGTTTTGTAGGCAAAAGCCAGAATATCCTTATTAATATCACCTAAATGATTTTAGACACTCAGCTGTCATGATAAGAGCTGAAGACTTCTCAAGTGATTTATTCTTTTCACCTCTTGTTCCAAGACTACACTCTGCAGGAAATCATCCACCACTGCCCATAAATGAAGCAATAGTTTTAACTTCATAGACTCAGGTGAAAGTACAGAGCAATACTGGATCATACTCCATGAAGGCTCATGCTTTGATAAGATCTAGCTTCTAGGATGATTAAAAATTATGCATTGGTATTGGAATGCATCATCTTTTTTTCTTCCTTACCCACTTTCCTTGGATACTTCTCTAACTTTTATACCTTAGTTTTCTTGCCTCTTGGATTATATACAGATAGAACTAAGACAGAAGCCTGAATTTCTGTGATATTTTATCAGATGAAGAGGTGCATTTTAGTGCATTTAATGTCTTGGAATGCCTGGGGTTCTCCCTTTTGCAGGTGACAGAAGGGGGATTACAGATCATGTTTTGATGATTTACTTGAAAAGCAGCTTGGCTTTGTATTTGGGTGAATGTCAACCTTCCTATCTCACCTTGATAGTTCTTTATGCTTGTGTGGCATGCAACCAAAGGAAAAAAAGAATTGGAGAGACTTGACCTATACTTCTGAAAAGTGACTGAACCTAAAAAGAAGACCCTTATGATTCTGTCCTAGAGGATTTCTTGCACTAGCTCACTTCAATCCAATTAAAAAAAAAAAAAAAAAAGAAGACTCTACAGTTTGTTTGAATTAAGCTCATTGTCTGATTAGAAGCTCTGACTAAGCAGTTGTAGGAATACAGTGTGTATTTAAGTGAGAAAGCTTTCTCTGGTTGATTAATCAAGGGAAAGTTTCATGGTTCAACTACTCCATGCTGGTTTTGCTGTGATTTGCAAAGAGAGGAGATCACAGAGGGGTTGTGGTTTTTTTGTTCTAAAAAACATGCCCACTACATTGCATTGCAATTTCATTTATTTTTTATTTGACCACCATTCATCACCATTTACTCTCAGGTCACACCATGACAAGAGTTGCGATTCAAACAGCACATTTCCTGTTACATTTGCTATGATGCATTAATGAGGTCTGTCTTTCTTTTGGGGAACTGCAACTGTATGGGATCTTTCCTATTTTATCTATCATCACTTTGGTTTGATTTTAAAGCATGAAGGGTAATAAAATTTTCAGAGTAAATTCACTGATGTAGGCTACTAGTCTCCATTTTTCATTCCCTCATTTTAATTTCATTACCCTCCAAATTTTTCTCCAGTGCCCTTACTATAACTGTGTGATAGTCTCAACCATTTCTCTTCATATTCCCCAAACTACAAGTAAAGCTTCCCTGCATTGTTTCACTTCCACACATTTTATTTTTCTTCTCTTTGAATGCTGTTTCTTATTGCCAGCCATAACATATAAGATGTGTAATCCCTTTAAAACTACTTTATTTTACACAACTTCTCTGGTGATCTGAGTGGCCTGGTAGTTGCCAGGTTTTTCCAGGTTTAGGTTGCACTTTGCCCTGCAGGAGGGAAGGGACTGCAGGGTTTTTTGGGAGAGCAGGAGATCTGTGTATGTCTGAGGTGGAAAGGACAAGGCAGCAGGCCAGGTGAGTTGTTTTGGAGGAGCAGATTGTTGACTTATTTCTTGTACCCAGGTAAGATGACCCTGACAAAAGTCAATGATCACATCCAGCTTTTATTCCTCAGAATCCCATCCCAGCCAGTGCTCAGGGTAGAGCTGTTCTATGGGTTAATCAGGGTGAGAAGGCCATTATACATCCTGGGACCTGTGTTGATCTGTTACTGGGGAATTTTGAATAAATCAAGGAATTGCAGTAAAGTGAAGGAAGGTCTGACAATGAAAGCAGCTGGATCTTTTTGAGAAACTGGAATTTATTCCTATCTATGACATGGAATGTTATTTTATGTTATCACATAACTTTGACCTGACTTTTCTCGCTTGTAAACAAGATTCTTAATTTCCCCGACGTCTTATGTGCAAAAGTGTCATAATTTAGGAACTATATTCTCCAGTTAAGTATTCCCACTAAAACCATGAGCCACTCACCCCTGCTGGACTGAGATGAGAACAGTTTACGGGAAACAACAGAGAGATAAGAAAAAAAAAAACAAACCATGGACAGCAACCCTAGTAACAAAGGTGTACAAAATTATTCACATTCTAAAGTGCTCACCATGGAGCCCATGACCCAACTGCAGCCTCTCCAACAGCAAGAGAGACCTTCCTCAGGAAAGATTCCCCTCCTCACACCCCTGGCACTGGTGTGAGATGGTATAGAACAACCTCCAGGTCCTGCCTGGCCTGGGACAAGCATTTATAAATCAGAACTAGAACTGTAGTCAATAAATCCATAAACATAAAAAGTGCTATCTAACATTAGGGATGCTGAAAAATCAGTTTCTAACCACCTCTCAAACTTCATATGTAAAATCACTTGATGCTTTTGACCTTAAACTCCCTGAGATGCAGAAACCCTCTTTAAAATGTATATAATAATGAATACATTCCCATCATTTTAGAGGGGTGAGAGGTTGGGGAAATAAATTGGTATTTGGGAAGCCATCACGTAGTAGAAATGTGTGAATTAAGTTTCTGTTTATAGAACAGCGTTTTAAGAGTGTGCCACTAATAATAGCTGGAACTACACATAAAAAATGAAGAGGAATAAAAAATGGAGAAGCTTTTCATAAATGATTTCCATCCAAGCTGTGCATTGCACGAGGAGTTAGGGGATTCATTAACTTTTCATGCTTGTGATCTTATGTCTAAAGAGTACCATAAGCAGGAGGACTGAATTTCAATGGCTCACATGTGGTCTTCAAATAATTTGCAGCGTAAGCTGATAATGTTTTTGACACTGTTTTAGGGGTATGCACATGTGCATTTATGCCCATGCATATGTATTGACAGATGCAGTTACAAATAATATTCACCCATCAATTATTACTTTTTTGGCCCCTAAGACACTGTTACATGTTTCAGAGATATCTTGATATTTTCAAGCTTTGGCTTTTACTGCATTTGGATCTTTCTTCCTATTCAGTTTTGGTTTTAATCACATAGTTGATAGTAGAGTTTCATCTGTAATGTAATTTATATCAATTGTGCAAAATTGTTGTCAAATGACCTTGCTAATATGGCAAATTACATATAAGAGAGGGTATTTAAATGAGATCTAAATGTTTAAATAGCTTAAAATCTTAGGATTAATAACATTCAAAATGTTGACTGTGCTACTTGAGACTTATAACCTTTCTCAAATGGATCCTTAGTTAATTATCTCTAAACCCAGCCTTTTAAAACATTATTCTGTGTCTAGAGATTGATATTTAACTTTTTTCTATTAATCATATTTAGTTTTAAGATTTGGAAAGGTAGTCCTCTAAGGTTCAGCTGACATTTAGACAATTATGTTGAGACATAGCATTGATGTATTTTGGTTGCTTAACCCTTCTTGTCAGCAGTTTTGTATTTTATGCAGACCTTGCTGGTGTGACACTGGCATTTATAGAAGAGTGAATTTATTTTAATAAAATAATTCCTGTCCTTGTAGTTATAACAGTTATGACTATTATCTGAAAACAAAGCAGTATGAAGCTGTAATCAATCTAAAGGAAACAGTTTCACATGCAGAGATATTCATATCCCTGGTGAAAACTGATGCTGATATGTATTAAACTCTAGGCCTTTTATTACAAAACCATTATATGTACCTCCCAATTTAAAAAAAGGGGGGGAAAATCCAACCAAAAGAAAACCAAAAAAATCCAACCCAATCCTAAAATCAAAACCTTATTTTTCAGTGGTTAAAACTTGATAGGTTTATGAAAACTATATAGGTTATTCCATGACACTGTCTGTTGAAGGCTATAGGGAAAAAATCTTCATGAAATGGATTAAGGAAACTGGGGGTATTTAAGCTATCGCAAGTTTTCTGTCATTCTGTTGTTTATTGCTTCTAGAATTGAAGAGCTCTTATTCTGTCTGCATCCTAACTCACTGTTTCTTAAAGGAATATTTTTTAGGGGTTGCAGGAAGATAATGTCAAATTATATGACCAAAAATATGGTACCTGGATTTTGGTGTCTCTAATCAAGCTGGTGTTTGGTAAGGCTGGAATGTTGAGTGCTGTCAATGTGTCACTGCCATTTAAACAGCAATCCATGTCCCTTCTCTATTTCTAGGCAGTAGAAGAAATATTTCATGGAGGTGTCATGCACTGGAACTAAACTGGCATCATATAAAGTAGAAATAGTAAAATGAAAGTTGTCAATAAATTGGTGATGGACAGAGGGAGAGTGAATTGCTTGCTTGGTGTAAACACTGATTTCAGTTCATCAATTCTACTTTTTTTTTTTTAGAGAGGTCAGAAATGGACTGAAAAATGCTTGTTTACATTTAAAACTGTCCTAAGATTAATTAACATTTTAATGCCTCTGAAGTTTTGAAAATAATAATCAGTACATAACATACAGAACATGTTAATTATCTTTCTAAGATTACTCACTTTTCCCCACATAGTCCTCTGAATTTGTGAATGGTGGCATCTGAAGGTCATTTATGAACAATTCATATGACAATTCAGAGCTAATAAACAGCCTCGTGTACTATGAATTACCACCTGCTCCCTTTTTGCAAGAAAGCATCTTTCAATATCCATGTCACAATACTGTTTATCACATTTCAGATTGATGTCTACTTTGTGCAGGAGAACCTTAACAACAGGGTTTGAGAATTAGTATCTTGTTTGTGCTCTACTCTCAGAAGCTTTTTCCTCAATGCTCCTGATGTCTAATTTGGTTTTTTTTCATAAATATTTCTGTAAGTTCCATCACCAGGTACTGTCTTTGTCTAGGAAAGATGGCAGAACAATCTGTTTCAGTGGTAGTTATCCTGGCTTTGGTGGGATAGAAGTTATTTTCTCCAGGGTAGCTGGTGCAGCGCTGAGTTTTGGATTTAATATCAGAACAATGTTGGAAACCCACAGATATTTTTGTGCTGAACAGTGTTTGCCCTCAGTCAAGGACTGTTCAGTGTCTCATGCTCTGCCTGTGAGGAGGGGCACAAGAACTTGGGAGGGAGCATGGCCAGGACAGCTGGCCTGAACTGGCCAAAGGAATATTCCATAAAATATCATGTCCAGTTTGAAAACTGGATGGAGTTGGCTGGAAGGGGTGATTGCCCAGGGATGTAGCATCAGTCATTGGGTGGTGAAGAGGTTGTATTGAGCATCACTCGTTTCTGGAGTGTTATCTCTCATTTCCTTTCATTACTATTATTATTTTTATACTTCATTGTGTTTCCATTTTTAAACAGTTCTTATCTTCATGCAAAAGATTTGCTTCTTTTCCTTCAGTTCTCCCCCCAGCTGGCAGGCTGAGGGGGTTGTTTGAACAAGTGGCCATGTGGGGCTCAGCTGATGGCTGAGGTTAACCCATGACAGGTAGGAAGGACCAAATGAAATCCTGTCCTCCTCCTAGAGGACTTGTGGGAGTGCACAGGTTGATAGAATGCTCAGTAGGCCCAGAGGGAAGCCCTACAATGCCTCAAACAGAGTGAAATGTGGGGATAAAGAGTGGCTGCACAGGCACAGGTGGTTGTTTGTTTCCCACAGCTGGTGGGAAGCCTGAGCTGGGCTGAGCAGGACATGCTCAGCTCAGTGGTAGCCTCATCTTCCACTCAACCTGGCATCTTCCACTCCAAACAGAAGAACATTCTTTATATTGCCAGTTCTTTTCCCTGCCAGTGCCCAGCACAGCAACCAGACTGAACTGTGCCTGTCCTCTCCTCCGGCACCTCTTCTCCAGGATGTCAAGAGAGAAGATAAAGTGAGAGGGAGGGTGGGTGTGTGGAGGGAGGCTGCTCCATGGGTGGGACTGCTGCCCACATGGAGAGAACACACGTGTGTGTGCAGGCTGCAGCCTCCCACCAGGATAGGAGGGGAGGGGGCATGCTGAAATCTCTATTCAGTTCCTACAGGCACTGCTCCCAGGCTCCCTATTTTAGGGGAAATATTTAGAAAAACTGATGCTTCTGTGACTCCAGGTCTGATGTGAGGTGGGATTCAGAGTTGTGAGAGCACGCCAGGTTGTGTTCCGGGCACCAGAGAAGAGCCTGGCCTTTTGTTTTTGTTGCTCACACAATTCAGTAGTTGGTATGTACTGCGCTGTATATATCGTGTTGATATATACTTTTGAAAATAGTAAATTCCTGATTTATGCAACAACTAGGCAAACCATAAAGGATGTAGAAAGCTGAAATATAGAATAGGTGCCAGGATTACTCATCCTCCTCCTACTCTCTGTTGGTAATACTTTCCCTTAAAAGTAGAAGGCAGTGGTAAATTTTAATGACTTTTTCCTTCCAAGTTTCTATTTTTGGATTTATAGGTAGAAGGGGCTAGCAAATATTTTTAAGTTTTAGTGCTCACAGCAAGTTCCAAATGAACAGTCCTTGAGAATAAAACCTCTAGGTCTGGCAAGACACAGGAAAGGCAGAATGTGCATAAGCTTCAGGCCTCTGTGATGCTTCAGAGCTGGAAGTGTTCCCGTTGTGTGACCTTTCAGCTGAGACTACCTGTAAAAGTATCAATTAATGCTAACAGTTTTATGGTGTGGGTTCTTGCACTTTGAGAACTATGCTAAGACCATTTATTAACCTTATCTAATGTTCAGAATAGTCAAATGAACTGGTTTTTGTTGCTTTTAGTGCTCACTAATCCCCTCAATCACTCAGTCCTTTAGCATCAAAAATGACCTTTTTTCCTACACATGGAGAATTAATTCTTGTGACATATTAATGTATTTTTTATTCATCATATTCAAATAATATGTAAAAAATTGATAGATGGTCATGTTTGTGAGATTCTATATTTCCAAATTTCCAGACTGTTCGATTCTACCTTTCTGTATCACTCTGAAGTGCATGAGGCATGTACTTTGTTTGCACATGGTGAAATGCAAAGAAGATTGGCTGCAGCTTCTCAAACAATTCCATCTGAGCTTGTTTTAAGTAAATGATTGTTATTTTAATGGAAATTTGGTGTGGAAAAAAAAAATTCTGCTTTCACCTGAGTTGAGCAGATATTTTGTGAGAAAAGATTTCTATCAAAATCTGATTTTTTTTTTAAGTTTTACTTTGAATTCCTTGTATGAGTTTTCAGATGACCTTTACTGAGAATGGTTGTTGCTTTTATTTTCATTTCCTTCAACCTTTTGTGCTATGCAAACCAAATTTATAGGTAGTGACCCACCTGCCCAGTCAGCATTAGAAATTCCTCGTGGGACATGCTGTAGATTCATGTAGGGAAAACCTATTACTGCTAGCAAGGACTGGTGCTCAAAGATAAAACAAGTCTACAAGTGTGACAAACTATGAGGGGGAAAGCATGGATAGCCACGGTGAAAACGTAGTGTTACAAGCTCAGATTAATAGCTTTGAATAATTTAAATGTATAGGGTTTGTTCATGTGTCTGACCTTGTTGTGATTAATGCTCAGGTCTAGAACTACAAATAATATTCCCCTCTGCTCTGCAGGAGGTTTCTTCAGCTTCAGTTTTGGACAGCTTCAGTTTTGGAGGGCATGTGCTAACCACTGCATAATTTCTAAGGGGGTGTTGCTTGATCTAGTGACTTGGTCACACTTGTGGCATTGAGGTCCATCTGCTATTCAGGGAGCATAGGGAAAGAGGCAGGAGGCCAGATGTCACATATTAAAGACCTTGTCTCACTGTGGATGGCAGCTCTGGAGTGCAGTGCTCAGCACACTCCTTGCATCACTAAAAGGGTAAGAGGAACACAGTGTGATCTTCCTGTAGCTCATATTGCATCATCTTGACTTTTGGGAGGATGCTGAGCAGGTCAAGATGCTAGCAGCTTTCCTTTTCTTTTTTTCTTTTTTTTTTTTAATTTCAAAATGATAAAGGAAACAGTGAAAGTTACCAATTATCTAATTATTCCTACTGTTTAACAAGTACCTGAATCAGTTTCTGAGTCCTTGGAGATGATATACACCTTTGTAAGTACACAATTTGAATACAGGCAAGAACTGCTTCCAGATTTGCTAGAAATAAAACAAATTTCCTCTAGATTTCAGGTTCTGGGTTCCATATAATTTGTAATAATTAACCTTACAACCATAACATGTTAAGTAAGGGTGCATTGAGAACTGAGCAACTTTTTCACAGTGCCCAAGTTCTTGCACAATCTGTCATAAACTTGTGACATGCTCAGATAAACATACCAAAAAACCCACCACCCCCAAACAAAAACAACCCTCCCTTATCCTGGATCAACAGCTCACAAGAACAGATGTCTTTCCAGTTAAATTTTTCATACTGTTTTGCCATAGCCAGAAACTGTCTCTGCTTTCTTTAGTGGTTTATTTTTCTCCTGAGTCTGAGCTACCCCATCAGAAAGGTGAATATCCATTTTCTAAATCCCGTGAGCCAAAAACATGCTGTGCACATTTATGCTTCGTGCTCCAGCCATAAGGATTTCCCAAAGGCAAGTCGAATGGTGGGAAAAATTAGAAAAGAGAATGGACAGCAGTTTTCTTACCTAAGTTACAGCCTGTTGGATGTCTCACAGTCAGAAGCTTGGCACTACTGCGATGTATTGCAAACAGCTGGATTTTAATTTTTTTTATTTTGGAAATTACCTTCATAATTAATTTTCCATCCTAAACTCATTTTGTTTAATCATTAAGGGTCAGGTTCATTATTCAATTATCCAGACTGCTACAGCAAAAATTTGAGGCAACTATCCAAAGCTTTAGGTAGTAATATAGTATTTTTAAATACTATAAATCTATGAAAATACTGTTTGGTCATGGCAGAAAAATACTATTGAAGTCTTAAAGACAGCTCCTCCTATAAATAGTTAAAATTAAAAAAAAAAAAATCTACATCCAAAAATCCAGCAGTCATATGTGATTAATTTTATAGCACTTATTCAAATTAGGTCTCCTAGCTATCCAAGCATTTTAGTGTAAGAGCTGAGGCTTTAATAAAAGAATATAATTTATCTGACTTGCACTTTCCAATTTTCAAACTAAGAACTCTATGCCAAAGTAAACTAACTGTGCCTGTCCTTTGGTAACTGCCCATATATTGTTTGTACCATCACACATATAAAGTTTTTTGAATAGCTGATGTCCCTTCTCCATTCTTTGAATATTTTTGGTCAAATAATTATTCTATTTTCTTTAGGAATGAGGGAAGGAGTAGAGAAAAGAGATTCAAGTTGCCAACCCTTTAGCTACTTTTGCTGCCACTCATATATTTTATATATATTTAACATAATTTAATACTTTTTTGGTTGGTTGTTTTTTTTTGTTTTTGTTTTTGTTTTTTTTCGGTTTTTTTTTTTTTTTTTTGTTTAATACTGCTGACCTATACTGAGATTTTTAGTGTTTTATGCCAGCATGGTCCTTTCTTAAAATGATAGCAGGCTGGTAAGAGATTTTGATCATTTTGCCTATTTATAAATAGCTATTTCCCCTTCTTTTAGAATTGCAAATACTTTATTTGGATTCCATGCTTTTGGGAAAGTTTCAAATTAGAAATAAATGGCAAAAATGCTCTCTGTATAATTACCCAACCTTATTATAATTGCAAAACACAAAATAAGTGCAAGTTATTTAAAACCCTTGCTAGTTATAAACTATAGAATGTGAAGTTAATCTGAAATTAAATGGAAAACTATGTGAGCTCTAGTAAAATGCTGTTCTGTGTATTTTATGTGAAATGCATTTCTATTAGGAAAACCAGACTGCCCTTTACTCGTCTAGTGCTTATAGGAAATGTGATTCCACACTGTGGAATTATCTGTGAACACACTGTGAGGGGTTATCTCTCCCTCTGCTTTGGTTGTTCTCATAGCAATAATATCATACACCATTGGCACTAGAACAAATTCCTTATTTGAAAAAAAAAAAAAGAAAAATTCTGAAGTTCTACATGCCTGAACTCTGTTGACATTGGTGGAAATACCAAGATGTAAATTTAGCTTGGGTGATATGTAGAAGAAACATTAATTATCAGGAAACCAAGAGAAAAATGTCTTTATCATCGTTATTTTTTTCCAAGATGTTTAACAAATTAACACAGGGTGCCTTCTGCAACCATTACTGCAAAGTACCAGATTTATGTCTATTATGGATGAGTCAACAATAGAAATAAATTGGTAATGGATTATGCTTCAGTTCTGTTTGTCATAATCTTTTAACCTTACTCAAGAATACTTGCACTCAGAATGGCTGTTCTTCATTTTAATGTGATTTAATCAAAAAAGTAAATTGTGGTGAAATGCAGAGAGCAAGATAGTCATATTTGGGTGATCACACATAGCTCATTTGCATTTTGTAGTTATGCTACTTCAGTGCTACTCTTAGAAATTTTTCTGTGTGATTATGGAAATAAAAAAACCCTCAGTCATTTATTCTTGAGCATTTCCATTGCTGTTAACAGTAATTAATCATTTAGTGTCTTTAGATGTCACTAAGCATCTGTATTTGGCAAGTCTTCTGTTTAACCATTCTATAAAACATATAATTCATCCACCACTTCAGCTACTGTTGACTTCCTAATTAAGCCACTCAAAATAATAATTTTCATTTGTCTCTTTCTCTAAAATTCTGCTGGTAGACTTCTTGGTCAAAACAAAGGTTTAGCCTTGAAAATAGAAAAGGCTACACTGCTTTATATAGTTTTTTCCTTGAATCCATCCTCTAGGAACACTCACCTTCAGATAAAGGTAGATGTTCATATTTCTTAATATCACACTAGATGAGTTTCATCCAATTTTGTTCATTAAAATTTTCCCCAAAATAGTCCTTATGGAAAATGATGATTCGTCAAAAGTAAAAAAATTCTAAAAAACATACACATTTTGGCAGAGTTTTTATTAATATATTTTTTAACATACCTAAGGCCAAACCATTCAATTTGAACTTTTTCAGAATGGATTTCTTTTTTTCCTTGAAGAACAACTTGTTTATAATTATTTTCATTCTGCAATACTTTTAAAATGCTCTACTAATATCTGTGAAGTCTGTATCACAATAAAATTCTACTGTTTATTTTTTTTTTTGAAAAGTATAATATCAGAATTAAGCACAGAACTAATCTTTTTCTCAATTTTTAAATAATATGTTTTTAATTTTATTTTTCATGTGAGTGGGTAGTAAACATTCCAAAGTCCAACATTTGTCCAACAGATAATTGGATTCCAAGACAGTGTGGTAAAATTTACTTTTATGAAGATAGAGCAATTCCAAATTGGAGGATTCTGCCTGCAAAATTGATGGTATCTGTGAAGGGCAAGCATTTTGCCATTTGTGGAAAGCAGTTGTCCAGGTCATGGTTCAACAGGGCAAAGCAAAAGTGCAAGCCAGTGGGAGTAAAAGGATATTGGAGATCAGGAAAAATACTGTCCTAAGCATATTGAGTAATTTTCTAACAAGAATCTCCCCACACGTAAACATTTCAGTGAGGGACATGGCTTGTTTTATGTAGAGCTGAGCACTTGTTTGCTAAATGCCACTTGATTGCTAAATGCTGTGGACAAATTAGTAGCATGCTTGAGAGAAGAAAATAATTAGGATTCCCATTGCTGTGTTCATGGAGGTCTTAAAGTGAAGCATCTGAGTCCTCATAATCATAGCACACTTTTCTGCACTCATTTTCTGCTTTGGCATCTTCTTGTATCCCAGTGTTCCATGCAATCATCTACACTTCCAGCTCATTCTTTTGAGGGATACAGCTTCTTCTTTTTCATCTCTAATTTCCATGTGAGTTAAGAGAACTTAGCATCTGTCAGGATGAAGACATGACAATTTTCCTGCTTTTTATGCAGATGACAAATGCTGATATCCAGTGGGGTAATTCTGTGTGGTTCTTTCACTGGATGCTGGGATGGAGCCCTGTGGGATCCCCTTAATTTGGAGGTGAGATACTGACTAAGAGAGATTACATCTTCTGGAAGATTTTGGTTGCTAAGTTATTTTAAGCATAAAAGTTCCTTCTCCTTTTCCAGTAGGAAAAGCGCATAATGTCTAATTAGGCCCTCAGGGATCAATTTTCAAAACAGTGTGCAGGAAGTGTGAGCACAAATCTTATTTGTTAATGGGCTTTGTGAACATACCTCCTGTGATTTTTCAAAATTTAGAATGACAAAACAGCAACCTCATTGGAGAAGCAGGTTTAAATGTATAGCATATGATGACTTTTTCTTGGGGGCATTAGGCAGATGACATACATTAAGGACACAGAGTGTTTTTGTGGTCATTATGCTTTAGTTCATCAAACTTTTAAACAGAACAAAAAAATAAAATAATCTCTGCAGGCCTGTTGATGAAATCAATCCCACAGTTCTTACCTAACTCCTCTTTGCTTAAAGGAGGAAAAACAACAAAACACTAGTTCCTAATTTTGGTGAGGAAAAAAAAATTAAAAAATAAACCTGCTGATCCAAGCCAGGTGCCACTGGTGTTCTTGGCCACCTGGGCACCCTCTGGCTCTTGTTCAGCTGCTGTCCACAGCACCCCAGGCTTTTTTCCACTGGGCAGCTTTCCAGGCAGTCTGGAACACTGAATGGTGTTGCTGTCACTCAGGTGCAGGACCTGCCCCTTTCACCTTGTTGAACCTCATACAGTTCACCTTGATCCATCAATCCAGCCCGTCCACATCCCTCTGAAGAGCCTTCCCACTCTCCAGCAGATCAGCACTCCCATCCTACCTGGTGTTATCTGCAAACTGATTGATAAAGACATTGAGCACGACTGACCCCTAAACTGAGCCCTGGGAGCAACACTTATGTCCAGCAGCCAGTTGGATGTAACCTCATTTTCCACAACTCTGCCCTGGCCATGCAGACGGTGTTTTGGACAGGGAGCAGTGCACTTATCCAAGTCATAAAAAGCCAAATTCTCCAGAGAATGTTGTGGAAATGGTGTCAAAGGCTTCACTGAAGCACAGAGAGGGGACATCCACAGCCTTTCTGCCATCTACTAAGTGGGTCACCTTGTTGGTCCTACCCTGCATAGGAGACACTGCCTGTATTTTTTGGTCTGTATCTGACCACCCCACAAAACATCTTTCCAAGATAATGATTATTTCCTTTTCTAACAATTAAAACCAGAATTTGTCTTCTTCTCCCTTGAGTCAGTACTACTTCTAAATTTCTGAAAGTTAGCTGCCAAATCTACTACATTATTCAGACTTTCCACCACTGAGAGTTTTTTGCCCTCCTGCTGCTCCCCTGTGCACATTCTAGTTCTCTCACACTTATCTCTGACAGTTTATCTGCTTTCTATCTTGCCTAAGGTGCCTAAATCTCCTCTACTACCATTCCCTGAAGTTTTTTCTGCCTGACCCTGTGTGTCAGAAGGACCCTTCAGCAAAATTTTTTTTCCTACCACCTTGCCACCTGCCAGAGCTGAGCTGGGTTTTGTACTGTGCTTATAAAGAACTAATTGATTAGTATTAATGCAGTATAGCCAGGTTTTTAAGGACTTTTGCTAGCCTTGAAGAATTTCTTACTGTGTATTCTAAAGATATCATAATTTCCTAAAGTGACAATCGAGCTTCCTGTACCTCTTTGAAGCACCCTTTAGAGTGATTCTTCAAGTTCCTACTTTGTCTTAAAATCATAAGTGCCTTAGGAAATGCTGATAAGTGCACTCAGGCACTTGCCTAAAGGCACCAATGTGTAAATGCTGTGACCCTGTGTGACAAGAACAGCTGCAGGGAGTGGCTTCTGAGCTGTTGCTATCACTGAAACCTCACTATTTGTCAAAGGAATAAATTCAATAAAATGAGCATTAGGACATAAGAAATGCTGTTGAGGCCAGGAATTTTGACAGTATGAACAGCTGAAAGTCAGGTTTGAATTTATCTTCCTAAATTAGATTTGTTTATTATAGGCACATTGTAAGTTTGGCCTCATGTTTATGCATTGCTGAAGTTTGGGACAAATGTGATGCAGAAGAATTAATTTGTAATGTACTGTAGTGAATGCAACACCTTGGTGCTGGAGTGTATTGATTATTTTGCCTTTCTAGGAAAACATCTTTGATCAATTAATTACCTTACTTAGATATTACTACATAAATTACAATTATATTTGAATGAAACCTGGTACTTATCATAGATGAAAACTGATTTTTTTCTCATGACCTTAGACAATTTCCAGAAATAGTACTAGTGCATTTCTCCCATTAGAGGCTTGTATAATATTTAAAACCAACAATAAATTCAAGAAAATATTAATATAAAGAAGTGAAAATTAGATGAAAACCTTTCCTGTGTCAATGCCTCAGACAACTTATTGTGGATTCTGAATTTCAATCTTCCTTCTGCAATTACATTTACCAGAAATAAAATTATTACTTAGTTGATAAACTGGAGAGTGTGCTTGGAAAGAAATCTTAAATTTTATATTTTTGGAAGTAGGGGCAATTTTGGGACTTGTATGTAAAAGTTTCTGGATCTTTCAGAATTTTTTTAACTATTCTTATGCAACCAGTATATTTTTCTTTCAGTATATTTGTTAATAGTTATATTCAACACTAAAAAAAATGTGTGGTTCTTAAAGAACCACTTACTTTTAGAGAACAGTATATATAAAGAAAAGGAAGAGTGGAGTAGAGATTACTATCTGATCTTTCTGGGAAATAAACTTCTAAAAATATCCCCCTCTAATTTTCTTTTAAAGCAGCCTCAAGGAAGAAAGTGTATATTGCATTTGTCATAACACAAGATGTCTAAGGCATAGCTTGTACTCAAGCTGTGCAAAATGTGAGGTGGATCACCTGAGTCACTGCTCTTCTAAAGTTTAAGCTCTGTCTCTAAAGATAATATTAGGATATTTTAAATTACAAAACATAATCAATGCACAAACCTTGTTAGTAAGTAAGTAAGTTAGTAAGTTTGTTGTTATTTCTCTGTGTAAAATCCTGTAAATATGTCATTATGTATATGATAGGATAACTTTCTGGCTGTTTTAATGCAGTGGTCAAAACCTTACCATCCTGAAGAAATTTTTTTTTTCAATAAGTAGTGAGTGCAACTGGAATTTGGGCCATTAGGGCTTATTGATTCTGCTCTTTCGTATGTCAACTTCTGTTAGCATATCCCAAGGCACACAGTTCTGGTATCATCAACATCAGAGGAAAGACTAGAAGAAAGTTGTCTTCCCAAAATATGCTGTCTCATTCTCCACTTATTTGATTTTGAGCAGGAGTGTCTGCTCCTCAGATTATTTTTGCCTCCTGGAGGCCACCTTGAAGGAAATACAGCAAAAGCACAAAGGTGTTTTTCAGAGGAAGAAGTTCCATCTTCATTTGTGTAGTCTGTAAGTAAAGGTGGAAGTGATATGGGGCTGCATGACTTAGGCCAAATGTGCTGAGATCAAAACTTAACTTTTTCTGGTTCATGTCTAAAGCTAGTCATGGTATAAAAGGATTAGTCCATTTTCTAAAAGTTTATCTGCAAGAGGGCAATTTTTTCTTGATGCAGTAGAGCAGCTGCCATATTGGTTGCCAGAGGGGTGGGAAGTTTAATGGACATTTAAAATTTTAGATTGCTCTGGCTCCACGTAGAAGTTTGAGCTGTAAAATAGTGAAATGACAAAAATGGCATAAAGTCCTGATGTCTCCACCTGGAAGGATGCAGATAATTGAGTTGGACTGAGTTGCTGGAAGCTTATCATCTCAGTGCACTTTTACAGCAAAATTAATATGCAGCCAGAAATCCTTGTATCCTGACAAAACTGTGCACTTTTATAATACAATGAATCTCAGCTTTTCCAAGGAAGCTTTCAAGCAGGATGTAACTTTTATGTAAGAAAGATGTTCTGTGGGCTGGAACATCATACAACACTTTACGGGCATACACACACATATATATATGTATATATATATATAGACATCTGTTCAAAGATACAAAGTGCGCAAATTATTATAAATTTTAAGATGGTGTAAAAGATTTCAGAAATAAAAGCTCTTGGTGTGGGAGCAGGAGTATGCAAATTGTGCTAAGGAGGTTCTCACCCCACAATGTGGTTCGCAACTCGCCACTGATCCCAAAAGATAAAGAGAGGGAGACAACATAAAGTTATGGAGTTCTTATCTTGCTTAACCTGATAGGCAAGTATTAATTTATAACATAGGAAAGATAAAGTTATTAGCTCGTCTTGGATTTAGTTTTGGAAAAATCATTTAAAACAAACATTCTGACTACTTTAGGTTAAAATGAGTATGAGACCAGACTCAGATCTTGATACCAACTGCCTTTTGTAGAAAGTCCTTGGAATAATATGAGTAGCTGAATTTTTTTTTTTTTTTGCTTTGTTGTAGGATAAAGTGAAACATACTTATGAGGATATTGTAGGTGTTTCTGTACTGGGGTGATTAATCTGTGGCTAAAGAATTGGAGAGCACAGAGAAGTCTCTCTTTTCTCACATTTGCAAGAGGAAGGCATTGTCAAACGCCTTCAGACTGCGTAGGGGATAAAAGGCACTGATGGTTTGAAGCTATGTCATGCTCAG